>JBDODA010000019.1:0-367405 GCA_039880815.1 Aspergillus intermedius | reverse complement strand
ACAAGATTGAACTGAACAGACGACTCACTGATAAGGTTAAGGAGTTATCTCTTCCCTACATTGGTGATGACAAGACCTTTGATGAATTCACAGCCTATGTGGGTACAGTAGTTCAGTCCTTGAATGCAAATGCTCAAGAGGCCAAACGCCGCAATCCAAGCCAGAAATCTCGCAACCCCAATATGGCCCCCTCAAAGGCTCCCAACAGCTCCAGCAGTACTAAGCTTGATAATGACACACGACAGGAGCTGATGAGCCAAGGAAAATGCTTTCACTGCAAGGAGACAGGTCATGTGTTCCGGGATTGCCCCCGCCGGAAGAAGAGCAGTAACACCACACAACTCCACAAGATTGAAGCGGTTCCTGAATCATCAAACTTGGGAAATGGGGATGCCTAGGCGAAGTCTCCTGCTTAGGCGGTCACACTGTCAGTCTTTATGGTATTGATTTGCAACAGTTACTTGGACGAGAACAAGATAGCTTCACTTTAGGTGTTCAGGTAGCTGGAAATGGATTATCAATCGCAATTAATGCTTTGATTGACACTGGAGCAAATGGATATGTGTTCATATGCACACCATTAGCAATTAAATTGGCTCAATTTTTTGGGGTAGGTACTATCCCACTAGGACAGGATTGCCCGGTTAGGGGATATGATGGTCGAATGGGGGAGCCAATCACACATGCCATAGTACTTGATTTGCGAATTGATGGAAGGAAAATGCCCAATACTCCCATGTTGATTGCTGATCTGGGGAGGCATGACATCATTATTGGGAGAAAGTGGTTAGCAGAAAGCCAAGTCCTACCGGACTGTACAAACAATCGGTTGTTGTGGCCTGAGGAGTTACCTCCCTGGAAAGAGGTGGCGAATCAGCTAGTAGGGACGCTGCCAAAGACCATTCTGTGTCGAAAAGATCGAGTGAGCATCAATCACCAAAGAGATGCAGACCGAAGGGACAAGTTACTAGAACAGGAAGACATCAAAAGGCGCAATCTTCGAGCCTCTAGTCGAGACAGTGAACGATCACTGAGACGGATGAAACAACAAATGATGGAACCTACATTCTCCATAAGACCTCCAGAGAATCCGATGGTTCAACAAGAAGAAAGGAAGCAAGCACAAAAAAAGCACTGGAAAGGGAAAGAAGCCTCTGCAATGATTGACATTGCTATGATTGGTGGAGTGGGTTTCGAACGACATCTTCGCAAGGGTGACACAGAGATCTTTGTGACCACATTGGCAGAGATTGATAAGATGGTGGGTGAGGGAAGAGAGCCTGAGCAGGAGGAGCTGGGAACCATCTGCCAGGAACTGCCAGAACGATATGGAGGGTTTGCTGATGTTTTCAGCAAGACAGCATCTGACACACTACCACCACCACGAGATGTCGATCACCAACTAGAACTTGATGGAGATCCCTCAAAGGCTGTTGGATACAGCCCGCTGTACAAGATGTCTACTGAGGAACTAGAGGCAGCTCGAGAATACATCATTGAAAACTTGAATAAAGGTTTCATTGTACCCAGCCAGTCTCCTTATGCTTCGCCTATTTTGATGGCAAGGAAGCCTGATGGAGGCCTCCGATTCTGTGTTGACTATAGGAAGTTGAACTCAATCACTCGCAAGGACCGGTATCCGCTACCCCTCATTGATGAAGTCTTGGAGCGAATCTCCCATGCTAAGGTGTTCACCAAGTTGGACATCAGGCAAGGATTTCACCGTATTCGTATGCACCCTGACTCAGAGGAATACACCACTTTTCGGACCCGCTACGGCTCATACAAATACAAGGTGATGCCCTTTGGGCTGACGAACGGACCAGCAACTTTTCAGCGACTGATGAATGACATCTTCATGGATATGCTGGATGAGTATGTCACTGCATTTGTGGATGACCTCCTCATCTACAGTGCAAATGAAGCGGAGCATGAGCTACATGTGAAAGCAGTCCTTACTCGTTTGAGAGCTGCAGGGCTACAAGCTAGTCTTCACAAGTGTGAATTTCATGTCACAAGGACCAAGTATCTTGGTTTTATCGTCACTACCAAAGGGATAGAGGTGGATCCTGATAAGGTAGCCGCTGTGCTCAGATGGAACCGACCAAACACTGTAAGAGGAGTGCAGTCTTTCCTAGGATTTTGTAATTTCTATCGGCGATTCATCTGTGGATACAGTCGGATCGCCAAGCCATTAACTCAACTGACAAAGAAGGAGGTCCCATTTCTCTGGATGCCAGAATGTGAGGAAGCTTTCCAGAAACTGAAACAGAGCTTGGCAACAGCACCAGTTCTGACACACTATCGCCCAGAACTACCAACTCGGCTGGAGACAGATGCCTCAGACAATGTTGTGGCAGCCATCCTCTCACAACAGAGCCCTGAGGATGGCCTATGGCATCCAGTGGCCTATTTGTCAAGATCAATGACCCCCGCGGAGCAGAATTACGAGATCCATGACAAGGAGCTTCTAGCCATCATTGTGGCATTGAATGAATGGAGAGCTGAGCTTGAAGGACTACAGAGGAGTGACCGATTCCTCATCTTTTCAGATCATCAAGCCCTACAGTACTTCATGACAACAAAACGACTGAATGCCCGACAGGCCCGTTGGGCAGAATTCTTGTCAAGATTCCACTTCCTCATTAAGTATCGTACTGGAAAGACAAACATCTGTGCTGATGCATTGACTCGTCGAAATCAGGATGCAGGAGTGCACAAGGACAATCGCAATCAGGTCATGCTGCACCAACAGTATCTGGAGACTCAGATTCTACAGGAGCTTGCTCAAACTACTCCCCAGACTGACTCATTAGTCAAGGGAGGAGGTGAGACATCACAAATAGAGTTGAAGCAAATGGATCCTCAGCTACACATCATTGACAGCATCTGCCAAGCCAACCGTGAATGGAATCAGAAACAGCAAGCAGGGGGTGAGGAGCGAGAATCTGCATGGACCAGTGAGGGAGGGCTCTTACTCTATCACAACCGACTATATGTGCCAGACCAAGACAACTTGCGAGCCAGGTTGCTAGATGAAATCCACCGGCAAATGTCTACTGCACACCCAGGGAAGAACAAGACCAAGCAACTCCTGAAAGAACGGTACTACTGGGAGAGTTGGAGCCGTGATGTGGAACGCTATGTGGACAACTGCATGACATGCAAGAGAACCAATACCCGACGTGATAAACCACCAGGGCTCCTTAAGCCATTGCCAACACCTGATCGGCCCTGGAAGCACCTGTCAATGGATTTCTGCTCTTTACCGAAAGACAGAAAGGGATTTAATAATATCTTTGTGATTGTGGACCGCTTCAGCAAGCGGTACATTTCACTGCCCTGTCACAAGACCACCGGAGCAGGAGACATGGCCAAGTTATTCATTGAGCATGTTTATCGATGGAAAGGACCCCCTGACACCATTGTATCAGACTGTGGAGGTCAGTTCGTCTCAGAATTTTGGAGAGGATTGTGCAATACATTAGGTGTGAAGCTGAAGCTCTCAACTGCTGACCACCCACAGACTGATGGGCAAACTGAGAATGCTAACCAGATCATCGAGCAACGATTACGTCCATTTATGAACCATTACCAGAATGATTGGTCAGAGAAGCTCCCTTTGATAGACTTTGCTGGCGCGCTATTGACAGGTGAATCAACTGAGACATCCCCTTTCCTTATTGACAGCGGATATACACCCAGAATGTCATTTGACTGGAAGACGGAGATGAATGGGACCATCACAGATACCACTATCCAGCAGCGGCTGCAGCAGTTACAGGAAACATGGGATTGGGTACAGGAACGACTCCGAACTGCACAGGCACGTCAACAGCGGAATGCAAATCACAGCAGGCGAGAGATAGACTTTGGTGTTGGAGATGAGGTGATGGTGTCAACAAAGAACTGGAATACTGGACGACCTAGTAAGAAGCTTGACTACCAGTGGGCGGGTCCATTTCAGGTCCTTGCAAAGGAAGGGAATGCTTTCCGCATCAACCTGCCGGCTTCTGTCAAGGTCCATCCTGTGATCAACCCAGAATACCTCCGCAGAGCTACCACGACAGAACCACTACCTGGTCAACAGACGGAGGAACCACCACCCATCACTGTCAATGGTCAAGATGAGTGGGAAGTGGAGGAGATTGTTGCTTCACGACTGAGGTATCGGAAGCTGCAGTACCGAGTGAAATGGACAGGCTATGATGAAGATTTAAACTGGTACCCAGCTCGGGATTTCAAGAATAGCCCAGTGAAGCTCCAGATCTTTCACGCAGAAAACCCAGAGGCGCCGGGTCCTCCCCGTCAATTACTGGAATGGCTCCGCGCAGCTGAGGAGGAGGAGTTCCTGGAGGATCACTGCGATGATGATTACCCAGTACCCAATGGCTGAGGGCAGCCATTCGTCCGGAGGGAGGGGTAATGTCACGGAGCAGGGGTGCTCGCTAAGTCACATGACATGTTGGATTCCTTTGTGTTGATTTCTTTGTTCTGTTTTAGGGCAGAGCCCCTCGCACATTAAATAGTTGAGCGCTGGCAGGCCCAGCGCTCTTTCCTTTTCTTCCTCATGCTAGTATTTCGCTAGACAGTCCACCAATAGATCTTATGTTGAATGGGATCGTCACAACATCACCCATCAATGTTGCAGCTTTCTTAACTTACCCCTGCATTTCCACCG
This sequence comes from Aspergillus intermedius, assembly GCA_039880815.1. NCBI lineage: Eukaryota > Fungi > Ascomycota > Eurotiomycetes > Eurotiales > Aspergillaceae > Aspergillus > Aspergillus intermedius. The sequence goes on along the minus strand of JBDODA010000019.1, from coordinate 362,724 downwards.
GTCACCAAATCCCAAATCAAAGTCATATAGGAATCCAGTATAGATAATAACCGTAACACCAAATTCTTGCATAATAGGTTGTGCTGAATTGATTCTTTGTGTTAATGTTACTTGTGGATGTCATGGAGCTCGGCCAGGTTAATGGAACATCAACTCATGTGTTCTACCTAGGTAGCTATCGACGAGAATAATTGACATGAGGAAGGAAGAAAGGAGGTAATGCCATATTCATCAACAAAGCAACAAAGCAAACAACCATACCTCACGTGATAACCAGCCAACGTGACCAGGCCGTCACAGTGGACGGCTTGACAATATCTTGGAGCCAACATGAGGTCTTATTTGTGTACTTTGTTGGGTTCGCTGAATTGACTGTTGCCGGGCAATCTCACTAGTTCGATCAAGCCGAGGAAAGGTTGATATATTTTGATGTGCTGGAGGACTGCTTAATATTTCAATGGAGTGTTTCTCTTTCCAGAGCATTGGGTAGGTGTTTGTGGTAGAAAAATAATATCCTGAGAAGTAGAAGTGTCAGGGTTTGTCATACCACAATATGGGCATGATATATCCTCATCACAATGAAAAGTATGCTCAAATTACTCTTTCCGGTGACAGAAGGCGTCCATAGCCCTGGCATATTGTGTATACCTGTAGACTGTGAATTCTGTAATTGTTAATTTAACTGAGCCCTAAATTCAAAACTGATTTGTTGTGAGATTGAGTATCAGCTGCCTTCTCTTTACAATCGATGCAATCGTAGCGTCCTTCGGTCGCTCAAGATCCTGTTCATCAGGAAGCGGTGATAATGCGAACGGTTGAGAGTAGATGCCTGACTCATCGAGACGCGCATTATCCCACATTACATAGCCTCAAGCGCGCAACTCACGGCAGTGGACACTCCAGACAAACTGCTCCGAGTCCAGCTCTAAGTGCGACCACCTCCATACCTCAGCGGGTCCTGAATCAGGCTCTGGTACTTCAGGGATCTGCAATAGCTTGGCTTGTTCAAAAGTGTACTCTTTTTAGAGGAGTTGCATCTTGAACTCCTCCCAGAAAAATCCATTGAAGCAAACCAGGTAGAAAGGGATATGATCCCTTGAGCTTGCGGTTAAGAAGTTGTTTGCGTTGTTCGTACGTTGGTGCTGTGGTGGCCTCGAGAATAATCTCTAGCCCGTTGGAAAGCTTTGGATCATTAAACAGAGTATCAGTTATTCCTCATGATGACGACCTTACCAGCCCCGGTATGTAGCCATATCTCTGAGTGAACTCCCATGCTTCATCCATGCCATAATTTATCCCCGAGCTTCCCTAATCCACATCATGTTCAGCAATCTCGTTGAAGGCTATGAAGATAGTCAGTCCATGAGCATCTTCAATAAAGGTACACTATCGGGAAGTAAGAAGAGAACTTACGGATAGCGGTCTTTCGAAACAGACATTCACCGGCCGTGGCAAGCTGTTCCAGTTCCCAAACAGCATAGTGCTTGCAGTAGACTCCCCACTGCTCTTCTTCTTGAAAATCAGGTGAGGGCTTTGGCCTTTCAAACCTATCACCATAATCATAGTCATCTCTATTCCTGAAGAGATTCCTATATACCTCGAGTCGGTAGAAGCTCCTTGCCACCCGGTTCCATTCCTGCAAGGATGGTGGGCACTGCAGCAAGGCAGGATTTCTTGACAGGGCGGCAGTAATGAAATCCAACAAATATGTAATTTATTTGGGGATGATTGGACTATCATGTACTCTGGGATTCCCTCTTCTAGGAAACAAGAGAAAATACATAAGCTACCGATTTAATAAACAGGAGTTGATGATATCATGATCCAACAACTCCAGGAATTTAGTCTCAAGATCGGCCCGAGATTATCCTGAATAGTTTCATATATACTCTTGGCAACAAACCTACCACAGTCCTCTTCCCACCTGTTCAAGACCTCGAACCACGGATAGTAAATGTCGAGAAGTCAAGGTATTCAAACGTATCAGGTCGGCCCCAAAGGTCAACTACCCCCTTGAAGTATCCAGAGGTTTCACTTCCTGTGGAAAGTTCAATGTGAACACACCGTTGCCCTTCTTTTACTTCGCCCCAGCTTTGGAGATTTGGGATTGAAACATCAGGGACTGGGATGGTATTCAGCGGACAGTATAAGTGCCTGCCCACATTCTCCACAGAGATTCGGTCCACTTTAACGAACCCCTTGTGCACATCGAGGCTGTTCTGCCTGTAACGCCTGCAAAAGGCAGGGCTTTTCAGCTTGATGAACTTTACCGGATTGCTGATAAGCTCGTCCTTTTCTTGATCATACTCAAGAGCAGGTAAATCCTCATCGATGTCTGGGATGAAATAAAGTCCCAGGGGCAAGGCACCTCCATGGACCACTCTTTCAGGCCATGTCATGTCGGATAACTTTGGATCCTCCACCCTGGGCACCAGTAATAACTGCCACTGGTATTTTTGCAGCAAAGGCACGAAAAACTCGGCCTTTATCTTGCGGAGGTCCTGTTGCTTGGCGTGTTCAGTCTTCGCCTTTGAGTACCAGGGATTCAGATTTTCCAACTCCAAAGCACCTATCAAAGCCCAGCATTTGTCTTCTGGCACTGTGAACCTCCGACCATGTGCTCCAGCAAGAAGAAACAGCGGCGTCGCATCTCCAGACCAGTAGCAAACAAACCCGGAGCGGATGATATGCGCGAGAAAGGTAGCGATGTACTCGTAGTTCGACGAGGAGGCGCTGATAAAATCAAGTGTCTGCTTCACTTCTTCTGCCGTACCTTGTGGCATATCTTTCGAGGATGTCCAACCCTGGCTATGCTTCACAAATGTCGTTGAAAGACTGTCGGCAAGCGCTGTAGCAGTCCTTGAAAGGTGGGAAACCGTAGCATGCTTATTGAGGGGCTCAAAATTACCAATAAGACCTCTGCCATAGTAATCCGATAAGACTGTCTTTTCCAGCAGAACTCCCTCCTGCAGTGTCCAGCCAGATGTAACCCAAGGCTCATCCTTCTGGATACCTTCAAGGCATAGACGAACATCAGTTAAGGTGTCCACAAAATCTTGATGAGGCTCGAAGTCCCCTTTTAAGTACTTCGATAGTCTTGGATTCTCATCCCACTTCGTGCGATGTAGCCAAACCACGCTCTTTTTGGCGCCCTTGTATATTGCCCTATACATCCAGTCAGCAATTTTATACTCTCATTCAATTGATGAATGGGAACAACATGCATCTGCTTAGCGATCTCTTGGCCCTTCACTTGTTCAAGCTCGTCATCCAATGTAACTCTCTTGTTCCGTTTCCCCTGAGGAACGCACATCCAGTCCCACCACACAAATCGGATGTCCATATTATTATCTAGAACCTCACGACAGTGCGCTAGAGGGAGCCCTTCCACCGTTGGAATATTCCAAAGAAGGTTCCCTGGGACGTGTTCGGCTGGCTCGTCAAAGTCTGCCCACATACCCCAAGTGTATGAAACGATGCCATATCCAGTCGATTCAACCTGGCTTTTGACCTCTGCGTAAGGGTAGATACACCAATCTTTAATATCCAGAAGCCATCGAGGATGGTTAACATCGTTCTCCGGTATGTTCCTAGTCATTTTTGATACCGACGTGACCATCACCGGGACAGTGGAGGATACCAGCTGATGAAAAAGGCTCGAAGGATTTCTGACAGAAAAGACCGGGGTATCTCAAGGACTATATATAGGCCTGTGTGCTCGAGTTTCTCGCCCGGAAATTCATTCAATCCTGACAACTCGGGCGGAGCAGCGGGGTAGCGTTTAAGTTGACTTTGGTGGGCTGATAACTCTCTATTGGCTCGGATGCAGGCTTGGATTGCCCAGATATCCACATGCTTGCATGTATCTTGTTCCTAAACAGTTAGGACTAGCGAGGCATATTTTATGTCATATTCAGCTCGCCACCTGTACACTCGGGAGAATATGCGGTGAAAGGAGCGATCACTAGTGGAGATCAACGGACAAGCTGAGGAACACAGTGTGAGAAATAGGCCCATTTTTGATTGATTGACGGTGGGTTCATGTTATGGCCAATTGTGTCAATGCTGGGTCGAACCTCTTTCCAAGGTAGGTTCTTACCCAACTCTCCAAGAATTTCGTCTCTCTGGATCTTCCCACGTTGCTTGGTTTCTCCTCACCCACATAGTCAGAGTTGGCTCGGGAATTAAATCCACACGTTCTGATCCCGTCTGGAAATATGCCTCTGATGCCCTCCCTCTATCCATACTTTCCCGATTCAAACGCTAGGGCGCCGACTCGTTCATACACACCCACGTTGTCTTGTTATCTATGGCTATCATGTCACCTCTGAGTAGGCAAAATAGAGTGAAAAATTATCAGAGAAAATAAGTGTCATTTCTCTACAGAAAAAGGATTTGTGGACTAGCTCCCACGATCCTGGTCTATCATGACCAATGTTTGCAGGACAAATGTCTGCTTCTATCAGTAAGCAAATGTCAATAATTTACATAGAGTGGTGGTGGAATTGCAAAACACGCCCATTTCCAGCGTGATTCTCTCACGCGCCTGCTAACTTATGCCCCGCAGAGAAATCTGTTTTGATCAGAAAGAACCTCCATATCGTCTCTTCTATCGACAGCTATGTACAGTCATCTACAGATGCTCCGTGACCTGTCCAGTGAGAATAACGTCCCTAGGCACTGCCAGTCCATGGCTCTTGGTCGAATCCGCCGCAGGCGCGTCCGCGATGAAAATGTGTTCACCGGGGAACAGCAAATTACTCGTCAGGAAATAGTCCATGCTGCCCATTTCGATGTCGATATCCTGCTTCACTTTGAGGTGTTTGTATTCGTCCGGGACACGACTTGTCTCGAGGACGTTGGGCGAAAAATGATACCACGGAGGAGGCTCTTTGCCCATTAACTCCACTCCCCACTGATTGTCCTTGGTGAAGGTGACGGTAAGCATGTTGGGTCGATCTGCCTTGGGGCTACTCTCCCATTTCCCCGACGCTGCCCATTTGAAGGTCAAGTCAGTCGATCCATTTGGCGGAGGAACAGGGTATCGTGTGTGAGCTATGGTTCCTTCCACTTTTTGCCTTTCTGAACTGAGCTGGTGTATTCGAGACGCAGTCGTTTCTCGTCTGAACTGAGGGATGGATCGACTGTGATCCAGGTCTCCGGATCGCCCGCATCGAAATCCACACCGTCAATAGACTTTACGTACGTGGAAAAGTGGTTACGTATCGATATATCGGTCTTTTCAACGTGAATACGCGCATGTTTCATCCTTCCCGTCAGTTTCATGCCCTCTGCACGGTGATTAGTTGCTTCAGGTCTTTTCGTGAGGAGCACATAGCTGGAGGCTTACCTGTTCCCTTGTATGACGCAATTTTCACTTGGCCAAATTTCTTCTCGAGCGTGGGCTGATTGTCCCAAATGACTTAGCTCCGATATTTCTGGTGGACAGTGGATAGGTGCGCGAGGGACAGGCTCTTATCTGGAGGAGCTTTCGGGCAATCAGGTCATGTCTGAATATCACGCTGGCGGAATTTCCTTTCCGGATGGGATTGCGGTCGATTTGGTCTGGTTGGAAGGTGACAGAGGTCAGGCCGCTAGATGTTTGTCTGCCGCTTGAACCCCCTTGGACTGCGATTCACATCATCAATGCCCCCAACTGTCTGCTTTTCTCGTCGCCACGCACCAGCGAAATGCAAAACTTTTCGGGCTGGAGGGAACTGTTTTCTTCGATCGATCCCGAGGCCTGTGCGACACCACCCAGAAAATAGTGAAACTCAGACTTGTGTAGGTGGTCCTCGGTACTGTCTCTAACCCCGGTCCGCAGTGTGTTGGCGATCCCTTTTGTTGTTGGGATCCTGGCGCACTACATCGCTACCGGACACGTCGACGAACTGGCTTGGCTCTTGGGTTTTGGCCGTGTTGGAGGGCTTTTGCTTGCGGTTTGAAGCCTGAGGTGCGGCCACCTTGGGTCACAATGCCTTCCAGTCTAAAATGAGATAGATCGGCTGTCACGGGCACGGGCTCGGAAGCTAGCAGATAAAATGAATAATATTCATATCTAGACTAGGTGGCCTAACTACGAGAGTATCAAATCTGGGGAGGAAAGGAAAGAAGAAATCTATCTAGGAGTCTTATAGGCGTTTGTGTTGGCATGTTGATGTCGTTTGTCTATATCACCGTTAGTGCAGCGTCGAGCCGTCGCAAATGGGATGCAAGGGGGAGAGTAGATGCAAAGCTTTATGATGGCCTGGGTGTGTTTTTGATGTTCAGATATGGCAGGGCTAGATGAGCATGAGCAATTCTAGCCCTCTTGAGGGAAATCTGCTTGTAAATACACTTACTCAGCTGAGTCGGCTCTCTACAGCGTATTAACTTCTTCCGCCATCTTTCAAGCCAGTCAATGAAACCAAGGCCATTGGAATCCTCGATGAAAACAATTAGGCGTTTGCAGGAGTGTCAAATATGACTAGTGAACTGCAAGGTGTGACGGCCTGGTACATGGGTTGACTATCACGTGTAGCGAAGTTGTTTGCTTTGATGATAGCAGTGTTACCTTCTGTCCTTCTTTTCTTCTTTCCTCATGTTGATTATTCTCGTCGATAGCTACCTAGGAAGAACCCATGAGATGGAAGTTCTATTATCCTAGCTGAGCACTCTGTGACACCCTACACATATGATTGAATAAAGATTCCAAGGTTTTGGAGCAGCTCTTTGATCAAGGTACTATTCTGATTGCCGATATTCGGCCTATAGGTTTCGTTCACTGGACTTCAAATCCATAAGCCAATATGCTGTATGGTAAGAATAAAATCGTGTTATTTATGGTAGGGTATGTAGTGGGAGACCAGGCAGGAAGAATGAAGAATGGAAATTCTGGAAGGACTTTCTTGTTGTCTTTAACTGAATCTGTGACTGGGAAAAATATGAACATGGCAAGTGAATATTTATATCAAGGATCAGATCTGCAAATGGGGGTTTCTGCTTTGGTTTTTGGCTCGTTATTTCCCTCGTCTTAGGGGTCTGGGCTGGTTCGTTTGACTTGATTGGGCCTTGATTGCTGGTGTATCTTGCTTCACAGGTCCAATTCCCTGGACGGTGTGCTGGGCTTCTGTGAGCTCTGTACGAAGCCTACTGACTTCCAGTTCCAGATTCGTGATTCGTTGAAGATGGATTCCTTCACAAACTTGCTGCTCTGCTCTCCAGCTGGACAGCTTCTCTGTGTGACGGCCTAGTCATGCTGTCGAGAAACGAATCTCCCAAGCTGAAGCCATTGCCGTACGACTCCCCTGGCTTTTTCAAGGGACATCTACTAACTAACAATCAACTGTTATAGGACTTCACAAACGCCCTCCTCACCGAATATCCGTCCACCAAAATCCTCATCTCCGGCGACTTCAACCCTCACTGACAACGACATCTATGATCTTGATGATGTGGTAGGCACGCCTATATATGTGAGTGAGAGTTTGGCGAAGGCAGAGGCGGGTATGGTTACATTTGAATACGTGGGTGGAGTACGATGTGCAGGCGTCGGATCATGATCCTACGGTGGTGGTTTTGGATGTTTGTGCTTAGGGTGGGGGTTATATGGAGAACGGTCGTGGTTTGAAATGTAGTGGAAAATGAGGTATAGTATGTAGTAAGATATAGTCTACAGAATCTATACGCATTGAGGACGAAAATAAATCATTGAGCGTAGCATGGGTATGTACCATCCGACAAATATCCATCTGTATCTATATCCATTCGCAAGGCGCATTTTCCAACATCCGCATCCAGTCCAGTCTATCACCGATCAACGGCAATTCAACCATTCCCAATTTTCATCCCATTAACCAGAGAAGGGAATAACAGGGGCAGTAGGAGTCGGGACGGCACCGGTCGGGGTAGGAGCGTCAGAAGGCTTAGGGAGCGAAGGCAAACCAGTGGGCTTGGGGAGGTCGCCGAAGTTAGGGAAACCACCAAGCTGGGGGGCACCAGAAGGCTTGGAGGTCTCGGAAGGCTTGGGGAACTCGCCAATGGGAAAGGGGAAGAAGCCGCGTTTCTCCTTGTCGCTGCCAAACAGCTTGGCAAGGTCGCCGAGGTCGGGCAGCTCGGAGGGCTTAGGGAGATCACCCAAGCTGGGGAGACCGGAGGGCTTGGGGAGGTCGGAGGGAATGGGGAATGGGAAGAGGCCGCGCTTCTCGGAGTCGGAGCCGCCCTCAAACAGCTTGGCAAGGTCGCTCAGGTCAGGGAGACCGGAAGGCTTAGGAAGGTCGCCCAAGCTGGGAAGGCCGGAAGGCTTGGGGAGGTCCGACGGGATGGGAAACGGGAGGTCGCGCTTCTCGGAGTCGGAACCGCCACCGAACAGCTTGGCAAGGTCACCCAGGTCGGGGAGACCAGAGGGCTTAGGGAGATCGCCCAGGCTGGGGAGGCCAGAGCCAGAGGGCTTAGGAAGGTCACCCAGGCTGGGTAGGCCAGAAGGCTTGGGAAGATCACCCAAGCTAGGAAGACCGGTGGGCATGGGGAACAAGCCACGCTTCTCCTGGTCGCCGCCGAACTGCTTGGCAAGCTCACCGAGGTCGGGGAAATCGGAGGGCTTAGAAAGGTCGCCCAAAACAGGGAAGCCTGAAGACTTGGGGAGGTCATCCAAGTCAGGAAGACCAGAGGGCTTGGGGAGGTCGGAAGGCTTGGAGTCGCCGAAGCCGGGGAAGGGGAAGAGACCACGCTCGTTGACACGAGTGGGCATAGCAAGAGCACAGCTCACGAAGCCCACGGTAGCAGCACTGCTGAACTTCATTTTGGAAAGTGAAAAGAAAGACGTTGAACAAGGCTGAGCTGCTAAGGAATGGAAGGTATGAATAGTCACTGAATGAGTGTTGTCTGCCCGAGTCAACGGGAATTTCAGACATCTTTATAGTCGTGGGATGTCGTGACAGATCCGGTCATAGTAGCCTTAGCAATCGTCATTTTACTGATGCGATTGCATATCTGCTCATCCCGAGTCCATCTCGGATGGTGGATACTGTTCGGGGAAAGCGTGTCTGCCGATCAGGGCAATTGCAAGAAGTCACTCAAGATGCTTGTTCCAACCAAGCAAGTATCGGCATTCGGTTAACTCCAGGGACAAAACTCTATCATAAGGCTCGGTGATTCATTCGAAGCCGAAAAATACGGAAAGTTCCCCCACTGCCATGCGAACGTTTCGATGCGCGTTTCGTCTCCTGTCATGAAGTGTGAGTGATCATTGAATCAGACGCTCTGTACAGAGTACGGGAGTCCTGTACAAGGGGCAATTGCCAGCCTGTGTTAATTGTGATGTCCATTTGGGAAACCTGATAATAAGCCTAGCTCCCGTGTCGTCCGACCAAAATTTAGCCTAATCAACAGCGCATTAGCAGCCCTGTGAGCCCAAATGGAGGAGACAGACGTCGTACGTATGCACTCCAAACCTTCAATTTTAAGACGCAGATCTCTCCAACCATGCCGAATAAGGGCCCACAACTGATTATCAACGCCCAATCATCCCACGGAGCGAGCAACGTGTTGGCCAGGCACTTGGTTGCGATGGGCAAAATCTGCGACAACCCTGAAACCCTGCGCTGTTCCAGAAGAGTAGATCGCGATGCGTATCCAACTGTTGCACTCCGACTGCAGCTGCGATAAAGTGTACCGGAGTACTCCCTAGTATTTCCGATCAAGTTTGGATAGCTAGGGGTGAACATAATTGCAGATCGTGCCTCCATAATTGCTGTAATATGTAAATTCCGCTATTGTGTAGTATGGGGTACACCGGAATCCGTGGAGTGATGTCCGAATTCGGAATGCTTCCACGACGCCTCAAAATTGAAGCAACAAATCCCGCTTATCCCACTCGGCTAAGTTCTTTCCAGCATACTTCCACTTGTTCGTCTGATAGAATTACCGATGATGTTTGTTATCGTGATCGCGATGAACGGTGATACTGAAGGGAAGAGTGTGCGAGAAGCAAAAAGGGGCGAGTAGTGATGGTAGTGGTGACCACCTGCTTCAACCTCACTTTTTCTTCCTCGCGATACCGTCTCAACAATCTCGTTTTAACTACTATTAACAGAGAAACTCAGTGATGGCGCACTTATGACACTTCCTCGAAGATTCTAGGTAACCAGTTCGGATCTGTTCCTGATCATACTAGGTTATTCCTCGGACAAACATGCATGAACCATGGTCCTTGGTACCCAAATAATTGTCCCTATGGTGTCACTCCTACCTTCTGAATGCTTGTCTCGTGAATGCCAGGCCACCCTGGAATTGATAACGCTTCCATGTCGACCCCATCGGGTCCACAGATGCCCAAACTTGGGGCTCCGGGGTGGACATCTGTGCGCGAACGCCCACATGCGTGGCGTACGGGGTACTCCGAGGGATGCGTGTGAGAAGGATATGTGCCATTTGCCACGGATCTTACAAAACTTGTTGATAATCTGAGGCAGCTCGAAACCGGACGTCTCGTCACTGCTGGCGAGCGGGTAGCAATGGCGAATGATGCCATGAGGGAAAATAGTATGTTTGTTATCTGCCAGCGCAGCATCGGAGCATATTCTGTTTCCGATAAACACTCGGCTTCCAGAAGTATGGGGTCTTGGTCTGGTCGGTTAACAAATGTTCAATGGCTTGGTTCTGGGCCATCATGGTCCTCTTGCATCGCATCGTGACTTTCAATGTTGCAACACTAAGGATACGCAGTCACATCCCCCAGTCATGCCAATGCCTGACTCCGGCGAAGTGAACACAGCCGAATGAGCCAGACCAAAGTACGCAACGTCAGCCTTGCAGGCCGTGTTTCACCCTCATTTATACTCCGAGGCTTAAATACAACTACCGAACGGAATTCTTGTTCCGTGCATGAGCCATTTTTTGAGCGATGGATGAATTGGCAGGAGATGCCCACCAAGTGACCATTGCTTACTTTTGAGGATCCATGTGCACAAATGGGGTTGTTGCATTGGCCAGCCGAATGTTACTGAGTATTGTCATAACATGTCTCTGGCACTGGTCATTGGGCGTTGTCACAGCGCTCGGACTTGATCTCAATTACAGGTTGAGAGAAGCTATGATCAATGTTCGTCCCCAGTTTGCTTGTCTATTCTCTCAAACCGCAAGTGTTCCTCTTGTTTTCTTCGTTGGAGTCCTAACACCATTCACCATTCTATACAGCTCACAAACATCCAGATCTGACAACCGAACTGATGACACAACTCCAGACAGCAATCCTTGACCCTCATTACTCACCCCCATGCCCAAACCTAACAACAACCTTACCAACCTCTCTCCTCTCAAACCTCTCGTACGCACCCACCACGCCCTCCAGCCCATACAAAATCTCATCAACAATCAACCCCGGCCTCGCAACCCCCCTCTCAATCATTTCCCTCAACACAAACTGCAACTCTTTCACCTGCACTGCCCCACTCCCAACCGAAAGATTCTTCATCCATAGCGTTCCCAAAGGAACTTCAAAGACTCCTTCTTTACCAGTCGCCAGTGGTGCACCGGGACTAGCCCCAAGGCCAGCGGGTGGGTACTCGCCGACTATCCCGATTCCGCCGGTTGGTTGGGTGACATTTATGCAGTTGCGGATGATAATGCCAGCTTCGCGCTCTAGTCTGGCGTTAAGCGTCTCGAAGCCAACACAGTCGCAGCTTCGTCGTACACCGCCGTCCGTCCCGTCGGGGTGGCTAGGTGGTTCATGGGCGAGGATTTGTTGCACAGGATCGCTGTCTTTGAAGTTTATAGGGACCGCGCCGAGAGATGCTGCCTTTTCTAGTCGAGAGGGCACGTAGTCAACCGAGTAGACTCTGCTCGCGCCACGGAGGACAGCGGAGTATGCGCAGAGGAGACCTACAGGCCCCGCCCCGAAGACAGCGACTGTATCTCCCGGTTCGAAGCCAGAGCTGCTAAGTCCGTTCCATGCCGTCGGGAAGATATCAGACAGCAAGACGTAGTCGATATCTCGATCACTGTCATGTTCTGTGGAATTAGGTGGGATGAGGAAACACGACGAATCCGCAAACGGCACCTTTATATACTCCGCCTGCGTACCCCCTAGTCCGACGCCGAAATCATCGCCCAACCCCGGGAAATCAAGAAGTGTCTCCGGGTGGAACGTCAAACAATACGTCCATTTCCCGCGGACACAGTTATTGCAGTATCCGCATGATATCGGTCCAACGACAACATTATCACCGACTTTTAGTGTTTTTACCCCGGTGCCAATCTGGGTAACAGTGCCGATGCCCTCATGCCCCATTATCCAGGGTGGGTTTTTGCTGCCTGCGAGGCCGCGGTAGGTGTGTAGGTCTGTGCCGCAGATTGCGGCTGTTGTGAGCTTGATTAGGGCGTCGGAGGTGTCTTTGATTTGGGGGACGGGTGTGTCTTTTAGGGACATGTGGAAGGGCTTGCCTTCCCAGGTTATGGCTTCCATTGATTTGGGGGTGGTCATTGTGCTGGGGGATTTTTCGTGCTGGTGTGTGAAAATGAGCAGTGTAGTAGGATCTGTGGGATTTGTAGAGCTGTATGTGGAAGTTGGGTTGACATGATGGTGAGTAGTGACGGATCTACCTTCCGGAACCTTGATGACTACTGCCGACTATAAAGCCACTGTAATATTGAATATATCGCTCATTGAACTGAAGCAAGTGTTTGGATACAGATACAGAATCAAATTGTTTTGTAAACAGTCTTAAGAGACATCCTACGTAAAAACATCCGTCGCATACCTCTCCTTCGTCTTCAACCCCTCAAAGAACCTCTCCGCAGCAGTCTCCTCATCAACATCCTCAACCTCCTCTCCCCGCTCCCTCTTCTCCTCCCGAATCTCCCTCCGTCTCGCAAGGTAAATATCCTTACAAGCCTCTTTCACACCATTACCCAAGCCCGTGCTACCGCAGACATAGATCCTTGCGCCCTGGTCAAAGATTTCAACTAGTTCGTTACGGTCGTCAAGCATGCGGTCTTGAACGTGCTGGCCAGATGAACCGTCGGCGGGACGGCTATACGCCCATCGCACGTCGACGGCGCCGATTTTTGACCATTCAGCGAGCTCGGAAGCGTGGATGTCGTCTTTTCCGTCGGTTCGGCAGCCAACGTACAAGATTGCCTTTGCGGGTTTGTCCTCATCAGGAAGGTCCTGGCCAGCGCTGCGTCCGCGGATTTTCTCCGCGCGGTCCTGCACGAACCCGCGGAACGGCGCTATGCCTGTCCCCGCGCAGGCCATGATCATGGGTGTTTTGAGATTCGTGGGTGGTTTGAAGCCCGAGTGCGAGGGGCGGACGATGACGTGTGCGCGCTCACCGGCGTGGAGTTCAGAGAGGTAGGTTGATGCGACACCTAGGTAGCGTTCTTCTCCTTCTGCCTCACTCGAGGGGGCTGCGAGGGAAGGCGCGTTGAGGACGGAGAATGTGATTGAGCATTCGGAGGGGTTAACCAGCGGGGAAGAAGAGATGGAGTACTGCCTCACGCGCATTGGCGGGAGCATAGCGAGGAATTCGCCGATCGGGAGGGCAATGCTAGGATAGCGCGTGAGGATGTCCAGCGGGCTCGCTCGTTTCTTGGAGACTTCCTCGGCGAAGCGGCTGGGGCTGGAGGCGATGTAGCGAAGTTCGGCCTGGACTTCTGCGTCACCGATTGCTGCGTCGGCGAGGGTGTTCAAGTCACGTTTTGAGGCTGGCTGTGAGAGTTCCACGTATGTGGATAGGAGTTCGAAGGCTGAAATTGGTGTGTCTAGGGGAATTGATGCGCTGCCGGAGCTTTGGGGGGATTTTTGGATTTTGAGCGTCGCGTCCCAGGGGAGGTCGAAGCGGCGGATTGCGCGGCGGACGACGCTGCGGGGGTTTACTGGGAGGACGGCTAGGTAGTCGCCGCATTGGTAGGTCATGTCTGTGGGAAGCTTGAAGTTGATGATTCTCTTTGCTGGGACGCCGGGCTGAGATAGGAGTTGGTTTTCGAGGACCAGAGCTTCTTGTAATTGGAGGCCTAGAGTGGAAGCGCGCAGTCCTGAGGTCACTTCGACTTGGAAGCCAGACTTTGGCTTAGCAGTGTCTGCCGTTTGCGAACCGCCGAACTTGGACGTTATAGCGGGCCAGAAGGCAGACTCGCCCCAGGTGTCGAAGTCAGAGAACATGTCCGAGTTGGCTGCGTCTGCTAATCCGAGGTCGCAGAGCTTGTTTGCACCACGCTCTTCAGCCAGTTGGTTGATGGCTTTTGGGATGCGGTGGAACGTAGCGTGCCAGTCATCTGCACAGGTTAGCAAAATGGCACAAAAAGCTGCGCGAATGAGACTCACGATGACCACATCCAAACACAGCATAGTTAACACCCTCAAGCTCCTTCTCCTTCAGTGAGCTAAACCATTCAAAGAAATGTGCCGCATTGTCAGGAGGATTTCCCTCGTACGATGCACTGATAAAAACAACAGGATCCTTCTTCGGAACATCCTGCATGGCCGAATCGAGCGGCTTCACGTCCGCACTGTACCCATATCCAAGGGCATCGTCTGCAAGCCTACGAGCAAACGCCTCACACGTCCCTGTGTTGCTGCCATAGAATATATGCATGGGTTTCGTTTCGCCCGGTGGAGGTGCAACCTTCGCCTTGCGATCTCTGCTACCGGCTCCGGAAGTTTCGGGGGCGTCGCTGCCACTTAGGAAGGTGCCGAGCTTGATCGCATCGAGTCCCTCGCGCGGTGTAGCTCTCATGTAGAAGTCTTTGGGTTTCACGGTGAGTGTCTGCTTGATCCGGAGGTCATAGCTGGGGTTATCCAGCTGGAAGTTGAAGTTCTGCAGGAGAATGGCAACCACCAGCAGAGCTTCTTGCCATGCGAATGGACGGCCGATGCAACCGCGCATACCATTGCCAAATGGCTTCCATGCGTTCTTGGGCAACTTGTCGAAGTGTTCGTCGAGCATCCGTTCCGGCCTGAATTCATCCGCGTCTGGGCCGTAGACTTCTGGATCCCGATGCAACTTGCTCAGGACGACTGCGATGGCCTCATCATCGTTCAAGACGTATTTGCCGTTTCCGAGAGTCACGGGGCTTTCTTTGTTCTTGGTTGGGTGTGCGTGGACAGCGATCACGGGAGCTGTTGGTCGTAGACGAAGCGTCTCGCGCATGATAGCGTTGATATATGGCAGTTTGGACAGATCTTCCACGGTGATCTTTCGTCGCCCGATGACCGTGTCGACCTCCTCTTGCGCTTTCTTGTATGCGGTCGGGTGCTTGAGCAGGAAGTAGAAAAGGAATGACAGCATCCCGGAGGTGGTTTCATGGCCTGTAACCGGTTAATACTCATATGATGGCACGATGCTCACCAGGGCAACATACCAGCAATCAAGAAAGTAATCATATTATCAATAATCGTGTCATCCGACAACCCCTGCCCAGTCTGGGGATCCCTCCCCAGAATCAACGCATTGAGCAAATCCTTCTTATCCTCAGGATTCTCCTTGCGCGCATTAACCAATTCTTGCGAGAGTTCCCGCAGATAGGTGATATCACTCCAGTACTTGGCATTCTCACTGGTGGGCAGACTGTTAAGCAATGCTGGGCGACGAGTCCGGTCTCCGGAGCCTTGCAACAAACCAACCATGGCTTCGACGAACGGGTGCATTTCCTCGTGGTAGAAAGAGTTGAATCGTGTACCCATGGAGCAGAGCGCGATAGTATCCAGGGTCAGACGGGTGAAGTCGTCCGTCACCATGATGGGTGTTTTGGGGCCTAGTCGGGCCCATTTCATGACGAGTTGTGTTGCAATATCGTACATTTCTGCCCTGATGATTAGCTTACCACCACATCAATAAGCCAATCTCGCAAGAAGCTTACCATCAAACATCCCCCGAATCGACAACGGCCCAAACGCAGGAACTAGAACGCGATGCGCAACAGCCCAATTCTCCTCCCCCGGATAATTAGCCGTAAACAAACCATCATGAATACCATTCCGAATCTCTTTCAATCCCCCCGCAACCATCTTAGCGAAGCGCTCCTCGTTGAAAACTTCATCAGCAAGTTCATGGCTGCTGATAAAGACTCGTGAGATGCCGAAGGTAGTTAAGCGGTAGATGGGGCCTGATTGAAATGATGTTAGTGTTGACAGATTGTAACGAGTCAAGTGGGTGTTCGCGTACCGTAGTTATCGGCCATCAACTCCATGCTGTTCAATGGTACATCGCGCTCGATGTCGTAGAGGTTTCCCACGATCGGGACACCCCTGGGTCCCGGGATGGGGACTGGTTTGTTTGTGCTCATGGCAGAGGATAGCTGTTAGCTGTCCCTGGGGTGGTTGTGTTTGGTGGGGCAGAGATCGCGGGTATCAGATCGATATTGATGGTTCAGAGATGGTGTTAAATAGAAGTGTTAGCTGTGAAAATCCTATACCATCGGAGAAAATGTTCTAAAGGTCAAGTTTTCATGAAGAATATATAAGAAAGAAAGAAAAGAACCCCTCTTATAGCTGAAAGAGCTCCCAACACATCATACATTTCGGGCACCCCGACTCGGTGGGCCGTAGTTATGCGCGGCATTACTGAATAAGGCTGAATAAGAGCCATGTGATTTGTGGGTGCGGTGCATAACTTGGATCCAGTGACCGGGAACTGTCAGATGCCTCGGCTCAGGAATGTTAGGACATCATTGTTTCCGATTTAGTATATACTCCGTGCCGCATGCAATAATAGATCCGGTGGCTATACTGTTATGTTGTGTTTTTCTGCACAAGGTAGTATTCACATTTATGGCGGATTTTGCCAAGCAGGTGCAGTCCGATTCTGTCGCAAGCTTGTCTTGAAGTGACTAGTGCATAAACAGGTCCATGGGTATCTCAGATCTAATTAAAATCTATACATGAATATCTGCTCTCGAGTAGCAGAAACGACAGCCATCAAAATAAACATCATCTTCGTGGCGAAAGTCTGTCAGCCGCACATACGGCGACAAGGGTAAGAATAGTTGTCCCTGGTTATCGGTACCAGGTGCGGCATCCCAGATGGGATAAGAAGCCCGTCGCATCGAATGATTATGGCCTCAGATATGCCGCATATGCATATACGCAAATATCGTTTGCGGAGTGAGTAAACCCCCACCCCCCAACCATCGCAAGCAGTATGAAAGCAGCTTCGTGCCTGCCATATCGAACCCCGCGAGTCACTGAGATCCATCGCGAACAGATGTACCTCAGTCCCAACGCTCCCAGCGAGATAAAAAGAGAAACAGCAAAGGTGCTAGCTCGATGCAAAGGAGTTGATGTTGACACGGCATCACCGCACAAGCCAAACCAAAACCCAGACGACTAAAAACGCCACAGAAGCAATGAGTTTCGGGCCTGACGAACGTTTTCGCAACAGATTCAGAATCAAAAAGCACATACACATCAGCACCATGAGATTGATGGTGTAGTTGGCTCGAGACGGCGCGCTGCTGGCTTTTGCTCTGGCCACGGGCCAGCCGTCGATGTATTCGATGTAGCTCCAGCCTAGTTGGGCGTCCTGGGCTTGTTAGTGGGTGGAGGAATCGTTGTGGTTGGGGCACGTACGTCATTATGGAAGCCGATGGTTGTGTTTACTAGGGCGGTCAGTGAGTCATTACTTTAGTACAGATTTGGATAGTGGACTCACGGTAATGATAGTACATGATATCCTGGTGATGCTTGTTCTCCGGTAAGATGCCAATACCCCCAGGAGCATAAACCAAGCCATGGTTCGATCCATAGACAGTAGTCCCACCACCGTCTAAGAGTTTCTTCCCGGTCTTGTCCACAAACGGCCCCGTCACGTCTTTGGACCGTCCGACTCGAATACTGTATCTGTAGGCTGTTAGTCCACCATATACAATAAGAAAGGGCAGAGTAGCATACTCTCTCCCCATAGCTGGAAACCCCTTCTGAAAACCACAACACTTCCCATGGCTAAACCAAAGATAATAATACGGCTCCCGGTACGTCATAAAACTCCCCTCCTGCGGCTTAACCTTATGCTCAGGCAGAAACACCAAATGCTCTGCATTCAGTCTTTCCTTATCTTCAACAGACAACAAATCATCCGCCAACGGTATTTGGAAAATGCCATGCCAGTAACTCCCGTACAGCAAATACGGTTTCCCAGTGCTCTGGTCCGTAATAAACGACGCATCAATCGCATTCGACACAGTCAGCGGATAAGTACCTGAAAGAGGACCCTTTTCTGTATTAATCAACGCCCCATGATCCGTCCACCCGCCCTGGTCAATCGAATCACTCGAGGCAACCCCAATAGCGCTATTCCTCACCCCGTTCTTACTAATCGTGTAAAAGCAATAGAACCGATTCTTCCACTGTACCGTCGTAGGAGCCCACGGCCTCGTACGGTTCTGCTTCTCAATTATACTAGGTCCATCTAACACAGTCCCGACCTCCTGCCATGGCCCGTCGAGACTAGATGCTTTGTGGATGGGCACATGAACGCCGCCTTTGAATAGATAGAACTCGCCATCTAGCTCGACGATATTCGGGTCGTGAGCTTGAATGTTGCCGCTGTTTGGTAAGGGGTAATCTTTTGTTTCGGAGAAGATATGTGGTTTATTGGGGATGCGGACGGCTGGGATGGCGGCCGTCCATTGTGATAACGTAACCAGAACTAGAAGTACTGAGAGGAAGAACATGTTCTGAGACATAATCCATTGACTGGGATGCAGGAGCGAAAGAGAATGAGAGGGAAAAAAGAACATACATTCTTACCTGGCAGTGACGGCATAAGAATACGAAAAGGAACATGGCAGTGCTGCTTATCATGCGGATCATCATCACGTGATAATTGTGGACATTCCCCTGGCCAGATCCAGACCGCCAATTGGGTTAGCGGCCCACACGGCAGGACGTTTGGTAGTCGCTTATTGGCTGAAAAGTGTTTGACTCGGGCTTAAAATATCGCCAAGCTTCTGTCGCTGCCTGACGCTAGCCTGATTTGGTGTCAGGCCCACCGCGGCTCATATGCGCCAATCACATGGCATTGCACACAGTAAATATAGAAATGAGCCTCATTGCTCATATTGAGTGGTTGTGAAGTGTTCTTTGTCCGGCCGCTGTGTAAACGGGATGGATTGGACGCAACTCGGCTAGCACAGCCTGCTCTGTTGGACCAATACACGGAGAATAAACAAACACGTCAAATGGCGCATGTTCGTCACTGGGGCCGTGTTATGTCCAAGCGAGGATCCGCGTTGATCAGTCAAGAACTCTGTCGATCATGAGTAATGGCGGGATTCTGGTTGTCGTGGAGTATTTCTCCGTTTAATGGGTATTAACAATATCTTTGGTATTATGTATGTGCTAGAGAGTATAAGTATGTGGTCACATTTTACACAATATCCGTTATTCTCCCAAGGTGATTCCCGTCAGATCCTCAAAGTCATATACATCCAAGAATGGGTCGAATTCGCCAGGGGGCTACGCAAGTCAGTAAAAATAATGCCAACAGAAAGATAAATGAAGGAATAAGACGCACCGTAATCCCCAATCCACTCGCCTGCAAAAGCCCACTAAACCCAGGCGTCAAAGAAGGAGCCAACGGCGGACCCGGCGTCAGAGTCGGAACCTACACGTACGAGTCAGCAACAAGCGGTCGATACCCAGTATCACAGGAAAGTGAGCGAAACACACCTGATTGGTCTGGAAACATCCCATCCCCAACGGTCCCAAATGCGCACAATTGGCATGGCGCGTGAAAAGTGTCTGTGCGAATGTGATGACCCGGTCAATTACCTCTTGTTTATACATGTTCCCTTGCGACGGCCAGAGTTTTGTCTTGACTAACGCCAAGATTGTCGACATGAAGAAGTATTCTTTTGCGCCTTTGACGACGAGGAGCCAGCGGGCTTCGAGACATATCAGAATGGCTTCTGCCAGGGTGACTAGTGCTTCGGGGAAGCCGAGGAGTGTTCGGGTTAGGGATGTTATGGAGCCTGAACAGTTAGAACAAAGCGATTCGCAAGGGGTAATTGTGAGTGAGGACGTACCGCCACCACCATCTGCAACACTAGCATGAAGTGCCTGACATATAGAGCAAAACGCTTGCATCGTCCAATCACCCGTGTTACACAAAGACAACGACCGCGCTGTTTCGTGTAAACGTTGCTGTGTTGACAGCATCATAGTAGCAACCTCCAACCGCGCCCGCGCAGAAGGGGTGAACAACGGTTCCTTGGGCGCCTCAATGGCAAAAGGCGTGTGAAGCGACAATAGACAATGCCCGATTCGGGTCTCCAGTAGTGCCCTTATCATGATCACCTTGTGTTGGCTTTGTAGATCGTCTGCGTCTGAAATGGCCCAAATAGGGATCCTTGATAGGTACCGAACCAGTTCCCAATCCATGCGGAGGACCTCGTCGTAATGACAGCTGATGCGAGGGGTGTGCATTAGCTGACAGATTTTCAGGCGTAGCGGTAGCGAGTGCGTCATGACTGTTTGGAACGAGCAATCGGTCAACTCGCCAACCGGCCGGCTTTGGGGAAGTTCCGTGGTCGTCTCCTGGATTTCATTGTCGTTGATGTTCAAGGCCGGTCCCGTGTCGTAGTCCGAGACCTGCGCCGTCGGGGCCATCCCTCGATCCATAGACACCTGAAGATCCAATTCCACGATAGTAGTCCATATCCGACGTCGCATCTCTTTATTGAAAACAGAAATTTTGGTGTAGCGACTAGGATCGCGGTGGTACCCAGCCAGCATAGCCTGCTTGACCAATGTGCCGGTCGACAGCCATGCCTTGCTGCGTTTCATACCATGACTGTTCTGAGCAATAATCAAGAGCACATACAGCCGTAGAGCCGTAATCTCCGGCCTCTTGATGCTAGCATTCTCCAACCACTTCTCCGCATGCAACACCCACTCGATAGCCGTATAACATTGCAGCGTGTCCTCACTCTTGGACTTGAGTACTTCAGGGTCCGCCAAGTTCCACGCGCAGGCTAGGACCAACATCAACTCGACGACAAACGCTGGCGAGACCAGATTTGGATTGTCCTTCTGTGCCCAGAAATGGTCGAGCTCACGGAGGAACGAAGGCACATGGAGGATGCGATGGGTGGACTCAATGTAAGTCAAGTACAAGACGACGAGATCGTCTACCACACGACGAGATGGCAACGATGCAACTAATGAAAAGGTATCCGGGACTGGGATGGGTGTGTTCAACGGGTATTTCTTCCATAAACCTCGTTTTACCCGTTCCAGATCCGGTCGGACTTGGGCCATGTGGGGACTGGACACTCGAATGTCTTCTGCAAAGGATTTGATATCGGGGAACTGCTCCATTAGTTAAATGCATTTGATCAGATCATCCTACGGGGGAGCCTACCTGAGCCATCACGTTGGCCAATATCCCCGACCCGTTGAACCGGGTCCTCGTCTCCTTTCCACGCATCATAATCCGCGGCGCCAGATCCAACTGCTGCGACGGCGATGCCAACCCCATCTCATCCTCCCCGTCCTGCCCGGGATTATAATGGCCGTAACCGTAGTGACTATAGTGCTGATGATGCAACGGCGGCAGATGCGTCGGCCCCGAGTAATGATGACCGTGATGAGAAGAAGCAGGATAGTACCCCGAATACCCACTACTACCCGGAGGATGGCGCTGCAGCACCTCAGTATTCACATACGATTCCTGATTGACAGCGGACTTGGGTGCACCCAGCACCGTCTCCAGAAAGCGATCTTTCTTCCCCTCGCATTCTGTGCGTCGTTCGGTCCCCGAGGTCTGCGCTTGAGCCCGAGAGGCCCAGCCTGTTATCGCCGAGTCCGGGGGGGTGTGGAGGGGAGTCCGATCTGCGAGTCGGGGCAACGATGCTGGGTTGTGATTGGCATTGTTGTAACCATTGTTAACCGTTGTGTCTGGCGCTGTGTTGGTGTTGCTGGTGGAGCTGGCGTTGGTAGCCGTCGCGGTTGTCCCTGAAGAACCCCCTCCAGGTGCACCTCCTGCTGCTCCGGAAAACACTGTAGTCGCAGGGACAGTATTCGGCTGTTGCCAGAGAAACCCATCCTCGTACGTACACTGCGCAGGGTTCTTGCTCTTCTGACATCGGCTGCAGATGGGATATTCGCGGTCGCAACGGAGCTTCCGGCTGCGACACTGCGTACAGGCCATCGTACGGCGGCGCCTCTTTCTCGCGCGAGGAGGGTCCGAGGGGGGATCATGGCCGTGGATTTCGGTGTTGTCATTCATGATGGGTGCTTGTGATGTCTGAATTGAGCATTTTCTTCCAGTTCTTTTCCTTGCTCGTCCTGCCTTTTTCTCTGGCTGATCGTAGCGGCTTTTGATATCACGGGATTACGCGTGAGGTCCACCGGCTTAGATAACCAAATTGGGAAACGCCGTCCGGCAGAGGTTTTGCGATTAGATTAGATCAATTTATATGATGACGGTAGAGCGAGTAGAATATAGAAAATAGTGCATAGAAAATAGTGTATAGAAAATAGTGTATGGGTGAGTGTGCTGATGAGTTGTTTTTTATACACAATATAAGTACAGTCACTCAGGCGGTTAACTAGCTCATCGGCACAATACTCATCAGATCAAACCGTGCCTGTCATGTTTGCCATTAACCAGAATGCCGGAATTGATATGTCTGTATTGCTTTTTTTTCTGGTGGGCCCTATCTACCACTGTACATTGTACATCCCATACTCCGATCTAATGTTCGGCATAGCCTCAAGTACAGCTACAATATGTTATGCTAGTTCTGCCCAATGTCACCATCATCCTTCCATCTCTCCCAATACTAACCATTCCTTCCTGTCCGTATCTATATTATTCTGCCTATCGGACAAAAAGCGGCTCGGGGTATTGGTGTCGGTGATAAAGACTCGATATCCGCAATTCCCCGGCTTATATCAAGCGGTTCGACCTCTCAAACGTGTCCTTTTTTCAAAGCAAAGCACTTTTAAAAGTACCCTACCATGTTTCGTTCACTGCTGTCGTTTGGCGGTACCCCGCGAGAGCCGGAGTACATCTTTCCAACTGTTAAGCCGGAGGAGGATGGCCCTGATTGTCGTCAGGACTGTGCGGATTGCACTGTGAAGTATCCCAAGTTCAAGATTGATGAGGTTAAATCGTTGTATGGACATATCAAGGAATACAGCATTCATGTCTTGGTTGCCACGGGGCAGTCTGATTGGATTGAGAAGGTGAAAAATGACAAGGGGAGTTTGATGGAGGCGTTTGCGCAGAATTCTTCGAGGTCTCAACATGGAGTACGTTTCCTCCCAGGACAGAGAAAGCCGTGCGTTACTGACCTTGCCAGAAAGTCATGGTCTCCGCATCCAACCTGCAAAGCCCCGAGGACAACACAGAAACAGAGTCAGACTCGGACGCAGAGAAAAAGAGCACCGTCCTGCTCCTTCCCTCATTCACCTTCATCGATTCTGTCCGCTACAACGACGTCCCGGAGCTGATCGACCGCTTCATCAATTCATCCCCCGACCCGCAAGCCAATGGCCACGACGGTACTCAAATGACCCCCCGAGCCTGTCCGCACGACTATGTCATCCTGCTCTGCTCCCACAGACGCCGCGACGCCCGTTGTGGCATCACTGCACCTTTAATCAAAAAGGAGCTTGAACGACATCTCCGGCCTCTTGGTCTATACC
This sequence comes from Aspergillus intermedius, assembly GCA_039880815.1. NCBI lineage: Eukaryota > Fungi > Ascomycota > Eurotiomycetes > Eurotiales > Aspergillaceae > Aspergillus > Aspergillus intermedius. The sequence continues at coordinate 339,095 of JBDODA010000019.1, read as the reverse complement.
GCGACGACAGCGACGAAAGACCCGGTGGTGTCGGGATCTATTTTGTATCGCACGTCGGTGGACACAAGTATGCTGCGAACGTGCTAGTGTACCGCAAAAAGGAACAGCAGATGATTTGGCTTGCCAGAGTGAGGCCGGAGCATTGCGAGGGAATCGTTCGGTATACCGTGATGCAGGGCAAGGTGGTGCACCCCGAGTCACAGTTAAGGGGAGGATTCGATCGGTTGCGGGGAGTGACTAGTTGGTGATGATGATACGCTGCATAGTATCTTGCATATACATAGCGTCTTCATAGTTCTTATCCTAATAATAGAATCCACTGTTCGTTGCCATACCCTGGTAAATCGGAAGAATCCCAAAAGGGAAAGTTGGATAAAGCCCCGACGCGGGCGTCACCGCGTCAAAAGTCACGCGCCGCCGGGTCACGTTTTCTACTCCGCGACTTGCACAGGATTGATTACCAACTCTCTTATCTTGACTTATTGCATTGGCCTGGATATCTTCTACTATATACTCTGTCTGTCATGCAAAATGGCCACAGCTACCCTCGCGGCTACGGATCTCCGCGCTGAACTGAAGGAATGGGAGCGCGCTTTTTCGGCCGCCAATGGGGGAAGAAAGGCTGGACGACATGATATTAAGAACAATCCTGATATTGGTATACTTACTGGATATACTCATTCAGAGAGAGCCTCGCTGCTAACACTGACCAGCCGCCAAATACAAAGCTTACGGCCGCATGAAAGCCCACGAAACCACAACCGACAGAAATAAGCACCACGACCAGAACGAAAGTACACTAGAAGAACGACCCAAGAAGCGAAAACATACCTCCCCTACCGGTCCCGGACATGAACAATCCAACGCCGTTACGCCACGAAAATTAAATAAAGGAATATTCGCGACCCCCTCACGACCCAAGGCAAACCATCCCGCCGATCTAGATCCCTACGACTCCCCGTCAGTATTACGCAGACTCTTCAGTCCGAGTACGCATCAGCAATCGACACCGCTCAAAGCTGCTGTTGGACCTACACCACAGCGCGATGGGAAGGCATTGGGTTTATTCGATTTGCTCTCTGAGTCGGGAGGAAGCACCGCAACGCCATCTGCGACTCGGATTGCTAGTCTCCAAGGAGCTGCGGCCCAGACACCATCTAGACGAAACCGCATGGAGACAATCGCCGAAGAAGATGAGGAAGAAGAAGAAAACCATCGCGGAGGACGAACGCCCGCATCATCAGGGAAAAAGCTATATCTGGAGAATCTCTTCGCGACACCTACGACAATGAAATACGCTGCCATTATAGAAGACGAAGAAGACCGCAGGCCACTCGCTGCCAATGTTCATGCAGCGGCCTCTGCCGCAGCATCAGCAAACAGGAGAGTAGCTGGCCCGGGCGAAACACCATCGTTCCTACGACGCTCGAATGCGGGACGATCATTCAATACCATTGGTTCGTCGACTGGAGGGTTGAGCCCGATTGCTGCACGCAAACCGCCGCAGTTTGTTGGGAAGGGTCTTTCGGCACTCGTGCAGGGATTACGGGATATGGAGGAGGAGCGGATGGAGGACGACATGGATGTATTGCGGGAGATGGAAGCGGAGCAAGACGCCATGGATAATAACGAGGCTGATGTGGAGAATAGCCAGGCAGGTGACGGCGCTGGTCGGAAACCATATAAGAAGAAGGGTCAGAAGAGGACTACACGGCGCGTCCGTATGAAGCCGGTCATTGTCCCGAAGGCGCAGACGAAGTCGACGGAACCATCTGGAGACGATGACGAGCATGAGCAAGCCGCGATTCCGGAGACTCAATTCCAAGGACAAAGCGAAAACCACTTCCCCGAAGATGACGATGCCGACGACGCCTCAATACACAGCATGTCAGAGCCCGAACTAGAAGACTCTGACCCCGACTTTGACGACGAACCCGTCACGAAAACCAAGAGCTTTGCCGAAAAGATGAAAGAAGCCATATCCGCAGACTACAAGAACAATCCACAAGAGTCATCTCAATCATCCGAATTGGCAAAAGCGAAGGCGGAGCAAAAAGAGAAGGAAAAGAAAGACAGGGAAAAGGAAGAGAGTTCTAAACCTCGCCTGCGCAAGGTTAACCCTGAAGCGCATGCGAATTACCGCTCTCTTAAGATTAGGAATAAGAATACCAAGGGTCGAGGCGCTGGACGTTTCAAGAGGAGATAGTTAGGGCGTTTATGAGGCATGGTTTCGCATTCTTGTTCATTAGAGATACCAGGTTTAAGTTAGTATATAAAGCATTATTCATAGCATAATTAGATCTATCTATTCATCGCATCATGATATTCTATACTGTACAGATTTAGTCAGGGTTATACCTGTCCCGTGCGGACTGTATCCGTCGTGCCTGTGTCAACGCATCTCGCGATCTGCCCTGATCGTAGGGCCTTCGAGAATACGACTTCGATACCCTCCCACGTCCAGGGCGCCTATCCGGTCCAAACACGGGAGTTGGACGGCGATCAGGCTCAAGCCCTACTGGGCCTCCCGGGGGTCTCCCTACCGTATCCTCATACTGCACATTGCGATCCCAGTCCTCGAGAGACATATAAGGACTCCGCAACCAAGACGACAGCTCATGCAGAAACAGCCGAGCATTGTCTCTTCCCAGAAAGTCCCGCAGCAGTTCCTCCGCTTGTCCAGCACTTCCTTTCACATCGACTGTGCGGAGGATCGCAATGACATACTCGAGCAGGAACTCGGCGTTGTTTCCCCGGCGGTTTTCTAGTCGTTGTTGTCCGGGACGGGGTACTCGGTTATTGCGACTAGGGCCTGTTCCTTCGTCTTCGTCTTCGGGGTCGGGGTTTAAGAAGCTGAATACGCGCAGTTCGCGACGGATCCATTTTCTGGCGCGCGAAACTAGTTGTTCGTCGCGGTTGAAGAGCTCTGGTGTTAACTCGCGGTATTGCGAGAGACGGTTCGAACCGACTCGTAGGGAATATAGCTGGTTGCGATAAACATGTCTTCGTCGCAGGAGAGGGTCATCCGGTTCTGGTGCTCGGGGGCGTTGTGCTTCTCTCGGAGGGCGACGGCGACGGAAATCCGGCCGATGCGGACGATGCGACGGCGGCGCTGTCGTCGACGTAGATGCAGTGGGAGGTGCCGGAGGAGGTAATTTGTAAACTTTGGGTCCTTCCGCAGCGCCCAGGTCGTATTTTACCGAAATAACATCCTTCTTGCCTGCGTCCGCATTAGAACCTGTATCCTCAGTCCGTTGTATAGATATGAGATCATACACAAAGGGCAACTCGGCCGCTGTTCCAACCAACTCAACAAGCAGAGAAAATCAAAATTTGCATGTCCGCATGGTATAGCTATCCCAGGCTCTGCGATCGCATCCAGACATATCACACACGGATTGGCCGCTCCTTCCTCTTCCACGTCCTCATTCCGGTCGTTCTGGTGCTGTTTCTGCTCCTGTGCTACTTCCTCCAGCGTCCTCTGCAGAATCTCCTGCCGCAATTCGACATCATCAGGCATCAGACATACACAGCGCTAACAACAGATATCCTCGCGAGACGGTGAAGGTGCAGTGACAGTCCATGCTGTGGCGGAGGACAGTAAGTCCAAGTTGCCCCCGGTGGTCACGTTTTTGGTGTCTTTGGCAAAATCTCCCCGACCGCCTGCGGCCAATTTGATGACTGCAAAGAAGGCGCAGAACAGTGACCTTACAACAAAGACAGCTACGACAACAAGCAAATGCTTTGACGAGGACGGGAATTCCCTCGTGCCGGACAAGTCGGACGCAATGAAGTCCGCCAAAGCAGTCGTCTCTGAGAACCGGTATGCTGCTGGTTTAGACCCTCCGCAGCTACCTTTGCGGACGATAACGGGTTTAAAGAGGTGGTCGATTGCGAATCGCGAGTTGCCAGGTGAGCTCTTTTATTACCTGACTAATAGAATGACTTGCTAACCGGTCGTGTCGGGCAGCGACCTCGCAGGTAAGAGCTATTCATATATACGATTTCGACAACACATGTAAGTGCTCCGGGCTCGTTGCACTCAACGATACTGACATAGGTCAGTGTTCTTGAGCCCTCTCCCCAATCCCCAGCTATGGAACGGCCCGACCATTGGATTTCTACAAGCATATGAGAGCTTCGCCAACGGAGGATGGTGGCACGATCCGAATCTCCTCGCAGCTACCGGAGAAGGACTGGAGAAAGAAGAACCACGCGCATGGGAAGGCTGGTGGAATGAGCATATTGTGTGATCCTATGGAGCCCCTTCCGGTGGCATATTCACTGACTGATGTCAGGTACGGCTGGTCCAGCTGAGCATGGAGCAGAAAGATGCCCTCACGGTTCTTCTGACCGGTCGGAGTGAGAATGGCTTCGCTGACCTCGTCCGGCGTATGGTGGATAGTAAGAAGCTGGATTTCGACCTTGTTTGTCTTAAGCCGGAAGTCGGGCCAAACAATGAGCGATTTGCAACTACCATGGAGTTTAAGCAGACGCTTCTCGAGAATCTCATTCTTACCTATGAGCAGGCCGACGAGATTCGCATTTATGAGGACCGTGTGAAACAGTGAGTTGCGTCTAATGATTTTAATTAAATAGTCTCTAACTCAAGCAGTGTCAAACGTTTCCGGGAATGGCTTGAACAGCTCGATCGGAGATTACCAGCTCTACAAAGCACTGGGTCGAGGCGCTTCCTCAATTATGATGTGATCCAGGTAGCTGAAGGTTGCACGTATCTCTCCCCCGTAGTCGAAGCCGCTGAGGCACAGCGCATGATCAACTCTCACAATACCATCATCTCACGCAACCCAAGCCTCAACATGACCAAGTCGCCATTTGGCCGGCTTTGCATAAAACGCACCATCTTCTATACTGGGTATCTGATCTCCAACACGGACTCGAATCGCTTGATTGATCAGTTATTACTCCCAAACCTGCCCCACGGGCTTGCTGATTCCAATGATCTCAAATACATGGCTAACAGCATACTAATCACTCCGCGCCCCGCGCCCCGGTCCATTCTGGACAAGGTGGGCGGGATGGGCAAGAAGCTTAGCTGGCAGGTTACTGGTACGGCAGTGTATGAGAATAGGGTTTGGGCAGCTCGTCTGACTCCAATACCTGCTCATGAGAAATACTACACTGACAACCCGTATCCTATTGTGGTCTTGGCGGTGCGCAGAGGCGCCCGTCCTATTGATGCAGGAAAGATTCAAAACTGGAACCCGGTGCCAGCTGATCGAGCATTGGCACTTGATACAGTGGTTGGCGAGAAAGTGGTTCTGCGCGTGGAAGAAGAGATTCCCAACGAAGGTGAATGGGAAAGCCAGTTCACCAACAAGAACAATAAGAGACGTCACCAGCAGGAGCGTGAAGAGGATACCTTATACCCACAGTCGCGGCAGCAGCCCAATGGCTACACTGGACCGTCGCCCAATAGGCCGCGCCATCATGACGATGGGCCCCGTCGTGGCGGATATCGCGGTCGAGGACGCGGGAACGGGCCACGGGGACGAGGCTCTAACCGAGGACGTGGTAGAGGCCGTGGACGCGATACCGGTGCCCATCCGTTCTATAAGTCACTTGATGACTATGGACATGAAGGAGGATTCGATGATAAGCCAGGATCGGGTATGATGAATTACTAGCCTTTGGTTCACGGTTCTTCGTTCTCATTAACATTTTTTTTTTTTGGCTGGTTTGCGCGTTCAATCTACGGCTTGCAAGTTTTATGCATGCATCTAGAGTCTGTAACTTTATTCAGTGGGCACGGCGTGTGTATTCGGCGTGGTTGATATTTGATATTATCAAGGCTGCACGTGCTATATCTGAGCTGCTTTTGTATTCAAAGGTTGATATCACTGTTATTCAAGAACTTTCTTTTCGACGCATCGAGTGTCCTGTATCTTCAGCAGACTACGTGTTTACGGGGCTTCCTTCCATTCTGCTCATCCCGTCTGCACAATATATAATTATATGATCCTTTCTCCACCTGGTCAAAATATATATATGCCATCACCTGCAGGATAATATACTCAACCTGTAGCTCGCAGTGATATGATAGAGCTCTGTGGCCCTTGCCCTCTTCACAGACCGGACTTATTCAACCACAAGTGCACGCGATTCAAGGCGGTTGGCAAGATTGATTTCTGGTCACTCTTATCACTCTTACCAGCGAGTTATTGCCACATTTTCTGCGAGTCCGATAACGTAGAATGGAGTCTAGGTTGGTTTATTTCCCGGGTACTATCCATCCTCCCCAAAGGAAAAAGAAAGCTATCTAACATCATGTCGTGAACCATATGTTACTGTACCTTTTTTGACGTATCTTTGAAGATTTAGGATATCCAAGTCCGATCCGGCATGCTCAGGAGCCAAAGACTGCGCTCAAGTTAGGACGACTCTTTCACGCAAGCCTAATTTAGTCTGGATCCAATCGATTAGCCGAATGCTCTGTCAAGTCCTAGTTGTCGCGGCGATTATGCCCCGCAAAATTTTGGAGCTTGGGTGTTTCAAGACTATAATCACTTTAGGTTAGCTAGAATCAGTCTGGACATCCTAAGCAGTCAGAAGCTCGCCTGATACTGAATCAAGCTTTTAGGTCTTGGTCCGTAGGCCCCCGAGCATGTCTCATTCATAAGGCACTGCTATATAGTTCGTGTGATTCTAGATTTCAGGATCCCAGAACCACTAAGCACCTCCTACTCACAGAATTGGTAATTCTGATCCTATCAAACCTGTATCCATTATCCTGCCATAAGGCCATTACATTAGTTCATATCTTCACCTGTCGATCTCGACCATCAATCCCCAACAACCACCTAACAAAGCTCCCTGGATCCTCTCTAGCCTTATCAAACACCCCATCAGGCTCCTTAAACCTCCATAAGACAATCCCATCAGGACGCACAAGCACAGCACCATCCTTCCCAATACCATGAATTGTCGCCAAATCTACCTTTCCAGGCCCCGGAATATCTTCAACGACCTCAACATGCACCCAATCACTTTGCAATACCATCCACGGCTCAGCAGCCATTGTAGCAAGAACACATTGATTCTTCCCCCCATTATTCATCACCAGATCCCTAGTTGAAACACGTACGTTCTCTTTTAACACAAACGCGTGCGGGAGATGATGGCCGGGGATCGCAGTTGGGTGGTAATTTGTGATATCAAATTCGCCATCTTCCATTAATTGCCCTCCATGGCATGTTCTAGCGCCTTCGTTATCGACATCACAGCTAGGATAGAACCAGCCGACTTCGAATCCCAAAGCACTAAATTCGCGACCTAGGATCTTCTGCGCATTCGCTATATTCGTCCGCAGTTTATCTCCATCGTGGTTCGTCTTGTCGAGATACGCCTGCATAGAACGAAGATTATCTTCCGGTGACACATCAGGTCTTATCCCCAAAGCACGATCAACGAGGATTATTGAGTAGGATGGGCGATGTGTGATCTGTAGGAGATATGAAGTCCAGTATGTATGCGATATATATTCTTGCGGGGTTATGCTTTTCCATGGTCATTCTCCTTGACAGAAGGTTAAGGTTCATTCGATTGATGGTTGCGGTATCAGAGGCTTTTTGATTATTGAAGAGTTGCGTGTCATGCCATTCAACTTACAGCGTCAGTCTAATTATCGGATCCTAATTGCGATGTGATTTAGATACTCAAGAGGGCACTAGCAGAGTAGTAATATTCAAGTCTATATATAAACCCATCCAGAGTATACTGGTCAGACAAATTCAAATTCTGAGACTTGCATTTATCAATTCTTCTCGCAATATCCCATAAGCCCAATTCCAGTCCAGTCCGTATCCCATATCCATCCATTATCCATCCCAAATAACCATAAACCATAAAAATAAACATAAAGCGTAAAACAAGGGGGGGAATAAATCATCAAGCATGTCAATTTTTATACATCAAAGATAGAAAAAGAGAAAAAAAAAAAAGACATCAACGAGACGAATCGAATAGATCATGGCAGATATTCATCTCGTGTTTGGTTATCGTAAGAAAAGAACCATTTCCATATCCCATTCAACATATTATGTCGTAGCGGATCATATCAAAAAAAAAAAAAAAAAAAAAGAAAGAAATCAAGACCAAGCGCAATAACAAGCCGGGGCAAAAGTAATGTGTGGGAAAATAGAAAAACGAACGTCGTCCCATATCAGATGCGGCATTGGCGTGTGTGTATAATTGGATTATGCTTCTTCTTCATCATCCGTCAATTGCCGGATCAGCCTGATACTGAGAATCATCACTAGCAGGCCTATTGTCGTCACCACCATTAAACCGAACCCAAACCAGCCGAGTACCATGGCTGATGAGCCGACACCACTCTTTACACTGCCGTTGCCCATATCTTGCGCTATGGTACTGGCTGCCACGGACGCTGTATGTTGCCATAGCACTGAGACAAGGATGAAGACGGACGCGATGAAGATGAGTGCCAATGCGACTTGCGAGACCGCTCGTGATGGGAACGGCTTGACTTCCTTCTCTGAGCCAGTGTTGTCGACCTCCTCATGCCACCCCGGGAAAGTCGCGAGAAGGATAAAACAGAAGAATGCCAAGATAACGGCAATGATCCTAAGCCATGTTAGCCATGTACACAGACAAGTATGTAAAAAAGGCACATACAGCAAATACGGGAACACGACGGCATCTTTAAATGTCGCCGCAACCCAAATCAAGTTCAACGGGTCCTGGTCGACCGTGACAACCTCGGCCAGTGCTGTCGCGTTCGAGTTGCAGATGTATGATCCTCCGTCGGGCTGGATGCAGATTCCAAAATACCCCACACGAACCTCCATCTCTGCACCTCCCACAATGTTCGCAGTTGCCGTGACCACACCAGGGTCCACCTGAGCAAGGTTGAATGTAGGCTTGTAACGTTCGTAGTACATTGAAATAAGGAAGATGTCGGGGATTTGCGGCGACGACGATGAGCATCCGGCCAATAATAGAGCTAATGTGACATGTTAGCTGCAGCTTCACACCCACGTGGACGTCCAGCATATCTTACACAGTAGAATGATTGCAACGGCAATGATAATCATTAGAACATGGTGGTAACCGACCATAGGAATGAACCCTAGCGCCATGTTAGCATTCTTTGAATCTACTACCCGTCATGCCAAAGCGAAATAAACATACGGGCGAACCCTTGAGCAAAGTTGATCGCCATGTTGTCGAATGGTCGCCACTCCTTTCTTCCTTCTAGCCTTTAATTGAAGGACGAATTACTCACTTCCCGGATTCCCGAGAAGGAGCGATCGAGTCGAGTTGCTGGTCACGATAGTGGGCGAAGAGATCGAACAACTGGTCACGTCGTGGAGCCGGTCAAAACAGCTGGTCCAGTGATGTCGGTCAGAGATAACAGCAGGTCGTACAGAGGAATGCCGGGACAACGTGGAATGGAATGTGGAGGACCAGATGTTATCTGGACGAATCGATCAAAAGAATGCAGTCCTGGAAAAAGACCGAATCTTGTCAGGCACACACAACAAAATCAATAATCTGCAAGCCAGACCGCCAGAGATGCAACAGCAACAGCAGCGGCAGGAGAGCAAACGGAAGCAATAAAACCGAGAAAGTGAGCAAAGAAGACAGACAGGGAGAGGGAGAAGGGGAAAGGGAGAGAGAATGGAAGAAGAGATGGTAAGCCGGCAATCGCTGTCACACTTAGCCCGTAATCCTGAACCGACCGTCCTCCTGAGTTTGCATCAATTGATCTTGAATTGTGGTGGCTGGTATGCGTGTTCGTACCTGACTGACTCTAGCTCTAGTATACAAGGAGGCTGGGCCAACCGCCTTTTGTTTACGGCGGTCTGGTTTCCGGGTAACCGCTCTTGACCGCCTGCTGTTTCAGCGCTAGCACTAGTCCTTATTTGGATAGATCTGGGAACTGGAGCCAATTAGGGTTGGTTCCGGAGATACTGTGGACCCGGCGCCACCGCCTATCATCACGTGTCTCCCCCAGCCCCCGATTTATCAATCTTTTTACCCCCTGCTACTCCATAATGCGACAAAATAACATTCAGTGTGATCTTCTGTTCGAAATTGAGTATGTATCGTGGGCCTATGTCCCTTGCAAGCTCCCTTGGCACCCGTCTGAATCAACGATCCAATCTAGATACAGTGACAAAATACCTAACGATGTCCAACATAATCTACTATACCCCGCGCAATGCAAAACCATACAAAATGCTGTAAAATAAGTGTCCAATGAACTCCCAAAACTCCCGTTCGCTTACAATGCTGAAGTATCCATATAAAATGCTCCTAATCTGTCCCCGATGCGGTAAATGAGAACAGTTTCAGGTCAAGTGAAACCGGTCCCTTGCTAGCGCCGGAGTCACTGGTGTCGTCCTCGCTTTCGTCCTCGCTGTCAGGGATAATCATGTCTTCGCTTCCCTGAGCGCCAGAGATTTTGGGCGCATCTAGAAGCTGATTTTCCGCGCTACAGGTGGAAAAAGTGGGCGGAGGCGGAACAGTCCTGCTGCCAGGAAGTATCATGGACCGGGACCGGGAGAGAGCGCTCTGTCCAAGGCGCTGCAAGGGTGTCGATCGTTGTCGTCGTGTTGGGCTTCTGCGGGGCCCCAATAAGAGACCCGCAGGAGATGTTCGGGGCGATGGAGCTTTTATTGCCCCAGGGGAAGGTCTCCTGGAGATACTAGGACTGTCACCCGGCTTGAAGGCGAACTTGGAAAGTATAGATGTATTCTGTCGTTCGACATGATAGTTCAATACTTGATGGAAGGTTTTGCTGTCTGAATCGGTGCTCACGGACTTTTCCGGAGTAGGCTCGGGAACGGTATCCTCAGGAATGGTAATCTCAGAAACGGTAGCCCTCCCCAAAGATTCTTCCCTTTGACCTTCATTTGCTAGCTCCGCGGCAGGAGTAGCAGGGGTTGGTGCCACCAAGCCAGCTTCCCGTTGATCGGCTGTTTTGCATGGCGTATCGATCTCGTTCGATGCAGATTCATCTTGCTGAGAAGGATCCGGGAGTTCAGACATAATGCCCTCAGCACTATCGTCGGAGAAAACACCAATGGTTGATTCTCGCGCTTTCTCAGACTTCATGCTCTTCTGGCCGCTGGGACTCGACTCGCCATCTTTGTGCACAAAGAACCGGCTGCGGCAGTTTGCGCGAGTTGGCAAGGTCTCTTCCTCGGCTTCAGCACAAAGCCGTTGTCGCTTCGCTGGCTGAAAGGTTGAGACTTTAGAAGCCTGGGACAGGAAAGAACTGCGTTCTGCACTTCTTGCCAATGGGCTTGAAACTCGTGTGGTTTGAGAGCGACGAAGAGAAGGCGCTGACCTAGCGGCATTTGGTCCTGCTGGTGCGGGGCTGCTGTCCCAGGAGCTGTTTGCATAGCGTTCGAGCAGCCGTTGCTGGCTCGGCGATGGTGAAAGGCTGTTCGGATCCAACTCAGCCAAAGGCATTCTTTTCGGAGTGAAGAAAGTGCTAATTGGTTTGTTCGATTTCGGCTTCAATTCAGCTGAAGAGCCAAGGGTCTGCCGGCGTTGGATTCCGATCGCAGGTCTGTTGGGGGCAAATGGTTTCAATACAATCGGCTCCTTGGTCGTCGGGTCAAGATCGCCACGAGCCACTCCTATCGCAATGTCTGCTTCGACGTCACCGCCAATGTATGACAGTTCCTCTAGGTTGACATCCTCCTCAGGCGGGGTGAGAGTCACCAACTTCCCAGCTTTCGGGCAGAACACCCTTTGATAGAGAAAGGTAAGTTCGGCTTGTTTGAAGTTATCAAGATAATCAGCGGGAACACGATACTGTCCTTCGAACTGAAGCATTCGAAGAGCCTTCTCCACGTTCTTGTATTTCCTTATGCATCGATAGGCGGTTTTCAATCCAAGTCGGGCAATGTTGGGTAGATAGTCACAGCCGCTGAGAATGCACATTCGTCTAAAGTCCGCATCTGTCCATCCGATGAGACTGACCTCACGACAAGCTGTAAAGTCCGCCCTGTTGATCTCAATGCAGTCGCCGTGCTGGTCGAGTTTAGATAGTAACCTCTTCGCACCAAAGACAAGAAGATCGGAGTCTTCGGAGATAATCCCGTCGATCATACCGTGGCGCTCGAGGTACACTAGCTGCGCATCAGCCTCGTACGGTGCCACGACATACTGCACGTTCATCTTCTTCAACTCTTCAATCAATTGGCGGGCCATGTAGGGTGTCACATCCACCGCCTTTTGAAACTCTTGATATGCCTCCGCCATTCGTCCTTTGCGTTGAAGCTCCAACCCAAGGGCCTTGCTCTGCTGACGTCGTTGGTGCCGATCAGACTCGGTTCCAGATTTGCTCGGTAGATCATCGCCGTCGAAGACAAGGTATGGTGTGATGCCAAAGTAAAGAAGCATGCGGACACGGTTTAAGACGAAGTCAATGTGCCTGCCTCATTAGCTGCATGACCACGAATCGCATGCACTAGAGAAGATCATACTTGGTCGTAGGCTTATCAAGTACCAGATCGACTGCGCATGCAACTGTACCCCGGTGCAGCCACCCATACGCATCCACCCCCAGGGTTTGGCCACTGAACTTCTTCAAATGGCATGGTTTCTGGATCGATTTGAGAAGACCATGAAGACCTGTATCTGTCAGTCCTCTCCTTCACAGCACAGTATCAAATTATACCCACCTTTAATGCCCATGATTGTGGGTCTATTGCAGCATCAAGATGGTCTTCGTCTGGATTACCTGCACAGCAGGAACGGGCATGAGGAGTAAAGCTCCAAAACAAGCGCCAAAAAAAAAAAACAAAAGGGGCCGTTAACAAGCAAACGAGACAAAATAGTCCAGCTCCACTGGCCCAAGCACAAACCAACCCCAAACGACGGCCAGGACAACGAGGTTGGAATGTTGCACTTCTTTCAGGCCGACGCGCAGACGCGATGCCTCCCTCTTTGGGAAGCTGTTTTGTCATTGGTCATCTCCGGGCGGTGTTGATAGCCGCAGACACCGCCCTACTATTCTGCCGGCGGAAAGAAAGAACGAAAAAAGCAGAAAAAATTTCGAGGAACAGTTCGAGTTCATTATTTCGTCTGAGTTCTTCTTGTTGATGAGATCGGGATACAGTCATCATGCCAAAGTCATTCAACAAGGTACACAAGCAAATCTCGAAGAAGCGGGGGGTGCTTGAGGGGCTTCATGAGAACAGTCGAGATGCGAAGAGATTGCACCGGGCGAATTCGAGAGACGATCGAGTGGCTCGAATGCAGACCAAAATGGCCAGGGGGAGGAATTCATATCGTATGCTTTTTTGCATCATTGTTTATGAAGCGCTCTGATCTAACATGCTATAGTTGAACGGATACTCTACTTCCAAGAGCATGTCCCCGAGGGATCAGGGCCACTCTCCGACGACGACATCAGAGAATTGGTGACAAGGTGCGTACCTACGCTCTATCCATCGAGTCTCTTTATACAATGGACGACAATCGCTGACTGCGCACCATAGACACATCAACCGCGACGTCCCCGAGATCGAGCAATTACAACACGAACGGCGCAAAGGTCGCCCTCCATCGAAGCGTGAAGAGGCCCTGCTACAACGCACAGACACTGAGAATAAGGAGCTGAAGACCGGGTTCTGGATGCCTGACTTGAGCAACGAAGACGTTGTGAAAGCGCTCCCCCGATGGAACCAAGTCTGGTCAAGTCTCAGTGCGATGAAGTTTATCCGGTTTACGTCTGACGGCGGTAAACAACCCTCGACATTTCCTCCGAAAGGTCTTTCTTGATATGTTCATTTGTTCCTTTTTGAAAACTCTGGCTTTCGTTGATATCCATACCGCCATGATGCGGAGTACATGACTCATGGGACATAGACGGCGTACGAAAGTACATTATTTCTAGACTGCATGAAAAGTACCATGCTATTATAAATAAATGAGAGTCCAAATATAATAAATGAAGATGAGAGAAATGTACTATCCGCATTTGTATCCCTTAACAGCGGCATTGGCGTCAGTTCTTGGCGGACGTTAACATCATAGTTTTTGCCGCACCCATCATCCCCTCTACACCTCCACCTCCCTCTTCTTCCCCAATACCAGCTCTCTTATAATCCTTACATATTCTTGAAAAATGCTCTCACTCCGCACTCTCGTCCGCTCGGTGCCTCGCACTGTCTCCCGCTCCATCGCCAGCTCCGCGTCGTCCGCTTTGCGTCCTGGGTCGACAGTCCCCAAGTCTCTGTTCCAGTCGCAATTGAAGCAGGTTGCAAGACCCTCGTACGCTGCTTTCTCAACCTGTCGCGCTTTCAGACAGGCTGCTGAAGGTATGATATACCCAATTTGCTTGGATGTGGAAGCTATGATGGAAAAATTTTCCAAGCCGGCAGAAGCCCCAGCGCTCCGTCATGGACAAAAGCTGACAATATAATCGTTCTTCGTTTTTAGGTGATGTTGAGCTAGTTGCTAAGCTTGAGGACGAGCTGAGCCACGAGAAGGCTTCCGGTCTGAACGACCTGGAGACCTCCGTCCAGAACATCCAGTATGTTCTTCAGAACAACTCGTTCGAGGTATGCGCAGTCAACAACGGAGCTGATATGGTTGAACTTCTATGGTAACAACAAGCAGGTCAAGGATGTTCCCGGCGAGCAGGAGGTTGTGTTGACCAAGAAGTTCAACAACGAGGAGTAAGTCACTTCATTCCCTTTCCCCAGTAGATATCCGGTTCTAACGAGTTCTCACCCTAAACAGGATCCGTCTCACCTTTACCGTCGCCGACCTCCAGAACCTGACCGAACAAGAAGAGTTCGACGATGCTCTTGGCGATGAGCTGGACTACGAGGGCGGCCACCAACCCGCCAACCAGGGCCGTGGTGGTAACGTCGTCCAGCACGCCGAGGACCGCATCGCTCCCTCCGACCGTGAGGTGGACCCCTTAGACCGTGACGTCGAGCCCAGCTTCCCTGCCCGCGTCAACGTCACCATCGAGAAGCCTGGCAACGGCGCCCTTTTGATCCAAACCGTCGCCCAAGACGGTCTCTTCCAGATCGAGGAAGTTTCGTACTTCCAGAAGCCCGACCTTGCCCACGCCCAGACTGCCGAGAAGGACTGGGCTAGACAGAGCCTCTACGCTGGTCCTCCTTTTGAGAACTTGGATGAGGACTTGCAAACTTTCTTGGAGCGTTTCCTCGAGGAGCGGGGTGTTAACGCTGAGCTTGCCAACATGATCCCTGACTACATTCAGGTTAAGGAGCAGAAGGAATACGTTCGCTGGCTCGAGAGTAAGGATCCTCACCTTATCTTGAAGATTGATCATATCTAACAGAACTACAGACGTCAAGAACTTCGTCTCTGCGTAAATGCGCCATGAGCGTTACGCCTAATGCACCTCTCAACTCCCCAACCCCTCCAATCCTCTAATCGTTATTATGCCACAAAATTATCTCGCTTGATCTGTTATGTTTGCCTATATGTGTACCAATAGATATGAATTTGATGTATATGCATTCTCTCGATTTTCTTTTACTCCTCTAACCTCGTAGTCCCCTCATGTGCCGTTAGGAAGCACTGGCTGATACAGGGGGAATTGCGAATCATATCGAAGTATAGCAGTTCATTTGCACTTATCAATAGTATATCCTTTATCCCTGAATATAAACACAACGCCAACGCCGTGACCCCGAAGCCCTCCAAGCCGCTAAGAAAAAAAAAAAAAAAAACCAAAAAGAGACTCAAGACTCAAAATTCCATACTCTCCGACTTGACCTCAGCACCCTCTTCATTCCGCTCCCGTTTCCCAGTTCGCTCCTCCTTGAGCAGCCCCGCAATAAACGACCGGAAATAATCGATATACGGTTTCAAACTGGTCTTCTCATAATCCTGCAACTTGCGACCCCCTCTCGCATCCGAACCATCGGGCACACTCCCATCCGGCTCAGCAGCCTCAGCGCCTGCGCTGTTCGAGGGGTGGTCTGCGTCCCAGGCATCGATTTCAGAAAGTAATTGGGATACCGTTGGTACGGAGAGGGGGTCAAATTGCTCAGCCTTCCGGCCGTCGATGGGGACACAGACGCGGCCAGTACCGGGGTGGATGACAAAGGGGCTCTTGAGCAAGTGGATCATTTTCTTGCTGACTTCCGAATCGAGACGTGGGTAGGTATATTCTAGGACGATGTCTTGTTTTGCATTTTTGAGTGAGGTTGTGTTGAGGGATTTGCTCTGGCCGGATTCTGCGAGTGCGTCGATATCGGCCCATTTGTTCTTGCTGGAGCGGCCGGGTGAGGAGGCCCATTTGCGGCGGAGGGCGTCGTTTAAGGAGCCGTCAGGGAGAAGTGAGAGAAGACGTTGTTCTTGTTCGGAACCTGCAAAGGTATCTTGGTCGATGAGGGTGGTTTGGGCGAAGTAGGGTCTCAGGAACTCGAGACTTCGGGAGAGATGCGGATGCAATGGCCGTTTCACGTTCACGCGCTTGCCGCCTGCTCCTCCGCGGACCACATCCAGATAACCCGCAATGGCTCTTCGTCGGTCATCAGGGAGATTGCGAGCACGGGGATCGCAAACCCAGGCGTGGGCACCACGACGACCGGAATATACCCACATGATATGCTCGAACCCGAAATCGTCTCGTAAAGCAGTATCAACCACTTTCATTGCCATCGTTACAAAAGCCCAGCATTTCCCGCAAATATTCGCCTTTGTGCAACACGATCGGATGTCATCGTAATCCGTCAAATCAATATCAAAGACCAGTTCTTTCGAGACTGGTTTCATCTGTCCGCCGCGGAGGGTCTTTCGGTCTCGGGGGTTTGTGCTGTAAACAGGGCCGATTTCAAAACGAGAGGGATTCATTCTTAGTATATCTTTGCGGAATCTGAAAAGCAGACACGTTAACATAGAGAGTTTGCTTATTTCGTACCCGAGCCAACGTACAAGTCTGCAGTTGCATACGACTGGTACCGCAGGTAGGCATCATTTTGAAGCGTGAGTGCGAATTCCCGGTTTCCAAAGTCAGGTGAAGGAACGACTCCATGATTGAGCCACTGGAATAAATAGCGGAACGGGAACAGGCGCTGGTAGAAAGCAAGCATCGTATCGGTGTCGACTTCGGGCGGAGGTGGTCCAGACGACCTACAAGGCGCATGGATTAGCGAATCCTCCCGTCTGGAACACCGCAAAAGAGAAATCGAACTAACCCAGGCACCTCTGAAGTATCCATTTTCTCAGGTGCGCTAGACGCAGGGAATTCATCATCATCGTCGTCGTCAAACATTTCCTCCAATCTCACATCCTGTCCCTCCCGAGCGTTATTCGTAGCAGGCGCATCTTGCATAACCTCATCCTCGGCATTATCTGGGGATCGCGACTTTCCCGAAGACACAGAGTGCGGCATGATGGCGTTGTGGTTCTTAATTTGAGGCTTTTTGTCTGTTGCTATGTCTCTGTTGAACATCTCTACTTTCCATAAACGCGGTCGAAGCGCGACGGGACGCGTTCCCCGCAGCCCTGTGCCCTAAGTCACGTGACTAGTTATAAATAATCACGTGGTTTTGACGCGGACAAGGAGAGAACGTCAGGACTACAACTATGTCTATCACTGCTGGGAAAATATAAAAGGAGGGACAAAAAATTGACGACGGTGAGTCGAACCCAGGTCTCTTGGGGGACTAGACTAAAACGCTTTCCGTTGAGCAACACGCCCATTCTCCAGTCTACCATATCCATTTCTCAGCCAAATACCCTGATAGCCAAAAAAAAAAAATTAACTGCCTGAGGATACATACATGGCCACGAAGCCTTAGGTAAACAGCGCGATGTTCATGCTGGCAATGAAACAATGCACAGACGTATGCTTTGCTACCCTCCCTTCCACTGCCGCAAACGGAAATCGGACTCGGACTTCTACAACTTTACCCCTTCCGTTTTGGTTGGCGATTCACGGTTTCCAACATTCTCCGGAGACTATTTTCAGGCACAGGTAACCTCTAGTGCGACGTGATGAATTGGTATTCCAATAAGGTATCGTTGTTGGGGTTGCATGATGCTTCCATTTCTGCTTGACCTGGTCCTCAGTGGAGGAGTATCCATGATTAGGGACCAAAAGCCTTGAATGACACTCTTGGATGCGACTCATGTCCATGGATCATAGAACTTATGCTCTCATGGGTCTAAGGCCGGTAACTAGCTACTGCCGGCGGAAAGGGAGGATACTATAACCCACTGAGTAAGTTCGCCTTGAGAATAGCTAGGTGGAGTTGATATTAATGGAAGTCTTTCGACACATTCTTTCCAGCGAAAGCCACTAGCCCTTGAGGTGACATCGGGTGCATCCGTCCCTTTCATGAATACGCTAATAGTACTGGTCTAATTGCTAAGATTCTCCTCGCCAGTCCCCACATTCCACAAGATCTGTCGCTTGCACCTGGGAAATTCCGAGCTTCCTATGGGAATTCGTTGGTCTGGGGTGTCTTGACGTATCTGGACGCTTTGGTAGTTGTTCAATTGCACTTGGCCTTTTGCGACACGCCTGCACTAGTTAACCCTAGAGCGCATTCACCGGCTTTAGACATTAAAACGAGTTATTCATTCTACGTCTCGTGAAACACTATTTGCAATAAACAAGCAAACAGCTGTACTTGAATGATGACGTTATTGACACAGTTCTTACTGCTACCTGTTTTCCTCGATATTGCAACCCTGGACTGCTGGTGTGGGTTTTGCGTCCAAACAATTTTCCGCCATGTTACAATCGGATGTTCACCTGGAAGTGTCAAAATTTTCACTTATGATCAAGTTACTTCGGTTCCTTTTCGATCCAAGGTTCGCAGACGACCTAATCACCTGCATCCGTAAAAGATGTAGTTACCACCACCGAAGATTCAACTCTGGTTCTTCGCATTATCCAATAGGAGCTGTCGTATCGTGATGTTATCCACGAATACAACTGCATGTTCCTTATTCTGCGATATCAATTGTGACCCACTTGAAGAGGAACCGAGCCCAATCTCTCAGGATATAAACCTCGACCTTCACGCTCCATTTCAGCTCCTCATCCTCGGACATCTCAGTCACAAAAGCAGTCATTCGCTCAAATTCTCTCGTTACATTCCTTTCATTCACCGTTGAGTCCTCGGTATTGCAATAATACCCCGTTTGTTCAACATGGTCAAGGGAAGTCTCGCTCTTCTGGCCTTGGCTGCCCCAGCCTTCGCTGGTGTCATCGAACGTGGCGAAGGCAAGGACCACTGGGGCTGGGGAGGCCATAAGGACAAGCACTCTTCATCTCATGTGAAGCCTACTCACGAGCCTACCACCACCTGGGAGCAGCCGTCCACTTCGACCACTCCTGAGCCTACCACCACCTGGGAGAAGCCGTCCACTTCGACCACTCCTGAGCCTACCACCACCTGGGAGAAGCCGTCCACTTCGACCACTCCTGAGCCTACCACCACCTGGGAGAAGCCGTCCAGCTCTCATCACCACCACCACGAGACGACTTCCAAGCCTCACTGGTACACGAAGACGACCACTATCACGACCACTACTTGTCCGGTCACCTCTTCTGTGGTCACCTCGGGCACCCACACCTCCACTGTGCCGGTGACCCACACCAGCACGATCACCCTGACCACCACCAGTCTCTGCTCGACCAAGCCGACTGAGACTCCTACTGTCAAGCCCACTCCGGTTCCTTCCTCGTCTGAGAAGACTACCCCAGTTCCTTCCACGACTGAGAAGCCTACTCCGGTTCCTTCCTCGTCTGAGAAGCCTACTCCGGTTCCTTCCTCGTCTGAGAAGCCTACTCCGGTTCCTTCCTCGTCTGAGAAGCCTACTCCGGTTCCTTCCTCGTCTGAGAAGCCTACCCCGGTTCCTTCCTCGTCTGAGCAGCCTACCCCGGCTCCTTCCTCGTCTGAGAAGCCTACCCCGGTTCCTTCCTCGTCTGAGCAGCCTACCCCGGCTCCTTCCTCGTCTGAGCAGCCCACCCCGGTTCCTTCCTCGTCTGAGCAGCCCACCCCGGCTCCTTCCTCGTCTGTGACACCTACCCCTGAGCAGCCCAAGCCGTCTGGCGTTGTCCCCGTCCCTGTTCCTGAGCACTCCGGCCAGCCCAGCCAGCCTCAGCACTCCGGTCAGCCCAGCCAGCCTCAGCACTCCGGTCAGCCCAGCCAGCCTCAGCACTCCGGTCAGCCCAGCCAGCCTCAGCACTCCGGTCAGCCCAGCCAGCCTCAGCACTCCGGTCAACCAAGCCAGCCTCAGCACTCCGGTCAGCCCAGCCAGCCTCAGCACTCCGGTCAACCAAGCCAGCCTCAGCACTCCGGTCAACCAAGCCAGCCTCAGCACTCCGGTCAACCAAGCCAGCCTCAGCACTCTGGTCAGCCCAGCAAGCCCGTCCACTCCGGCGGCGTGATCCCCTCAGGCACCTCCCCGGCCCAGCCCACCAAGTCCGCCCAGCCCTCCGGCACTCACCCCTCCGCTCAGCCCTCGAACCCCAAGCCCTCCGGCTCTGGGCCCTCCGGCGAGTCACCGGTCTCCCCCGTCTCCCCCGGCGGTGGCGCTGAGTCCGAGCAGCCCAGCGGTGTTTCCCCCGAGAACCCTTCTTTCACTGGCGCTGCTGGTAAGGCCCAGCCTGCTGTTGGTGTCCTGGTTGGTCTTGTTGGACTTATGGCTTTCTTCTAAGCTGTTGCGTGAGAGTCCTGTGAGAAGTATTTTGTGGGACTTGGGAAGTCCTATATATAAGAGATTGTCGAAGATGGAAAGATGTTATAGTGTTGCAGAGTATACGGGGGGGAAAAAAAGGATGTTTGATTTTTGATTTTCGAGTTAGAATTACTTAATGTTTAATACCGGGCTCAACTGGATTTAGTTTTACTAGAGTTTTGATTAATAAGAATGGAAGAAGTTATTGCTATAACTTGCATGTGAAGTCCTTGCGTACAGTTAATATATCAGGGAATGTCATATAAGATTACACAATCGTTCAACTTGCGTAAATGATAAAAACCGAAGTTATCCACTCTATAATGCATTATGCATTTATCTCATAGCGTCTGATGCTATTTGCTCGTTAACTCGTCCAAGTAAACGAGATGTGAAATATAGACTTCATACACAAGATCCTAAATCGTCTAAACGCAATAAAGAAGAGAATCTACCGCAATCCCTGCAACTCCTGGTCAACCTCCGCCTTCACAAGCTCCCGTACGCCTTGCCATCCAGCACCAGCGGGAACCGGGGTAGATCTGCTCTCCCGCTGCTCAATACCAACAAGCTCCTTCGGAAGCACTTCCTGAAAGTTGTAGCCATCCTGGTCACGCAGCGCAAGGTCAACAGAGCTGACAAACTTGGCTGGATGGGCGGTGGAAAGTGAGATGTGGCTAATAGTTGGGTTACGCTCGCCGGAGCGCAGAGACGCCGCGACGCCAACGGCGGAGTGAGGATCAAGGATGTAGCCGCCGGTCTTGGAGCTCTTGGCGCTGCCGGGGGTGAGGTTGGTGGGGAAAGAGGAGAGGTAGGTAGAGCGGATCTGGGCGATGGTTTCGTCGTTGCTGACGCGCTCGCTTTCGAAGTCGGCCTTGGCGCCTTCAAGGACGGAAGTGGGGACGGTGAAGCCGCCCTGGGACTTGAGCTGGTTGAGCCAGTTGCCGACGCTTTGGCAGGCATTCTTGCGGCGCTCGTCCTCGGAGGTTGCAGAGTCGGTTTCAAAGGCAAGGAACCAAAGGAGACGCTCGAAGTTGCTGCTGACGAGGATGTCCATGGCGGGGCTGTGGGTTTCCTTGACTCCAGCGCCTGCAGAGTCGTTCTTGGTGTATTGGCCGCCGCTGCGGAAGAAACGGTCAAGGATGTCGTTTTCGTTGGTGGCAATCACAAGTCTCTCAGCGGGGAGACCCATGCGCTTGGCGAACCATCCAGCCATGATATCGCCAAAGTTGCCAGATGGAACAACGAAGCGCATCTTCGAGTCCTTGTTGTAACCGGGGTTCTTGGTCAACGAGAAGTAGGAGTAGAAGTAGTAGGTCATCTGGGCCAGGATACGAGCCCAGTTGATGGAGTTGACGGCAGCCAGGTTATGCGTGGAGTTGAGCTCAGGGTCCGCAAACAAGGCCTTGACAATGTCCTGGCAGTCGTCGAAAGAGCCCTGAACAGTGAGGTTGTGCACATTGGCATCCAAGACAGTGGTCATCTGAGCCTGTTGAATAGGCGAAACCCGTCCGTCTGGGAACAGGATGAAAATAGACACATCCTTCTTTCCCCGAAGACCATAGATGGCCGCAGACCCTGTATCTCCACTGGTAGCACCAATAACAGTCAAGTGGTGCCTCTCCTTGCCCTCCTTGCCCTGGTTCTTTCGCACCAAAAAATATTCAAACAAGTTTCCAAGAAAAGCGAGCGCTACATCCTTGAAGGCGCGAGTGGGGCCGTGGAACAGTTCAAGCAGGTGGAGGTTCTTCTTGCTGTCCAGCTCGATCAAGGGAGTCCGTTCGGGGTGGTCGAAGGTCGAGTAGGAACGGTTGATAATGTCCTTGAGGTCGTTCGCAGGAATTTCCGACTCCGAGACGTAGAGAGACATGATCTGGAAGGCCAATTCTTCAAAACTGAGATTTTGCCATTCTGACTCCCAGTTGGCGGGAAGAGCGGGAATGTGCTCGGGGATGAAGAGACCACCGTCCGAGGCCAGTCCTTTGAGAACGACATCTTCGAAGGAGAGCTAGATTTCCAGACATCTGTTAGCATCGCATTGTAGATACTGTAGATAAATGATGGCAACATACACCGTAGGAGGCACCCCGTGTGCTAAGGTATTTCTGCGAGAGGGTATGCGACATGGTGGGTAGATAGACAGTGAGAAATTCTCTTAACTCGGCTCAATATCTATTATTCGGCGTTCACGATGTGAAAGTAAGTCGTATCATTGCTCGGGTTTTGTGTCTGGCCTGGTCTGGTGTTCGTTTTTCCCTAATATATCCAGCGACGGCCGCAAGGAAAAGTCCCTTGCCGTATCGGGATTAGCCCCTCCGACAGCGGGGGATCGGATCACGTGCAGGAACCGTTGGTTCTCTTCGTCTACTCCATACATGTATACAGATGTTTTCTCTATTATACCTACGGAAAAGCCCGGATAAAAAAAAGAAAAAACATAGACACCTTCTTAGTGTTTCTGACCGCGCCCCTCCCCAAGAGATCCCTGGAAGGTATTTGTCATCTTGCCAGCCGGAGGACATTTTGGCTGACAGTGTTCAAACATTGACCTCTCTTCATCTATAGACTGATTTTCCATCACGACTATTTACAAATTTATAGTACAGTACAGTAGAAGGGACATCCTTTTACTGCTCATTAACCAAAACATAACGGTAACGAGCCTTACCAGCCTCCATATCCACGACACCCCGGTTAGCGTCCTTCATCGGGATCTCTTCAATCCAAGGCTTGACGTTCTTCTCAGCAACAAGCTCCAGCATCTCCCTGATCTCACCGGGGCTTCCAATCAGAGAAGCGCCAACGGTCAGACGACGCATGAGTCTGGGGATGGGGGCGTTCAGCACGCCGTCGTCGGGAAGACCGACCTGAACCAGACTGCCATCAGTTCTGAGGAGGCCGATGTAGTCGTTCAAGGGCATCTGATTAGTTAGCCTTTTTCTAGGATCATTAATGAATGAACACTGGTTGCTCACCTTCGAAGAAGAAACAGTGCAGATAATCAAGTCCAGCGAGCGAGCATACTTAGCCGCCCAGTCCGGCTCATCATCAGTTCCAATATAGACATCCGCACCCATCTTCAACGAATCAGCCGCCTTGTCCGCTTTTCTCGAGATAGCAATGACCTGCTCCGCACCCATAGCCTTCGCAAAAAGCAACCCAAAGTGCCCCAGGCCCCCAACACCAATAATACCAACCCGCTTCCCTGGTCCACAACCACCATGCTTCAACGGGCTGTACACAGTCACACCACCGCACATCATAGGCGCCGCGTGAGACGGCGGGATGCTGTCGGGGATCTTGATGGCAAAGTGCGCAGGGACACGGTTATACAGTGCATAACCGCCGTAGGACTTGCCGCCGTTAATGTAGGTGCTGTTGTAGGTGCCGACGAACTTGTGCGAACAGTACTGCTCCAGACCCATAGTGCAGTCTGGGCAGTCGCCCAGACGGCCTAGACAGGATTCACTTTGGGCGCCGACGCCGACGCGGTCGCCTACTTTGATGCCGTTATTGACTGAGGAGCCTACGCGTACGGCGATACCGATGATTTCGTGGCCGACGCAGCAGGGGTACATGGTGGGTTTCTATACAATTAGCATATATTTCAATTCAGAATGATGGAAAAGGAAAACTCACCCATCCAGACCGCAGAGTGTGCAGGTCCGTACCGCAAATACCGCAGCACTCAACCTTGATATCAACATCGGTCTCCTCCCAAGGCTTGGGCTCAAATTCCTGCCAGACCATCTTCCCGTCAACAGAGTCCTTATCAAGACCCATCCATCCTTCGAACTTGTAGTCTGTCTGCGCCATGATTGCTGTCAAGCTTGTCGATTGTCAATGGTCACAAGAAGAAACCGCAAAACAAAACAGGAGTGAAACCGCTAAGCTTCAACGGCCTCGGGACATGACCGTTGAATTTATAATCGCGGCACACCGCGAATTCGGATATCGGGATCTCCCATTTCTCTTCTTGTTCCCTCGTGCCGGCCGTTGAGCGTCGATTGGTACTCGTTGCGGGTTCCACTGCTTGGAACCGAAAAGAATTGGAGCAGATTAGCTTAAGTCCTAAGTCCGAGTTGGGGTTGCTTACGAATTCATGATTCATGCGGGCCTTCCGGGGGATACATAATAGAGAAAGAGGGTGTCCGAAAGAGTATGGAGCATAGTATAACGGACAGTAGTAACTAGTCGTTGAATGTTTTCACCCCCCTTTTTTTTTTTTTTTGTAGACATAATCATATTATGTACATACAGGATTAAAACCAACCCCACAGGAATAAGAACGCACAAGGGCCATCAAACACGGAAGACGCGATGGTCATAATAAGCACAAGAAAGTTATCATATCAGATCTCAATCTCACGTATGACAGCATCTGCAGGGATCTAAGCTTCCAGAACGCCACTAGAAGCTGCCATTAATAGATACAAGGTCCTTGGCAGGGACCTTGGAGGGATGACAGTCGATGCTTTAAATAGTCAAGAGCCGATCTTGATCTATATTCGACCCAGATGAACTGAATACATGACTTCTATGTGACCAACTAAATAGCTAAATGATGTACAGAGAAGGATGCAGGTGGCAGTAAGTAGCTAAAATATAGGGAGGTCCTGGTAAACGGAGTATATCTTCAAGTATCAATAAACATAATAAAGGTAAAGGAGATAATAGTAGTATAATAGGAATCAAAAGTAAAAAGGAAAAAAGTCCTCTATGAAATGCCGGCATTGATCGCTGTCCATGTATGCCTCCCATCGACTTCACTTCCAACCAAACACGCACTCCAGAAAAGCCACCCGTTGCTTTTATGTTACTCCTAGAAAAGCGATAAGATATCCTCATTGGTCTTCTTCTGCTGGCCCCCTGAGGTCGCTGGAGGCGGCGAAGTCGTAGAGTTTCCACCAAGATCAAGTCCATCGAGCCCGTTCAACAAGTCTGCACCGGCACCTCCACTAGGCGCCGCAGTTGATGAACCCGCAGTTGCCGATGGTGCGGGGGCTCCACCGTCTCCAAACACCCCAAGAAGGTCGTCCAGGTTGCTGCTGGGCGCAGCAGCAGGGGTTGCTGGTGACTGGGCCCGTACGGGCGTACCGGATAACCCTTCGAGGCCAGACAAGCCATTCTCTGGTTCCTTCTGTGCAGATGCGGGCGCCCCGCCATCGAAGTCGATATCCAGCAGGTTTTCGACGTTGCTTTGTACTTGGGGCGGGGGCGTTGTACCTGTGACCGCAGCGGCAGCGGCAGCGGCAGCCAAGGGATTCTCGCGTGCGTTCTGAATTTGTTCCCTGGTACATGTAAATAACTGTATATACGAAACCTAAGGTAAAAAAAACGTACTCAATGGCAGCCCGCTGGACGGCATCAGCACCGAATCTGCCTTGGCCAACGAATTGCTCTGGCGGCTTGTGGTAGACAGAAGCCAGCGTGGAAAGTTCGTTGAGGAGTTGTTCAAGAAGGGTGGGGGGTAGCGACTGAACGGTAGTCGAGATCGGGGGCTTCTCAGAAAGGACAATGTTCTTGGGGGCACCGGGGTCGGTAGTGTTGGACAGAAGACGCCAGTACACATACGCACGATCGCGAACATCGGGGTTGTCGTTCTCTGCCGTAGCAGCTTGGAGAACCCGCTGCACAAGTCCTTGGGCCTTGTCAGGCCGCTTCAGGAAGAGCTTGACGACCGAGGTCAAGATTTGCAATTGGGTCTAGTAACATATTAGCTTTTGACATAATTTCTGTATGACGCAGGAGACACGAACCTGTGAGAATTCTTCGTTGAATCCATCCACAAAACCGCCCAGGATATCACCCGCATTGCTAATCTTCTCCGCGTATTCACCAACAATCCAGATGAGCGCAGCTCGGGCATTTGGTTCATCCAACTCGTCAATGCATTTGCAGAGGGTAGGAATGATTCCTTCATATCCAGGGTATTTCCGGAAAATGTCCTTAATAACAACAATAGCCTCCTGTACAACATAGTTCACTTTGGTATTGATAAGATCCAAAAGTGTGTTGACGCATTTTTCGCTGGCACTCTCAATCTTGATAGCAACCTGGCCAATGGCCTTGACGGCGCGCCGGACGAAATCCATATCGACTTCCAGTGCGTACTCCCTGAGTTCCGCCAGAAGTTGGTCGACGTTGCGGTCATTGGCTATGCGAACCATAATCTCGAGCTTCTGGAACTTGACGTATGGAGGGTCGTTGTATTTGCAGAAGAAAACACGAAGTTCCTTTTGGAGGATATCGGGCTGTTTCTGAAGCAGGAGGTCAATGTTTCTCAAGGCGACATACTGCACCTCGGGTGCGGATGACACCAGTGTCACTATATCGAAAGTCAGTACAATGGCATCCCATGGACTGGAACTAAACATACCCAGCGGAGGCGCCATTTTCTTCAGATAGTTCTTAGACAGTTCAGGGTTAACGTTCCTCATGTGCAAGAACACCACTTTGACAGCAGCCAACACCACACTTGGATTAGCGTGTTGAAACTGTGGTGCAACGCGTTCACAAATATGCTCCGACTCCGTCACCTCAGCGGCCTTGTATTCGGACAAAGTAGTGAGAATCGTGACACGTCCCCATTCAGTACACTCGTTGAGCGCCATAAGCAGCTTCCGTAACGTGTTCGAGGTCACTTGAAGGGCTTTAGTTTCCGGTACAGAGTGGTAAATCTCCGAGAGCGCTGTAACCGAGTTTGCGACCACCATCGGGTTAGGGTCACCGATCATCTCCTGCAGCATCTCCAGGAAGCCGTTTTCCAAACACATCGAGGGGTTGAGATCGAAGAGCTTTGCCACGCAAATGGCCGCGGTTTTGCGCACGTACGGCGACTCGTCTCGGAGTGTCTTCCGTAGCGGTTCCTCCATGTAGTCGACCATTTTGTCCACCCTAATGCATCCCATTGTCCGAATCGCTAGGGCTCTGATAAGTGGATTCGGGTCTTCCGAGTCTTGAACGAAGGTGTTAACGGCGAGAATACAGAGGTCCGGATGAGATTTGGCATAGTTCCTACGGTGTTGAGATTGAGGTCATTAGCAAACTGGCCAACCAAACGGTAACCTGAATGGACAACACTCACATAAGGTACAAATAAACAAGCTTCTTCTGCTCAAGATCATTTGTAGCAATGTTCTTCAGAACGTCAGGGAAAAGGGCCGAAACATCTTTCCCGAGCGTCATGGCCATGATGGTCTTCTGAATCGCCTCCTTCCTGCGAATTCGGTCAGTCGCCGTTGTTTCCAAGTCCAAACGAAGAAACTTATAGCTGCATACCGTTCATACGCATACTGGGATCTGTATCACCCGTCAGCATCACTCCACCATGGACCAGGGACACGCAAGACACTCCGTACACAAGACCAGCTCGCAATTCAAACGTCTCTCCTTTCCGGGGCACGGCAAAAGCCCCCCGGATCCTGTTCATCGCCATCGTGACCACCTATAAACTTCAGCGACGACTCCGCCGCACTTTCGTAGTGAATAGGACAGTAATCGAGGCCCGGATGCTGTAACGGTGTCGTCTGCGCGGGCTGCGGGGAATGAGCGGCGAGGGAGCTTCAAGGACCACGTTGGCGCGCGATTCGGGGATATCGGACAAGGACTGATTATATATCCCCTTAAATGATGTGGGGGATTAATCCGTGAAATAGAAGCAACGGCAAAGGTGTCGTTCGTGGGAAGTTGTTGTAAAAAGCTGGGGAAGAGAAATGGGAGGAAAAGGGTCTAAGATAAAGTTGTCCACTGAGAGGAAACGCGGCTCTGCTGTGTCTGGTTAAAATTAGACGCAACCCAACTTTACCTCAACCCCAACTGCCCCTGATAGCTGCTTTATTCTTTGCAGAAAATACCCAAATAACAATTCACAATGGTAAGTTGTTGTTTAGACAATGTTGCAATCGTAGTTACTGACTGACAGGCCAATCTGCCCAATCTACGCCGGCTGTTCGTCGAGGCCCGCTCAGAGGCCGAGGAGAACGAGTACTCACGGACTGCTGTAAGAGCAGAGTCTAGAGAGCGCTAGTAAAGATGCTAATGTTGAGACAGTTCTACAATCTAGTTCTCTTCATCTCCTCCGTTGCCGTTTTCAGTCTGACGGCACAGCGAATGAGTGGTGCTAAATCGGGCAAATAACGGTGTGGATGATATACAGAACCATGGCATTTACGCTTCAAAATGCTCAATATGGATTATTACAGCTGCTCCAGGCAAGCGATGCAACTCCTGCGCTGCAAGTACAAATGCATGTTTCTCGTTAATCGGTTTCTTCGCCATCTTCGTCCTCCAAAAAAGCAAGGCTTTGGCGTCCTCGGTTCAGTCTCCGTCGTCGTCGTCGGCTATCACTTGCTTCCTCCGCCTCCGGACTGCCTGTACCCCATTGTTTCGCGCCCTCCTGGACCATCTCGAGATCCGCTTTGAGTTCCCGCTCTTCGCGGATCTGTTTGGCTTTTTCTAGAGAGTACCGTCCCTTCATACCCGCATCCGCCAGCATTTCCTTGAGATGATTGATCTTTGCCTTCGATGTGTCGTACGGTGCCAGCTCCTTTGACCAGAATTTGCGGATACCACATTTGATGAGCCAACCTTGCAAGCGCTTGATTTCAGCCTGATCGGGTTCCTGGTCCGCGTCCTTTGCCTTGGGCACGGGCTTTCTCTTTGTCGTCGTAATTTTCTTCCGCTTGGGTGCTTCAGAGCTCTTCTGTCGCTTGCGACTAGGCTCGGGTTCCTCATCGAGCACAACGGACATTTCACTTTCCGAGGCGTCTTGCTTCTCCTCCTCGTCTTTCGAGGATTGGAAGTCTTGTTTCTCTTCAGAATCGGAATCATCTTCTGCGATGTCCGTCGAGGTAGTATGTGTTGGTTGAGCCTTCTGCGGTGTTGCCTTCCTCTTCTTTGCCGGCTTTTTCACTTCTTCTTCCTTTTCCTCCTCTTTGTAATCCGAAGCACCATCCTCGTCATCTTCAGGCTGTGGGGCAGCTGTTTTCTGACGCTTTCGTGGAGTCGCGGTGCTTCTCTTTGGTTGTATTTTCGGTTTCACAGGTTTCAGCGCGGGCGCAGGAGGTTCTCCCTTAACCTTCGCTTCCTGCTTTTCTTTTGATTCTTCCGGTTCCTGTGAAACATGATCGAGTGCCGTCTATAAATTCCCGAATCGCGTTAGTCAATCTAACCAATGACCACTAGACCATTTCCTCTATAATCACAAGAAAATCCCAACTCACCACTTCATCCTTAATAATTTGATCGCTCTTCGCTTTCCACACACTATCCCCCCTAAAGAAACCCTCCTCAATCCCCAAAGCCTTCTCCGCCGCAAGTCGCATACGCTTGACCGTCAATTCATCCTCCTTGCCCGATTTGAACGTATCTGCGACGACATCGCGTAACGCTTTTGCTAGCTGTTCATCAGAGGGACGAGAGGATGTGAGGGGATCGAAGTCGGAGCCGGAGTCTGAGTCTGGGAGCGTTTTTCGCGAGGCCATATTGGTATCTCGCTCTGTTCGTCTAGTTCGCTCGAGGAAGTAGTTTGTAGGTATGACGCGACAGGGAAGATAGGTCACGCACGCAAGATATGCTAGAAATAATCTAAAAAGGCACGCTTTTTATAAATGAAACAAATAAGTAAATCGAAATATATTATTCACTGCAATGCGTAATGCCACAGTTTCTTTGTTTTTGTATCAATCGCAAAGCATCGCGAAGAGGCGAGATCGCAGCAGGGCTTCCATATCGGGTATCATTGCTGACAAAGCAGTAGATCTTCGAAGTAGACCTGCGATTCGGAGATTTCTTTTACTGCATGCTCAGGACACTAGAAATCAATTCTATGAAATCTTTTATAGATATAACGATATCAGGCTTAATGAGAATATGATCTAACTAATTGTTTACTGCTACCTTCCCTCCGCCGTCCGGTTTACCTCCGAGTTTCTCCGCCGCCCATCGGCGCATTATAAATCCAAAGCCTGCTTGAGACGAGAGAAGAACGAGAAAGAAGCGCACTTAACTTCTACGACTTCTTTTAGAATTCTCTCACTCTGGTGCTTCATCTGAGAGCGTCAACGCACACAATGCCAGAGCCAACAAGAGACGAACAATCCTCCGAGGCCAACCTGCCTAAGGGCGTTGTGCTAGACAAAGACGGCAAACCGTACGTATCAATCCTCTCCAAACATGCGAAACATCCAAAATAAAAATAAATAACTACATGCCCTAACGCATTGATCTACAGATGCCGCACCTGCACATCCGCCGCCTCATGGCGCGCCCTCTCCAAACAAGCAGCTCAATCCACCTCTAACTCCCAAGACAAACCCCAATCCACCACCTCCTCAGCATCCTTCCCCCTCCCCAAATCAATTTCCTCCGCCGCTTCAACCAGCACCCTTCCCCCCTCGTCATCTCCTACTACCGATAACCAATGCCCACCAGATGTCGAAGTCCTCGGCCGCTCAACCTGGACCCTCCTCCACTCCCTCGCAGCCGCATACCCCACGCGCGCTACCCCAGAGAAACAAGACGAAATGCGCACGTTTCTGAATGTCTTCTCGAAGCTGTATCCTTGCTGGGTATGTGCGGATGACTTCCGGAATTGGATGGCGGAGCCTAGTGGGAGGAATCAGCCAAAGTTGGGGGGCAGGAGTGAGTTTGGGTGGTGGATGTGTGAGGCGCATAATGAGGTGAATCGGAAGTTGGGGAAGAAGGAGTTTGATTGTCAGTTTTGGGAGGAGAGGTGGAGGACGGGGTGGAAGGATGGGAGGTGTGATTGAGCGTTGATGGTGTTCGGGGGTACATATGTAGCTGTGGCTGGTTTGGTTATTGTATAAATAGCCTATAGAACTTGTATTATTATGGTCATGGCAAACGAATATAAAATCTCTATTCTTTTCCCCTGACTGCAACTCAGGATTTATATTTATAAAATACATTACAACTAGAACTGAACAGGACAAACTACTTCCCATTTTACACAAACCACAAACAAGATTTGAAAATAGCTGAAATCGCTAAGAAATTATATGATAAGAAAACGCGTCAGTAAACGAACAAGGACGTCTACCCATGGCGCCGCCCCAACAAACAAGTTTGAACACATTTGACGCTCCACACGTCAGGGAACTGAAAAATGCAAGACACTAAAACCGTCACATTTCATCATCTTCAGTACTGGCCGGGAACGAACAGCCGCAATCCGCTGGCCGGAGCTCCGATCTCAGTCACGTCGGATATCCTACACACGGTGCCCTTGTACTGCTCATGATACTTGGCGCCAGTGAACGTATCCGACACGCTCGGGGAGCTGCCGTAGATAGGAGTGTGCGAGGCTGCGCAAATGTCGAATTCGGCAAACTGGTCGAATTCGATATCGATCTTGTCTTGGGGGTTGCGTTCACACTGGGGCTTGATCTTCCGAGCCTATTTAACAATTAGAATACAATGTTATGATGTCAAGGGCAAGGGAAGATACCTGTTCCAAAAGCTTAGGGGAGCCTCCGTTGGCCAGCATACGGTTGGCAAAGCTGAGAGCGGACGAGTAGTTCTTGTTGGCAAAGGCAAACTTCATTGCTGCCATAAGTGCAAGCTGTCGGTGGGCAACCTCCAGCTTAGGAATGGTAAAGTATGCCGAAAGCTCAAGGCTTCGCTTGAGATTCTCGGGAGATTCGGTGTCGAGGGACCGACGTTCCAGTTCGATAGACATCGCAAGGATATACTCTCGGGCGGTTGCGATGATCTTTTTAGCTTGCTCGACTTCAGCTTCGGAAGAGACAGCGTTGACTAAGACAGCGTGCAGAATTCCCCGGAAGATTTGGACACCATCCTCTAACTTGTTGGCCCTCATAGCCGCATATCCTTCCTGCAAGTCCGCGTTGGCAAGGGTCTCCAAATCTCTTGGGATGACAGGAAGGAGCTTCCGGATATCTGTCTCTTCAACAGTCCGTCGCACATAGTTGACCAAATGAGGGAGGCCAGTGGTGGCAGGCAGATATGTCTTGGACGCCTTGTATACCTCGAGGAATCGACCCTTCAGAGGAGCAAAGTTCACGGCACCCACTTGACGGTTGAGAAGCTGCATGGCAGACTCAAAAGAGCCGGCAGCGACATGGTCAGCAGCCAATGGGGAGTTACGAGTCCAAAGGTCAGCCTCGGAGCTGCCTGCGCCAGTCTCCGCACCTTCCACATTGACGAAGTCAGCATCTTCTTCAATGTTGATCTCCTCACCCATATCCCAACCGTCGACATCCTCGTCCTCATCTTCAAGGGTCTCGCGAGCGATGCCAGCCTCTTCCTCTTCCTCTTCGGGCTGCAACCCGCCGGCTTCGACCTCCTCGTCCATACCAACTTCACCAAGAAGCGCCTTTTCAAAGGAAGAGTGAGCCGCAGCCTTGACAGGCCAGTTCGATTTGAAGGTGGACACGACAGGCTGTGCAACACGGATAGGTTCTTCGAGGGTCGGAAGGGAGATCTGATCTTCAGTGAGACCGCAGGCCTCGAGAATGGATTCAGCCTCCTCAGTCAAGCCGTTGGCCTTGGCAGTGAGGTAGGCGAGGGGGTACAGATCCACTTCCTTGAACATCTGGATTCTGTCTTCAACGTCACCACGATAGAGGGCATTCTGGAAGCGTGATGTGAAATCGCCACGGTGCTCAGCAATCTTGGCCATTCTGCCCAGCTTGTCGGAGTCACCTGTCGACAGATAGAGGAAGGAAAGTTTGTCGAAATGGCGCTGCTTCTGGTAGGTCATCTCCACCGTTTGGTGGTTGCCATGGGCCAGAGCCTCAACACCGAGCCTGCTCCACAAATTGGGGCGATCCAACTCCTTAGCCATCTCCACAGCGACTTCAAGGTTGCCACATTCAAGCGCAAGCTCGAAGCGGGTCTGGGGATCTTGAACGAATTGCAGGGCAATCTCCGGATAGCCCTTCTTCTGGAGATAGGAGATAATACTCTGACCAACCAAGCTGGAGGTCTTGATGATCTGGAGCATTTCGTCGTAGTTCCTCTTGACCAAGGCAAGCTTGAAACGGTATTCGGTGGGGTCGATCTCCAGGACCTTGGGTTTAGCGTTACGGTCAAGGCAATAGACGTTGCGTCCCTTGACCTTGACAAGGTAGACGGTCTGGTCAAGGGTACGGATAATACCGTTATCGCTGCAGAATGTTTGTCAGTCTTCAACTATGGCGGAGATAGTAAAGATTTGATGACATACCCGTTCAGAAGAGAATATTTAACGTGGTTCAAAGTGGAATACAGGAGCACGCCGGCATCGTCCCAAGCAGCACTCTTGATACGGATGGTCTCATGCAAGCTGCTCACCTGTTCCAAGGTCTTGGTGGCAATGGTGACATTGTGCTTGCTGAGTAGTGCTGCGTAAAGACCATCGTTAGACCAAACGACGTACTTGACACCGCTTACGGCCAGCTCCGCCAACTGCTTCTTGGCCTGGATGTCGAAGAGGACAACAGAGGTAGGAGTGATGAAGAGCAAGCATCCGGTGCCACCAAAGTATATATCGGTCGTCCCGGCAGGTGGCTTAATGCTCTTGGTAGTGGCGTTGCCGAGATCCTTGATATCAACCTGCTGGGCGGCGGCACTGAAGACGGCGAACCGATTGCGTGCGACAAAGACGGCAGACGATCCAGGACCACGCTTCACGTCGGTCGGCTCGACGGCCCCAGTGGCGTCTCTCGGAAGGTGAATCAATTCGTAAGTTCCGTTTTCAGTTGGCGAAGTGACGAGAATGGCTCGCTCAGCGGGGTTGTAGGAAACTGTCCGCGGGGGAACCCAAGCAGAGCCAAGCTTCCGCAGCGAAAGCATGGGCGGGGACTCGATGCTCTTCTGGAAGTCATATGACTTGACGTTCTTCTCTTTGGTGATATAGAAGAGCTGGTTCTGATACACGGTCGACGCGGGCCTTTCTCTCTCCAGCTTGAAGACCATAACACCGGTGTCGTGGCCAGCCGCGAACAGGTTAATCTCGGGGTGGGCCGCGATCACCCAGAATCTGTCCATATCGCGCTTGAAGGACTGTACCGATGTCCTCTTGTTCAAATCCCATACTCGAATCGTCTTGTCTTCGCCGACGGAGAGAATCAGGTCCTGGTGGGGGTGGAAGAGACAGGCCGATGCGTTCTGGAAATGACCGCGGCAGGTATCGACTTCCCATGCCTTGGTCTCTGTTGGACGAAGTCAGCGGGTTCCCATGGGGAAAATAGAAAAATAGGGGAAGCCTTACCGCTCATTCTCCAGAGCTTGATGAGACGGTCATCACCAGCCGAAACAATGAGAGGTAGTGTCGGGTGGAAGGACACCCAGTTCACACCTCGATCGTGACCCTCTAGAACAAACTTGACAATCGCATCCGTATTTCCGAACATATCAGCCTGGTTGTTATTGGCACGGGCTATTTGGTCTTCGAGGGAAATCGAGGTCGGGGCTGAGTGCTTCTTCCGCAATCCTGAAATATCCCAGATACGAACGGACTGATCGAGCGAAGCGGAGGCAATCAAGTCCTCGGTAGGGTGAAACTGCGCGCACATCACATAGTGGTTGTGACCTGTCATTGTGCAGACTGGACGATGACCCTTTTGTTAGGATCTTCGCAATTGTTCTGAATCAGACAGGTGGCCAACTTACTCAACGACCTGTTCTGCCAGTTCCATATCCGGATTGTCTGGTCGTCGGAGGCAGACACAATCCAGGGAAGTTCATGATGGAAGAATACTGTCCGCACGTAATCCAAGTGTCCATTCAATGTAAACAGACATCTCCGTGTCTGGTAACTCCACACCTTGATCTTATAGTCGTCACCTCCGGAGACGAAGAGGGGCTGCGTCGGGTGAAAGTCAATGCCGCGAACGGGGCCATCGTGTTCTTCGAATCGATCGATCAGGGTACCCATGCGATAGTCCCATAGCTGAATTGTCGAAGAGTGAAGCGAGACGAGAATCCATGGTCTGTTGTCGATGCAAGGTCAGCCCAGCGCTCGCGGGTTGTGATGTATCAACACCATCATCTCCGAACTGACCGTTTAGGATGAAAGGCAATTCCCTTTGCCCGAGACGATTTCGACTCAAACTATAAGGTACATAAATGTTAGCCTTGCTCTAGTTTAAGCACTAGACAGATGATGGGAGAGACGTGCCTTGGTGAGCATGTTTGGGGAGGACTGCATCTTGAACGAACGTAGGCCGGAGCCGCACCATATAGAGCAAGCTCCGCACACTCCAGAGGGGTACTAAGAAATTAGAGAGGGCAGAATAGTCCGCCGTATTCCACCTGCAATTCCACACGAAAAGAAACAAATCAAGATAAAGAATGGAAGCAGATGAATGGCAGAGAGCGTTCGTTATAGGAGAAGGTTGACCTGGAGAGCGGTAACGTGGACTTTTGGCGTCGAGCCAATAAGCGAATCCCGCGGGCCAATGATGACCTGGGCGGTGAGCCCGCATGTACAGGAGGCTCCTCATGAAGAGACTACATTCTATTACGGTTCTATATGCTATCGGTTTTTGGATTGTCTATCTAGATATGCTAACTCAAGAGGTGGATGTCCCAAAGGGCATCGGTACCTGTGGCTGCCATACGTTAGACCTTCCTCTTTCCGCAAGTGGTTCGAGACGCTTCCATAAGGATCGTGAATGATAACATGAACCACTCTTCAGGAACCGCGTGTCGGCCATGGTCTCGCTTTTCTGCTCTTACATACTCAAATCTCTGCTAACATTATCCTCAAACTGGCCTTTACATCGATAGGCTTCATGGCATACAGCGCTGTAGAAAGCCTGTTACTTGAGAGACCCTTGCTTGATCCCCGCATATACATGATAAGATGAACGGGGATCGTTATCCGGGCGATTACCATGTGCAAGATAACCCGTCAATGTACTGCCAATTTCCAAAAAACAACAACACCTTTGCAGCACACCAGGAGCTGCTGGTGAGGCCCTATGCGGTTGAGGAACCGGATGATGAAGCAGAGGACAACATCTGGGAAACTATGGAGCCAATCCCACAATGGCAGAGAGAATTGGTGGAATCGCTGGACGAACTTGCGTGCAAGTCGGATACTAGTGCTTCTTCGTTGAGATCCAGTCCAACGAGGGGCCAGAAGAGAAAGTCTGCCAGCACGTCCTCTCAGGACTGCTACCCTGACCAATCGCCGTCATTGGACCCTGACCTCGGATCGGACGACTTTGAATCCGAGACGGCCAACATGAGCCCGAAAAGACGGCGTAGGAAGGACCAGAGCAAGCAGTTCAGAGCCAATCTGGATGCTGCTGATGCTGCGTTTCTATCTCACCACAGCCACGGGCTGTCCATGAGCCCCAGTTCGGAATCCCAATTTGCAGATGCAAGCAGCAGCGAACCTACGAGCAATGGAGCTGCTACACCAGACGAAATGGAAATGGATTGACACCGAACAGTATGGCAATCAACATCGACGGCGAATGGCTCACTTCGATTGGCCGTTGCCATCCATACCACGTGACATTACGTCTCGACGTTATATAAGCATCTATGACGTCAGAGTCATATCGTTTTTCGACGTCCATCGGTTTTCTGTTCCATTTCAGGTCTAACAACCTTGAATATTGGATCCAGAGAACACCATACGATTCAATTGCAATTGTCACGCAACAATGGCTGCAACGCGAACTTCATCCCGCCAGGCCGCCCAGAAGGCCAAGGAAGCGATTACAGGCACTGCGGAGCCTAAGAGTCAAAGGACCGCTGGCACCAAACGCAAGGGAGCTACCGAAAAAGCCCCAGAGCCGAAGAAGGGGAAAAAGGGCTACCACGAACCGAAGAAGGAACCAGAGGAGAGCAAAGAAGAAGTAGACCAGAAAGCGAAGGAAGAGGAGCCTCCTGAACCATCTCATGACGAGGAGAAAGTAAAGAAAGAGAAGAAGGAAAAGAAGGAGAAGGAAAAGGGGGAGAAGGAGGATAAGGAGGAGGGCAAGAAGGTTGCAGAAGAACCAAGCAAGGCCGGTGCAGGTAGAGTCTATATCATCCAGGATTCTGCACAAAACACTTGAAGCTAACCTGTCGCACCTAGAAGCAGAGGAAAAGCCCACCAAGGAAGACGAGAAGCCATCTGATGGGATTGAAGCCGGAGTCAGAAAATCTCAAGAGCGAGAAGACATCGTGCCGTCAAACATCCTCGAAAAAGGTACCATTTACTTCTTCTATCGTCCGCGCGTCAATGTCGAAGAGCCACACAGTATGAAAGAAATCGCCCGAAGCTTCGTCGTCCTGCGCCCAACACCGATAGGAGCAACAATCGATGAGAAGCAAGGCTCGCTCGAACCTGGTGCGAGTTGTCGCTTGATCGTTCTTCCCAAGAAGAAATTCCCAACGTCAGCAAGAGAACGGGATATGGCATTTGTGGAGAAGGGAGGACAGTCCATGAAAGATCTGAAGGAAAGCTTCATTTCCGGGGGCAAGTACGAAACCTCGACACGAGGCGAGCGCACAGTTGAAGAGGCCAGACCATATGCTGAAGGAGTATATGCCATCACTTCGACAAAGCGGGCCTCACACCTTGCCTACATCATTACTATTCCCAATGAAATCGGCTCGGTACAAGAGGATTTCGGTATTCGCGGGCGCGGTAGCTGGATCGTGCAGGCCAAAAACCCTAAATTTCCCGGTCCAGCTAGTGCGCAGCTTCCTAAGAAACCAGATTATCCTGAGGAGTAAGACTTTCGCTCATCCTGAGAAGTTCCTGTATGATGATGGCTGACTTAATGACAAGAATCCGCGAGAAATTCGCCGATTATCGATGGGTGCCACTGGAACCCGTGTTCATCGATTACCCCAACGCACAATTTCTCATGATCGGTGAAGCCCAAGATGAACTTGGAAAGGCTGCTATTGCGGAGCCTGGTGGAAGGAAAGAAAACCAAGAACAACCGGGCGAGGAATTGGAGAAGCTTGAGCACGAGAATGAAGAGAGAATTGAAGCACTGCAGGGTAAGTCGTCACAACTGGGCGATCACGCTAGCATGGTTACTTATTTTCGTAGGTGATGCCACTGTTTATCAAGATCTGGGATTGGATGCGAAGAATTATCCCCAAGTGCCGACTACTTGGGATGATCATTCCTAGGTCTAGGCTGAAATATTGCCGATAAGCTCGTGTACTATTAGGACGCAAAGAATTATCGATATACTATGTACGCAATATGAAATAATGTCTGATTTTGCTTGTTTAATGAGACTATCAATCTCGATGTATCGGATATTTATTCTCTGCCGAGGTATATTGTCATACCTCGCAGTACTAATTGATATTCATTTCCAGGAAAGGCAGTACAATAAAACAAATGCTTACTGCTCATATTCTTTATCTCTGAGATGGTCAACCATTCACACAAGCGAAATTCAGCTCGTGCTCATCATCCCACTGACACAATTAACTTCGATCTGCACGTGGGCAGCTGGTTGGTATATATTCCCCAGCCCGTCGATTAAGCCATCCAAAACTTCCACCGTTTCCCATTCTCCCGATTTCAATGAGAAGCCCAGTAGAGCCATGAAATTCTCGCGATTGAAATCTGCATTACCTCTGGTAGCTGCCTCTACAGCTGCTGCAAAGAATGTTGTGAACCAAACCACCTGCGGAGGCAGGACGTACACATACAACGAACTAGCCGGATACGGTTCCGTGCCCTCAAACGCAACAGATAAATACGGCGACACGCTAGGAGGATATGGAAGTTCTGCCACAATTGACCAATCTTCCTGGCGCAAGACAGGCAATGTCTCGTATGCAGGGATTGTCTACACCCTCCCAGATCGCGGATGGTAAGGTCTCATCACACAAATACAAACAAACCCGATAATTTGACTGATTGATAATGATAGGAACACAAATGGAACCCTCAACTTCCAATCCCGCATCCACAAACTAGCCATCTCACTTACCCTCGCACCCCATGCATCAGCACAGAACCCCTCAAAACCAAACCTCCACCTCAAATACTTAGATACCATCCTTTTAACTGGCCCAGACGGTGAACCTACCACAGGTCTTGATGCCGATATCACCAGCCACGCCTCCTACCCAGGATTCCCCCCACTACCCGTCGCGACCTATGAAGGCGATGGTTTCGGAGGCGCAGGACCAGGCGGCAAGCGGATCTCAATCGACAGCGAAGGTCTAGCACTAGGCCACGACGGCACTTTCTGGATCTCCGATGAATACGGACCGTACGTATACAAGTTCGACAAATATGGGAAGATGGTACTCGCTATACAGCCACCCAATGCCTTCCTTCCCCGGCGCAACGGAAGTATCAGCTTTAACTCTGACTCCCCGCCTATTTACGCACCAGAGAAAATCCCCAACCCAGAGGACACAGAAACAGGACGCAACAATAACCAGGGCTTCGAAGCTATCACTATCTCCCCCGACGGAAAGACATTATACACGATGATCCAATCCGCGCTGGACCAGGAAGGTGGTCCCCAAAAACAACATCGCCAGCCAGCGCGTATCCTCGAGTACGATATTTCTTCCCCGGATATACCTGTTTACAAACATGAATACGTCGCATTACTCCCGAAGTACAGGGACTACACCAAATCAGCCCACGATAAGGAGGCATACTGCGTCGCGAGTCAGTCTGAAATTCATATCCTTCCGACAGGCGACTTTCTAGTCCTGGCCCGTGACTCGGGTTTTGGTAATGGTCAGGAATACACGCGCTCTGTTTACAGGCATGCGGATATCTTTTCTATCTCGAAAGCTACAGACCTGAAGGGCTCGAAATACGATTCCGCAAATGGGTCCATCGCATCCAGCAAAGGTGTCTTGAAGCCCGGCATCACGCCGGTTGAGTACTGTGAGTTCGTAGATTACAACGTTAAATCTGAGCTGGCGCGATTCGGAATGCGGAATGGAGGGAAGTCAGGTCCTGGGTTGCTGAACGAGAAGTGGGAGAGTTTAGCCCTTGTTCCTTTGGAGTCAGAGTCAAATTCATCTGGGGGTGAGAAAAAGGAGTACCTTCTGTTCAGCTTCAGCGATAATGATTTTATGACACAGGATGGTGAGTGCTTTCTCTTATACTGACTGGTTGGGATGGTGTTGCTAATTTTCGTTTCTAGGGCATATGAACTTTGGGAGATTCGACTACGCCGATGAGTCGGGTTACAGCTTGGATAACCAGGTTCTTGTTTTCAAGATCTCTTTTTGAAATTGAGAGTTTTATTTGATATTTGATAGGAACATTCAGTAAATAGAACATGAAGTGGACATTAGTCATTCTGCAACACTGATACAAGTCATCACTGCCGGTTACATATTTCTAGTATACCCGACAAACACCAACAAAAACGCCCAACTCAATTAGAACAATATTACCATAATACTACTAATCAGAATAGAATCAAGTCAAATCACTCGACCTTTTTTTTTCTCTTTACCTTTCTTTTAGGCTATCACTCTATGAGCTTAATAGCCCGTAAGATATCGTCCAACGACCATCCAGGACCACCAGGAACGATCTCAGCCCACACACCCTCTGGAAC
The DNA here is from genome assembly GCA_039880815.1 of Aspergillus intermedius. Taxonomy (NCBI): domain Eukaryota; kingdom Fungi; phylum Ascomycota; class Eurotiomycetes; order Eurotiales; family Aspergillaceae; genus Aspergillus; species Aspergillus intermedius. The sequence goes on along the minus strand of JBDODA010000019.1, from coordinate 297,876 downwards.
AGCATCTTCAGGACCCAAAAGACTCCAGTTGGGACTGGCCTCGGGCTTGATCCATTCAAAGTCTTCGACTTGGCTCCAGCGGTCTTCGTTATCCGGGCGGTCGTGATCGAGGGCCTATAATAATAATAATACATTAGTTACTTCACAGGACACCCGAAAAGAGGTGACTTACGTATGCCCTAGGCGTCCGGCCAAAGCGAACATTGGAACATCCCTCGATTATGGGATTACTTGTTGAGCTTAAATAGACATCCACGTCACGACAATCGTGCATACGGAACTGGCGACAAGAAACCACGATGACGCTATGTTCAACACTGGTGATATGCGCAGGACCGTCGATCTGTCCGCAAACCAATAAACTCTCCTTGACGCCCTTCACCGTTAAACTGGCATACGGCTTGCCGTTGGCGGTGGGGATGGACATATCGACAACACAGTGGCGCAAGGAAGTTATAGAAGCAGGAACGGCAGAAGCTGATCCTGAAGCCGGGAGCATGATATGAAGGTCACGGTGGTTATTCACTGTTACAGAGGACAAGACATTCGCCGCGAAAGCCTTCTGTTCTTTTTCTTTGGGCCTTTCTTCAGTGTCACCAACAGAAATTGACGGGGCGGAAGTTGGCACAACCTCTGGTCTGTGTTGTTGCAGAATCTTGTCTGGCTCGTTCAATGGTGTCGAAGGATAGAGGGGAGTGTTGTTTGCGGATGAACTAACTGAGGATGTTCCCGGCGAGCGATACCCGGGAACACCACGATAGCCCTGGAAAGCCATCTCAGCCGCATCAGAAAGAGACATAGAAGCAGGGCTCTTTTTCGTCTTGAAGCTGAATTTCGAACGTGGCTCAACGACAGCACGAGTTTCCGATAGCTTCTCCTGGAGCGCTTTGATAGCCTGGGCGATTGTCAACACACATCCCGAGATTCAATGCCGGTTCATCTACCTCTGCATATATTCGCTGGTCGTAGGTTGGGATGTAACTCGCCGCATCCTTGACCTCATTGGACAATCGTGCAATTCCAGCTAGACAGTGATCGGTAGCATCGGCCCGTTCTCCAGCCACCAGCGACGTATCTGCCAGACGCTCCATCTGCTCCTGCAGTGCTAAACAAATCAGCTCACCGCAGAATCAATAGCCAATATGATATAGGGCACCAACCAGTGATCTCATGCTGGAAGTAACGGAAGAACCGTTCCTTGAGGGGAATCTCCGCTCTCAAGATGGTCTGACTCTCGGCCTGCGACAGCCGGCGCGATTGTTCGAACTCGGGTACGGACATGGCGTTATGTAGCACAGTGTATTGTTTTTATCAACGGGTATGTCAGGAGATGAGGCCCGTAGATGTGGATAATTTGAGGGAGAATGTATTGATGACGTCGATCCGGTGTCAGTCGGTTAACCGACTTTACGTAGCCGGTCAAGTAGAATCTGTAATTTGAATAGAGAGCACAATAGCAGTGGTTATCTCCAGTATTCAGTTCAGAACTGTGAAGAGAGCAGCAATGGCCTAGATATTGACAAGATTCACTGAAACCAATCAGGCAATCGGCGGGGCTGGTCTGGAGGAACCGGTTCTCTGAAGCGCTAAACCACACTTGGCAGAAGAGAAAACTCAGCAGTTAGCAAGAAGTAGATTGGGTTCTGAAACAAGTTCATAACAAGACTTTAAAAAAGAACAAAAAACAACTGTAGCTTCATGACGGCAGTGACGTCGTCCACAAAGCGGGGACCGGGGACTGGTTTCTCCGGGCGATCACCCGTTTTGGCAGGTCGTCGCCTGAGGTAGTCAATATTATCGAGAACTATGCATTTACCTGTAGACTAACGTGTACTATCTCTACAACTTAGCGCTAAATACAATCATTGCACTCAATTCGATGCAAGTTCCGGCAAGTCAGGCCTGAGGCTAATTGACGGACCCCTCTTCTCCGTCACGGGGCTGGACGGCGCACCAATCCTCGGTGACTGCGTCCTTGAGCTTGTATTTGGTGTTCGCTCTGCCACCAGACGCTCAAGATCTGCCCGGAGATCATAGTCGCTGATCAACTCGCCGTTGTCGTTAAGTCGAACTATCCGGAGAATGAGCTTTTCGTCTTTGACCCAGAATACCAAGAGGATGTTTTCTTGAAGGAAGGAGAGTAGTAGTTTTCCGGGTCTAAATGCCGATGAGGATATCTTGGAAGAGGCCTTTTTGATTCGGATTGGGTTGAATGGACCATGTGGTTTGTGGTCGCAAATATAGATCTCGTTGAGGCCGTTTGCGAATGCGTATCGCGAACCGGAAGGGGATTGAGCGGCATGAAGGATCTTGGTGCTGAATGGGGAGCCAGTGGCTTCGCCATTGGAAGTCGAGAACAAGAGGGGATATTCTTTGCTTGAAAAGGCTGTCATAAATATAGAGTGATGAAGACTGTCGTAGAAAGCGCCGGTAAGACTCCCGTCAATTGATGTATTCTGCACGTGTTAGCAACCGACGCAGACGAGATAAGTAGGAGAACATACTTTGATTGAATAAAAGCCGCCCTTTGAAATGTTCCATACATTGGTATCGCGGTGCCACACGTCGAAGTATACAGATTGGCTCTCAAGACGAGTAAGGACAAGTCCATTTCCATCAACGGAAAATACGATCTTTCGATGAGTAGCTGATTTCTCCTGTGCCCACCTAGGGCTTTCATTGACTACCATTTTCTGAATGGACCTAGATTCCAGGTCATACATGTTCCCGAGCTCATAAACGTGAACTTGGTTCCCAAGTATAAACGCGATATGCCTATCATCACGGGACATAGCCATACAGTTAGAACGGAGAGAAAGACCTGGAATATCGATGGTCACGAGGGCCTCTGCAGAGACACCATTGGGTCCAAATATAAGGAGCTCGTAATGCTAAAGTATGTCAGTATTATTTTTAAAAATCGTAACAACCAGGATGTGAATACCTGTCCCACTAAAGAAATGACAGCACAGCGCTGCTCTCCTGCCGCAACACATTGAACACCAGAGACATCATATCTCAGTGCTTCGGGATTTTGTCCATCTATCACCGGTATATCAAAGCGTGATATGCAACTACTATCCTCGCCCCAGAAGAAGAGACTTTTGCCACTGGAGGAAAAGCAAGACTTGGGCTGGCGCGATAGCCGCTGTTCTCTCAACAGACCTTTGCGTATCGACGATGCCCGACGAACAGGAAGAGCTAGCTTGACACCTTTCAGCTCTCTGGACAAGGTCTTTACCGTCTGCTTTTGTTGATTCTTATCTAACCATGGCGCAGAAAGATGGTTTAGCGAATTCGCCATCGCATGTAGAGATTGGCTGCTCTTCATTTTCGGCATACTGCTACTTGGAGAGGATGGTTTCGAGTCACCAAAACCAATTGAACGACGGGTGGAATGGCTCATAGAGCTTGATCGGGAAGCTGTACGTCCAGATATTGATCCAAAGGCTGATCGTCGACTGAAAATACTCCCTGATTCGGAGCCGCTTTGTAGCGCACTTGATAGATGCTCCAGAGGCTCGATGATACGAGCGTGTTGAATCCTCGTGCCTTCAGGGCAGAGGGGACAAGAGGCATCGACTGAGAGAAGTTCTGGGATGGTTTGGAGCTGTCATATGAAGTTAACTCCTTGAATCTAGCACACAATGTGAGATAGGACATGAAAATTAAGCCGAGCTTCTTGAGACATGACTTACCTCGTCAGTGTCGCTCCCATTTCTCGCCAGCTGTTCCTCTAGCAATGCCTTGGGAACCGGATGAACAAAAGGACAGTCCACTACATATACAGCACCAGCCTTATCCACCTCATTTACCTGCCTCTCTGCCTCAGCAGGCGACGAGTTGTGTAGCCATTGTGTTAGATGTCGTTGATACTCGTGCGACACGGCCTCTAGTTCACCGTTGCAGTCCCACAATTGAACCCTGCGACTGATGAGCCACCTCACAAAGTGGCTTAGAGAACAATCCAACTCATTTCTAAATCCGGCCATCTGGTTCCACGCATCTCTGACCTTGCGTGTTTGCAATGGCGGGCTTCCATCCCCGGTTTGACTCAGGATAATAGTCGCAAGAATCTTGAGCGCTGGTGTATCTGTCTGTCCGTCTGATGCTGCCAAGATTGTTCTTGCCAATCTCTTTCTGGCACCTCCTGTCTGGACAAATGCTTCTTCGACGTTGGACGACGTCGTGTTTGAGTCCCCTTGCTGCTGGGGTATTCGACGGGAGTCAACGTGGCATTGGATCAGTGCGGATTCAGCGGCCCATAAGGTATCAAAAAGTGTCCAGAATGATGATGTATGATCCGGTCCGCTCCGAACGAGGCTGGTTAAGAGATCGGTAATGTGCGTCTCGGGTACACTAGGGAAAGGATACTAAGCACAGTCAGTTGTAGAGAAATAGCAGACGTACATGTATTACTCACAAGTCCCGAGTTAAAAGATGGAAGATAATGTCTCCCAGAGGTTGCCAAAGGGCTCTGACTTGATGTATCTGCGCCTACAATGTAATTGATAGCCCTCGGCAAAAGCATGTTGACCAAGTAACCCTCCTCATTCGACAGACCTGGATGTTGCCAGGCGGTTTTCATCGCGCGCTCCAGATTCGACCTCATCTCAGCATGTAAGGATTCCCCGCGCAGCAACAACAGTCTGACACCAGCAAGCACAGCCTCTGCCAGGAAATACCGGTACTGCGCACGATCACGAACCCCAGCCGTCGTCATGGGTAGCAATTCCGCCTTGACTCGAATCAGGTACATGAGGGTCGAGTAGATAGTCTCCGATGGTAGAAGATACGGCAGCAGACTCGGGGGACATTCGCGAACGCTCGTCAGACCTTGTAGATAGGACCGTTGTAGATCGAAGATGGCCTTGATCCAAAAAACCATGCGCATCAGCGGCTCAACATCCGCAACCAGTCCATTTTGCACTTGGGAAACGGCCAGTTGCGCAGCATGGTCTCCTATAATCTCTCGGAGGATGTTGGAAATATCAGTGCGACCTAACTGCTCCCACACAGCCGCCACGAGTGGATGTGACATGGAGAAAAGAAAGAGGAGAAGGAAGAGGGAGAGAAATAGAGCGAATACTAGGTGGTTGTTTTCTCAGCAACTCATCCCCTGACAGCGATAGAGACGAAAGATAATCTGGGAGTTCTTAGCATGGATGCTGACAGCGAGATACGAGAGTAAGAAAAAAGAAAACGAGATTAGGCTGACGAGAGGAATTTCTGGCCTTCTGCACGGATGCGTGTTGGACAATCAACCCCGCTAGACGCCCGGTACAGCAGTAGACGCAAGGGCCGTTTCAACAGCAGTAGCCAGGGAGACAGAGGAAATGAGCTTCATTTTGGCGGATTCGGCTGGGGAGATCTCAAAAGGAGAGAGTTTCAGGGCTCATTCGTTCTAGTGAGGTCTTTGTCTCGCAGTGTTTGTTCTATTGCTTCCGTTTCTTTGAACTCGGAGACGGCGTAGCATTGACGGGAAAGAGGACATGCTGCTATTGTCAATTATTTCTCTGCTATGACCAAATTCGAGGTATTCTTCTTTTTCGGGTGTAACTAGATGGATTGAGTCTAGCAACGGTTGTTATGAAAAAGACGGAAACATGCATTGTTGGACTTTAATTAAGCGCGTTCCTACGGATCATTATGATGGACCCTCGGGTGATACATCATAGACAGATACCATAACAAAGATCATGATCAGTCAGATCTAATTTGTTTGTTATTTCACGTCTATTGTGATCTTCTTTATATATATTTGTATAAATCATTTAGTCGGCGCTGTATGAACAGCATCTGTTGGATCAGCATCCTCCGGTTTCCTAGTATTGGACGAGTACGACGATGGATAACTGGAATTGTACAGATTCTCAGCAAGAAAAACCGTGATGGCCGTTGCCTGTGAGTGATCGAGTTAGTGCATGAGGCTATGGGCAAACATAGGATGTTCTGCAGACATACCAGTGAAAGATCCATGCCCTCTGCGACTTCCGCCTCCCATGAAATGCGCTTTCCTGGCAGATACACGGCGACCATATCTGCCAACTTCGTCCTCATCACCAGAGCACCGTTGAAATAGACATGTGTCCACCTCTTCCAGATATCCTGCCCGCGCACCTCCAGCATCACCTCCCGTCCGCCCGCAGCAGCATTTGCAAGATATATGTCGCATTTGTCCTTGAAAACACTTGACCTGGGCGCAAGCGTGGCCAGCTGACGATCCTCATCGCCAGGAATTTCAATGAAAAATGTCACGCCAGTCGATTTCCGACGGAGATTGAATAGGGGGAGACCAGTGGCATCGCGGAAGACCCGTCGCTGGCTCCATGATGTGAATTCACCGTCGACGGTGAATAGCACAGGTGACTCTGAGTCTTTGGAGGAACTCGCCTCAGGCACGACGGTTGTGACTTTGTAGTCAACCCCTGTCCGATTTGCGTGTTTGATGCGGAGTGTGGTGGAGGCCGAGGCGATGTGCTCTGGGCGAAGAGCGACGGGTTGTTTAAGGAGCACAAGTTCTGCTGCCATTATTAAGGCTGTTGATTGTAGTTTCCCCCTCGATGCTATATCCTTCTGGATAGAATGCGCATGTGAAAATCTCAGCAGGAGATATTCTCTCCCTTTTGATTCTATTTAGATTTCTACCCTCATGCCGAGCCTCGTATTTCACCCCGCGATCAGCAAATCCTCCACAGCCACATGGCTCAAACAATACCATGCAAAGTTGTGTATGGCTTCACGCGTTCCGTTAAATCGCTTTCAAAAAATTTCCTTCGGGCTGAGAGCATATTTTACCGTCGTATTGTCAAATTACGCTCTAGTAGATAGTTTGTCTGGCGAATGCACCACATCTTCACGATATGCCTCCCATACGTCAACTGTCGTGTAGCACAGCAGTCCTGCAACTCATTAGAGGGGACTTGCAAAGTCCTCATGACCAGGGTCTGGGATGAGCCTGCATCCGGGTTGGACCATCAAGCAAAGAAGAACGGACAGGCGAACGGCGGGGTGTTTCAGGTGCAATTCCGAGATCAACCAAGCCTTGTCATTGCATAGAGTGTATCCTTCAATATTGCAATGTACGCGCACTCTGTGTAGCTGTGGAGGATACGCCAAGGTGATCAGCTGATTCCCGGGTTCCAGGTATTGCTAGGAAGGAGAAAGAAAGTCTCCTAAACCAAGCCACCCAAGATATGTCATTCTTTCCCATGCGAGTGAGAAACTGGAGAGCATGGGGCCCTTGCCAGTTCTGATGTTTTACTACATTAGCACTAGTGCATTCCGACACAGCAGCTGGTTTCCAATGCAGTGTCTCGGAAAATAGATCTTAGACAGCCAATGAGAATGCTCTGATCCACTCATTGGCGTGGCAAATATTCCCATTACCGCTTTAGATTTCCAAGGGAGTGTTATAAGCCGGGCCGAATATTTCAGCCCTGTGATTCAAAGTGTTATTGCACTCATGATCAACGTTGACATTGTCAGCGACGAGGAGCATATAAGAGCGTTTAACCTTGAAAGATGTGGTATCACCCTTTGTTGCTGGCATCCTAGTAGGTGGTCTCTTAGAGTCAATACTCCCGTGACGTTTAGACTCGCATTCCGATATCCCGATATCCATTATACGAGGCCATCAAACCAAGGTACAGCATGCCCTGACTAACAGTAAGTAGCGCCTGACAAACAATGAAAAGCTTGGGGTAGGACATCATATTCCGCGAATCGCCGGTTGAGCAAACCCTATCCCGAATTTGCCTCAATCAATGACTGTTTTTAGAGATTTCCCCGATTCTAAGATTTTTCTGTGCCACCGAGTCGGTAATTTTTCTGGGTCATTCTTAATGGGTTCACCTCGCCATCCAGTGCATAGGACGGCACTCGCGTCATTTCTCTGACGCCCATTCTCTCGTTTACTTTGAACCCAACATATCGAGGTCTGTTCATTTCTGGACATCTCGATGGTTTCATTCGCTCTCTTGTGGAGGCCAATGTGCCTATTTCTTTCGTGTTCACAGACTACTATTCCTGAGAAGTCTAGTTATCAAATTGTTGAACAGCTTTATGGAGCGCCAGATGGCTGGACAGAAGATGGCGTACCGTCTCCAGCGACACCGATGAAGTTTCACATGGCCATTAGCAATGACAGGATGGCAGAGTTTGAGCAAAGGGTCATCGATATAGCCACTCCCAGTCACCAGCTCTATGGCCAGTTTATGACGCGCGACGAAGTTGGGGATTTCCTGCGTCCGTCCGATGACACTGTGGATAGGATTGTTGCATGGATGAAATCGGAGCATGTGCCCAGCGAATCAATCGAGAGACATGCATATTGGATCACATTCACGGTCCCTGTGTCCCAGGCGGAAGATATGCTGAAGACGCGGTTCCGCAACTTCCGCCACGATGTTAGCCAGGAAACAGTAATCAGAACGCTGCAATATTCCGTGCCACAAGATATTCGTGACTCTGTCCAAATGATCCAACCGACAATCAAATTCGGACAATTCAGTGCTCAGGAGAACAAACCGGACCTTGAGCCTGTGGCTACCCGCTTCGATGACCTGAATGTCAACTGCTCAACCACCGTCACCACCAAATGCCTCCGGAGATTGTATGGTATTTATGATACAGAAGCGAAACCAGATCCACGGAACAAGCTGGGTGTGTCTGGGTTCTTGGATCAATACGCCCGCTACGACGATTTTCGTACCTTCATGCGCACATATGAACCAGATCACACAGATGCCAATTTCAGCGTCGTTTCGATCAATGGTGGTCGCAATGATCAAAATTCTTCTTTTGCCAGTACTGAGGCAAGCATGGATATCCAGTACGCGGTAGCCTTGGCCTATAACACCGATACAACATACTACACAACAGGTGGCCGCGGCCCCTTTGTGCCAGAAGTCGATCAACCCAATGTCGGTAGTTCATCCAACGAGCCCTACCTGGAGCAACTTCACTATCTTCTCAACCTTCCAGACGAGGATCTCCCTGCTGTTCTGTCAACCTCATACGGCGAATATGAGCAGATTATCCCCGCATCATACGCAAACGTCACATGTAACATGTACGCCCAGCTCGGGGCACGTGGAGTTTCGGTAATTTTTGCAAGTGGTGACTCTGGTGTTGGAGGATCCTGCGTGTCCAATGACGGTACCGGACGGACAAGATTCATGCCAACCTTCCCAGCCACGTGCCCCTTTGTCACATCCGTCGGTGGAACGCATGGGGTCAATCCAGAGAAGGCCGTTGGTTTCTCTGGGGGTGGTTTCTCGGAATACTTCCAGCGTCCGGCTTACCAGGATGAGAGCGTCCAAGGCTATCTCGATCAGCTGGGTGACAAGTGGGCAGGCCTGTACAACCCAAAAGGAAGAGGAGTTCCTGACGTTGCTGCCCAAGCCAGGGGCTTCGTCTTTGTAGACCACGGTTATTTCACGAAGCTTGGTGGCACAAGGTTTGTCTCTCCAACCCTAGATCTTAGATGAGAAACTATGTTAACCAATGTCACCAGTGCTGCCGCGCCTGTCTTTGCTGCTATCGTTTCCCGCTTGAATGCCGCTCGTTTGGAGCGAGGGCAAGGCAAAATGGGTTTCCTGAACCCTTGGCTATACTCGCTCAACAACACGGGTCTCACGGACATTGTGGATGGAGGATCAGTAGGTTGCACCGGATACTCCGATGTTGGTGGCCGTGCATCAATCGTGCCACACGCTAGCTGGAATGCCACCACGGGTTGGGATCCTGTCACTGGCCTGGGGACCCCAGATCTGAATACTCTCATTAAAGTTGCGTGTTCAACAGAAGATACATGACGAGACATGATAACGTTCATTGAAAGCTAAAATATGAGCCGGTCATTATATAGAATACCATTAGAAGCCAAAATTGTGCGTCAAGCTAGCCTGCCAAAGGGTTTTCCAGAATATAAAATCTCAAGTATCCAACAAAACGCGTAGTCGAGACCACTGACCAGCAGCGGCCGCCCATGAAGCGGGATTCTCTCTCGGATCGTAGCTCAGAGGGGAAATCGGGAGTCGATTACTCCGGACTAAACGAGGTCTATATGAAGAGGACTAGCTTGACGAAAGAGGTGTATTGCCTAATGAACGTACGTGCGTGTACGCAGCTGATTGAGTGCTTAATCTACTAGTTATATGTGATAGACTATAAGAATCCCCTGTACCTCGCTACTCGGGCCAAACTATTTATCCGATCGATCCTTATCAACCCACAGAGGACTGGGAAACCTCACGTGACTCACCGCCTGCCCAGACGGAGCTTCGCCATGAGCTGCGCCGACAACGTCAGAACACCTTCTCGCCCAAACATCCTCTTATCACGTTTCAACCCCGTCTATCATCGTTAATCCTTACTCCTCCCTTTCCTTTTTAATCACCCCCTAGAATACCTCATCATGTCCGATCTCCGGTCAATCGTCCCCGAGCTCCGCAACGCTCTGGATCGCAACCAACTTGACGCAGCCAACAACCTCCTCAGCCGCGCAAAGCGATCCCTCCTGCTGGAAAATGCACTGATTCCGACCCCCTCGACACCTCCCCAGCTGATCTCTCTGGCCCGCGAGGTGCTCGAATTCGGCGCCATCGCCTCAATCAGACAGACCGACGCAGATGCGTTCACGAGATACTATCAACAGCTGCAGCCATTTTATGACCTGGAGAGACATGCCTCGACGCCCGGAGAGAGCGCAGGAAACGTGGACTTTAGCACCAGCCAGCGGAGCAAGATTACAGGGTTGTATCTGCTGCTGTTGCTGAGTTCGGGTAATAGCACTAACTTCCACACCGTGTTGGAGGGACTGGTTGAGGAGGCTAGTTTGAATGGAAAGAGTGTTGAAGATGACCCGTATATCAAGTATCCTGTTGAGTTGGAGAGGAACTTGATGGAGGGGAGCTATGATAAGGTGTGGAGGGAGACTAAGTCGGAGAGAGTGCCGTCGGAGGATTTCGGCTTGTTCTCGAACGTATGTTTGCATAGCGGGCGTCTATTTGTGTTTCATGGACGGGAAAACGATGCTGACTTTGGTTTTCTTCGCAGGTCCTTGTCGGAACCATTCGCAGCGAGATTGCTGACTGCTCCGAGAAAGCCTACCCATCCCTGCCTATTTTCAACGCCAAGAACCTTCTCTTCCTCGAATCTGAAGGCGCCGTTATCGAGTTCGCCCAGCAGCGTGGCTGGATCCTTCGTGATGGTCGGATACACTTCCCTGTCGAGCCGGAGCAGGCTGCTCGGTCTGAGAAAGACATCTTGGTGGCCAGCAGTACTGTGATTGAGAACACGATAGGCTATGCCCGGGAGTTGGAGACAATCGTCTAATAATAATCTGTACGGTTTTTATCATTCTATCCAATTTCGGTCGTGGTTGTATATCTATCTCTTTCTTGCATTATGATCTAATTGAGCGTTTCTCATGACAATCTATCACGATAATTTTGGTGCCGTTTATATCCAAAACATATATCGCCAGATTATACGTTAACCCTCCATAAACACACGCGGCGGTCATAGAAACTGGAAGAGAGGCAGAGCAATTCAGACCCTTTCCCTCCGGTACCCTGTCCACCCTTCCATACATCAGACGCATAATTCATACTTTCATGTTCCGTAAACTCAGCCAGAACCTCAATGTTCCACTGATGTTCACCGTCACCTGTAATCCTCACCACTCTCGTCCCGCCATGCATACAACTGGCGAGAACCAGGAATCGCCATTCTTGCGGCCCAGTCCCTGAAAGGAAGCTCATATTCTCCACGCCAAGTGGCTGTAGGCGCCATACACCACCGCCCAGAGATAGTTCAGCAAGAACATTCCCCCTCCTGGTTGCATGGTAGACTCTCAGGTGCTCATCATAGCTTCCTGTAAGAAGGAGAGGGGAATCTTCAACCATCGGGAGGGGAAGAGGGAGAATAGCAGTCACGCCAGAGGTATGATGACGAGCACGGTCATCGTAGTCTAACAACACAGGGGGCATGCCCCGTCCGTCATCATCTCCATCGCTCGAATTCTCCACGTCAAAGCGACGCGTATGTAGAGAACCAAAGTCATCCCCTGTGAATAAGAAAGGTATTTTCGGCGTGGGACTATCCGTCTCTTGCTCCTCGCCATCGTGAAAGGTAGCCAGCGCAACGAACCACACTTCGATCATTTGTCTCGCGCTGAATGTGCCCAAGTCGGCTACTTTTTCCGATTCCGTGATATCGCCGCTGGTCCCGAATACGGTCGTCCGGCCGTCTGAGAATGTCACGGCAAACCCGTCAGCCTTCTCCTGCGTAAGCCAGTGTTCGGGTGTCCATGCCAGGAACAATGCGGGGATCGACGGGTCTTCGTGAATGGAAAGGGTCCATATCAGGGTAATCGCTTCTTCTACGGATGAAGCCAGTGACACCTTGAACAATGCCACACATCCGGAGCTCCCGGCAATGGCCAGCAACGTGGGATCTCTAGGATGAAAATGTAGATCGAAAACGGCGTAGGACAGAGGCAATCGTTGGACGCATGATCTATATCCAACCCGGTTAGTTGCGCTGCTAACGATCAAACAGGGTATCAACGTTCTTTTTCCTCTTACAGCGTATTGGCAATAGGGTCAATTTTCCACAATTGCAGACTCCCGGTCTTTGTCTGCTGTACGCCCCCTTCCTCTTCGCTATCTCTCATCTCCGAGAGCAGATACGTGCCTATCACGACATAGTCCGGCGCCGCGGGGCAGAACTGAAGACAACTCGGGGGTTGGTCGAGGAAGACGGTGGAGGCGGATTGGGGCCGTTGAATTGCGGATTCCATCATCGAAGTGTAATATAGACTGTTATTGATTTACTCCGAATAGACCTCATCTCCTCTGCTCTCATGGCTCGCAAAAGGGAAAATTGAGAACCTTTGGCGGTGAGTTTTGAAACTTTTCGAGGGGCGAATCTTATCGGGTCAGATGACTTCATTCACCCCGCAGAGATGAGGAGCTGACAGGAGGGACAGGATGTCGTTATCTATTTCTTTTTTCTTTAAGCTGAAGATAGTATACGAGCATTGTTATAACAATGTCTTCGTCGTTTAGTCGATTGCCCTCTACGGCGAAAATCACCCCAGCGCTGTTCAAAGTATCCTTCTCGGATAATGAACTGGACGATCTGAAGACGCTGGTCAGACTCTCAAGGACGGCGCCTCGTACCTACGAGAACTCGCAGCAGGACCGTCGCTATGGGATTACGTCGGACTGGCTAAATAGCCTCAAGGAGCAGTGGACAAAGGACTTTGACTGGTAATCAATGCTCTGATTCTAGATATATTAGACCTTAAATGACCGGAGCAGGAAAGCAACCGAGGCCCGCATCAATGAGTTTCCGCACTTCACTACTACCATTGAGGGAATGAGTATTCATTTTGCGGCCCTGTTCTCTGAACGGGAAGATGCTGTGCCCATTCTTCTGCTTCATGGATGGCCAGGTAACGCTGCCCTGTCTCGTTGTTAGAGACTATTGCTCATAGACCTTTGCATATAGGGAGCTTCCAGGAGTTTCTTCCTCTTCTAAGGCTGTTCCAAGAGGAATTCACGCCGGCTAATCTGCCTTATCACCTCATTGTTCCCTCCCTTCCGGGATACACTTTGTCTTCTGGTCCTCCTCTCGACAAGAACTTCACCACCGAGGACGTTGCTCGGGTTGTAGATCAATTGATGAAAGACCTTGGGTTTGAGAGCGGCTATGTAGCTCAGGGAGGGGACATTGGAAGTAGAATTGGGAGAGTGTTGGCCGTGGATCATGAGAGTTGCAAAGGTTCGTTCGACTCTTAACCACCGACTCTTAACCACATTTTACAGGCTAACATCGAGTCAGCTTTACATTGTAAGACTTGATCATGGGGATAAGTCTCCTCGCATCTAATACTAATCGGGAGCAGTGAATGCTTGCTTCATGCAACGCCCTAATGGCTTTTCAGATGAGTCTCTCAATGAGTTCGAGCTGCGTGGATTAAAGAGGGCCAGAGACTTTATGACGAAGGGCACTGCTTATGCCTATGAACATGGTACTAGGCCCAGTACCATTGGCCATGTTCTAGCGTCTAATCCTATCGCCTTGCTGGCATGGTAAGTTGACAAGTCAACCATCAGCATTCAGGATAGTTTTATCCAACGATATCTAGGGTCGGAGAGAAGTATCTGGACTGGGTTGATGACCCTCTTCCATCTACGTCTATCCTCGAATTTGCGTCACTCTACTGGCTGACGGAGACGTTCCCACGCGCAATATACCCTTATCGCGAGGTTCGTACTTCCCTGGTATTGGTTCATGGTAACGATTTTGTGGCTGATGATTATTTAATAGAACTTCCCCCCTAAGAGTACCCCAGCTAATAATGACCCTCGCTGGTATATCTCCAAGCCATTTGGCTTCTCGTACTTTCCCAATGAAGTGCTTCCCGTTCCGCGCTCTTGGATTGAAACTACAGGTAACCTAGTCTTCTGGCGGGAGCACCAAAAGGTATGATCGCCTATATATCTTGAACTACTCGACACCTTTCTCACTTATCCTAGGGCGGACACTTTGCTGCTCTTGAAAGACCAGAGCAGATCAAGGCGGACTTGACGGGTTTTGTCAAACAGATCTGGAAGTGATGGATGTTAGATAGCTACCCCAGACGTATGTAGTTTGAACCTATGTCAGACGGCTTTCAAATGGCCCTCGTTAGTCTATATAGAAGCATATTCATTTGTGCACAAAAGCCATATTCCTCTACAATTTCGTCTTTCGACATTGCTTCAAACGTCAATTCCTCATGCGATCACCCAATTGACCAATAAAGGCCCAAGTTTAATCTCCACATTGATAAGATCAAAGTTATCAGTCTGGAGGCAAAAGAATAAACAACATCATCCTAGACGTTCCTCACTGCATACATATACAGATCCTGAGCATCCAATTTCTGGTAATAAACAAACTCCTGTATATAGACTACCCATGGCGACTTCCATCGAAGATACAGACTTATTCTCTGATGAATCTAGTTTCTACGGTACGCGTCCGCATAGTTCCCCGCAAGCAACAACAACTAACTCTATTTACCAGGCGATGACACTCAAAAAACGCATTATGAAGACCTGGCAGAAAGCTACGACCCAGAGCCATATTGGATTGAAACACATCCCCACCTCCTAACCACCATCCAGCACAATGCGCTTGCACCGACACCACCATCACCATCACCACCATTGCAAGCCACCGCTGTCTTGAAAGAAGAAGGCCTGCCATCCATAGGATCTCGCAGATATCCGCGGAATGCACGAGGTCGAAACGAATCAGTCTCTCACTTTCTTGCGCGTCTACCGCCGTCCACCACTAAGGAAGAGTCGATTGGACCATGGATCTTTGTCTCGGAACCAAACAGAAGGAAGGGTGTTGACGAAGAGGAAGAAGAGGACCTGGCCTGCTTCATTGCCAAGGGGACGGAACTACTGCACAAGTTCGGGGAGAAAAAGAGCGAACTGGAAGAAGAACACGACCGTTCTGGTGCCAAAACAAAAGCACCGCTCACCCGCAAGTTGAATGTTCACAGGCGTGCGCTGGAAGAAGATATTTTCGCGCTGGCGCGTGAGAATGGCGTCATCTCTGGGAAATGGATGTTATTTCCGTCTCCTGGTCGTGTGGACGCTGTCTGGAAGGCGGTGGTTGAGGCAACAGTGGACGGGGATCTAGGGGATGGTGCGAAAGTTGCAACAGATGCAGGTAATCGTAGGGCGCGAGGGATGATGATTTATACGAGGGATTATGAGGATGTTGAAGATGTCCGGCGGGTGCTTGAGAAGTTGATGGAGCTAGAATTGGTGAACACTGAGCAGCGGCTGGGGATTTACTACAAGGCTGATGCGTTTACGTATCTGAGGATTCTGGGGGATAACCCGTATGGGTTGAAGGCGAGTCTGTACTCCAGTAAGGATGTTCTGGCAGGGCAAGTTTGATGGGATCTTATGATGATATGAATTTCATGTACAGATTGATGATTATGTGCTATATTATGTTCTCGTCAGTGTATACTGTTCATGCGTCGCAGTATCCATAGTCTGTCCAGCAGTATGGACTTGGGTTGGCGCTATAGACCTCAACTGCGTTGGTACAGGACCTTTCGCTGTAAGGCTAGGAGACCTTGTTATAAGGACAGTCTAGTGAACTATCCGTGGCGAGTTGCACCGGTGTGCGAGTCATGGAGATGCTGAAGGACAAATAACCCATGAGCTTCGTGTAGGCGATGAAGTCATGCGAGGCAGTTTGCACGTTCCAAGCACTCGATAGGTCTCAAGTTCACGAATCCTTGTCTTCCTCAATCTCCATGATCTTTGAGCATGCCTCCTTAACTTCGGAAACTCCCTTCACACCTTCCCACTTGTCAAGTAGATTCTTCACCTCAGCCCAGTCCTTGTCAGCCTCCTCTCTCTTCCCATCCGCTAAAAGCATTTCCAACCGACTTGGTGTCCCCAAGACCCATTTTACAGTCTCCTTCTCAGCCTTCTTACTACCCGCCTGCTCCGTAGACTTCGACTCCTTGATCCTCCGCCGCTGCTCCTCCCCCTCCTGAATCAAACTCCCAGCAGTCTCCGCCACAAACCCAATCGCTGGCCCCAACGTCTTGGTCATCTTCAATGGCGCTCCCTGGTCATCCATACTCTTCCGCATCTTCCCAATCGTCTCAACCGCCCGAATCAACTTCGAGTAGTTATCATAAACCAACGCTTTCCGCTCACTGTCCAGCGTGCGGATATCCCCAACAAGGCTATTCTCAGCCTTGAGCACAGTCGACAGCGACGACGTCGCTAGTAATTGATCAACATAGCGCTGCGCGTCGAACTCCGGATTATCAAGTTCTGTGCCTGTTGCTACCACGGACGGGTTGGTGTTGGAGATGTCACCGGCGTCGGTGTGTCGGGGGACGCTGCGGGAACGGCGTGCATCTGTATTTCCTGCGGCTGCGGCTTCAGGTTTGAGGTTGTAGTAGTCTCGGAGGGCAGCGCGGTTGCGGCGTGGAGGGTGAAGGGATGGGGAAATTGCTCTTGCTGTTGAGGGTGTGGATGATGCGCTGAGGCCTACGGCGCCGGTGTTGGTGTTTAGAGTGTCGAGAGAGGGCCGGTGGGAGGATGCGGGTGTGGGGGAATGGGCGCGCGAAGAGGCGATTGAGGGGCGAGGAGAGGATATCGTTGACATGGTGGCTAGTCCTTATAGGTATGAATAGGGATAGGTGAACGTTGAAGATGATCTGTAACCATCGCCGATAAGCGGTGGTCCCGTGCTTTATCTTTTCCCCGGACGGCCTTGACATATCAACCTCACAGCATCTACACGACAAGTATACAGATTACCATCTGCCTGGCTTCTTTACTTACTTTGCCTAGCAAAAGACGTCTTCCTTGAAATCCCTACAATCAGCCGAAAAATCAGCCACCGCCACCACCTAAGGAACACTCATGTCCACCCCCCAAACCCAAATCGCAGCTCAACTCCAGAGCGCAAAATCCCTCTCCGTCTCCCCCTCCTGGCTAGAAACCTTCATCGCCTCCTCGTCAGCCTCCCTCCAACGCAACGTCCCCATCTCCGCCCTCACCCAAACAGCCCTCTTCCGCGTCCTCTCCTCCGACTTCCGCGACACCCTCACAACCACGAACCCCTCTTTCGTCCTTCCCGTGGATATCTTCGATCCGACAGTGAAAGAAAGAAGGCTTTCGGGGCCGATTCCGGTGCAGGTGCTTGATATTGAGGATATTGGATCGAGTTTGTGGAGTCAGGTTGAGGCGATTGAGCGTGTGGAGCGCGGGGAGGCGATTCGGGGGAGGGAGATTGTTAGGACGGTTAATGTGGGGGAGGATAGTGAAGATCAGGCCAGTGATAACAACGGCAAAAACAACAATAATAATGCTGGGGCGAACAGTGGCAGCAATGGGCCTCATCGGTTGATTCTGCAGGATGCGGCAGGGACTAGGACTGTGGGGATTGAGTTGAGGCGTATTAGTGATATTTCGGTTGGGAAGTTGCTGATTGGGGCCAAGTTGATATTGCGGAATGCTACGGTTGCTCGGGGTATGGTGCTGCTCACTCCGGACTGCGCTACTGTATTGGGAGGCAAGATTGAGTCTATGGACCGGGCGTGGAAGGAGGGTCGGAAGGCAAGGTTGTTGGCGAGAATTGACGAGATGGCAAGGGAGGAGAGACAGACGAGCGGAGGCAGAGGTGGAAATGCAATGGAAGAATGAGTCATGGGTGTCTTAGCAGAAGACGAGAGAAGGTATGGACTGTTCTTGTCACTATACAATGCTACCCTCTACATAATGCAATGCGCCCCTGTCAAATGCATACAATCAAGCTGATCCAGACACGACATGATTTAGTTCCTCCCAACCATCTCGCTTCCATGGCGCATACATGATCGCCCGCAGCGCATCACCAGCCTTTCCTGTCTGCGCAAATGCCTCAGAAAGATCACTAGCATCAAGATTGCTGCGCGGCGGAACACTGCGCAATGCTCTCTTGACAGCCATTTCGGCGGGATGAAGCTCGTTAGAGGCCGCAGACAGCTCCATCCAACCCTGTGGCTGATCGGGCGCCCTCATAACAGCCGCTGTAGCCTCACCCATGCGCCGCGTTTCCTCTGGTATGTTGGAGTCGGTAAGACCCAGGGTGGAAACTGCAGTTAAGAGCTTGATCAGTTTGGCCCGACCATGAATATCGATATCATCTCTGGTGATCATGTCCTGGAGGTCAGATTCGACAGCCTCAATGGCGTCTCTGTCAGAGTCTAACAATGCAATAGCTCCCAACAAGGTAACTGCCCCAACGTGGTCTGGATTGTTCTCGACACAATCAAACAGTTGCTGGCGAGCCACAGCTCGTTCTTCTTCTCCGCCCTTGGCCCATAGCACTTGTGCAAGAAGGCAGACCACTTCCGGCGCATTGTCTGCCTCTTGAAGTGCATCACGAAACATGTCAATGGCACGGTCCATGGACTTCATGTAGTAATGTGCC
Organism: Aspergillus intermedius; assembly: GCA_039880815.1. Lineage (NCBI taxonomy): Eukaryota > Fungi > Ascomycota > Eurotiomycetes > Eurotiales > Aspergillaceae > Aspergillus > Aspergillus intermedius. Next base: position 278,853 of record JBDODA010000019.1, on the reverse strand, counting down.
AAACCGGCGGTTAGGTGAGCCGACAAGCGTAGTCTTCCGTTCGTTTCGGGGTCAAACTTCTCAGCATCCTCTTCGCCAGATAACATAAGTGCGGTCTCCGCCTTCTCTGCGGCTTCTTCAAATTCATGGCGTGCGAGAAGTATACGCGCAATATCAGCGTTCGCCTGTGCGAATCTGGAAAGCGATGCAGCTGATTCAGACACTTCGTATTCTTCTTCCATAGCTGCGCATACACCCTGTAGGCTAATGTTCGCATCGGAGAATTCGCCAATTCTCTCTGCCAGGAGCGACGAAAGGTGAACAAACACCACATCCGACGGATCCTGGCAACGAAGTTGGTGGAGGGCGAAGAATGGCTGGATGAGGTTCGAAAGCTCATTTGAAGCGGATGAATCGGACAGAAGATGGTCAAATAGAGTCGAAGTGTAATGCTGCTTAGATAAAGCTAGCGATGAAGTCGAAATATCAAAGGCGTGCTCAAAGAGACCTCTTGCTTCCGCGGGTGCTCCAAAGAGAAGGGCGAGGAGTCCTTGGCCAATCCAAGCCTGTGCGTAGTCTGGGTCTGTAGACTGCGCACGTGTAAACGCTTCATTGGCAAGTTGGATGTCATTATAAATGAGATAGAGAGTTCCCAGGTTAGCCCACACTTGGGCACTCCGGTCGTTCAGATGGAGACTCCGCACGAATGCATGCTGCGCGACCTTCGGGCTCATGTTCGTTGTAACCACACCCAGGGAATTCCAGAACTCAGAGTTTCCGGCCTCGAGTTCAATTGCTCTCTTGAAGCATCGGATCGCCGCCTTGAGAAATTTGCGAGGCTGCTTCTTGCTCTTCTTGGCCGAACGAGTCTGCACGGATCTATACGACCTGTATTCAGCCCAGCCAAGGTTATACCAGGCGACTGCTTGAGCGTGGACATCCTGGATAGAGACATGAATAGCTCGCTTATATGCTAGGATGGAGGCATATACGCAAATGTCAGACTTAGGCAACGGCCCGGTTTCATCCTCTTCTGGAAGCGAGATGTAGTTCTGTCCCATCTCGTCGACATCAGAGAGGATATCAAGTGCAGCCGGATCGAGCTCGGTGTTGAGTAGTTTCCGGACCTCATTGATTGGCAATTTATCTGCTTTCAACTTGATATAGGAGAAGTTTGCGCAAGCATCTCCGACAGCCTTCCACAGGTTGAAAATGTCAGCTCGTTCGTGAACCAGTGACGTAGCCACTCGGATGGCTTTGCTTGCCAGCTCCGCACCATCGTTGAAGATTCCGGATTCAACGCATTTCCATGAGTTCTCGGTGAGGGTCTGGAGTAGTGCAATCGTAACGCCAAGCTCATTCCGTCGGATGCCCAGGACGTCCTCATACCTCGAAACGGCATCATCATATTCTCCAAGTTCACGCTTCACATTTGCGAGCATGTACCGCGCAAACCAAATGTTCTCTTTTTCGTCGTTCGAGAGGTTCCCCTCCAATTGCTGAGCATGGTCGAAAGCCTTCGTAGCGGCCATGAATCGGCCAGAGTTATGGTAACTTTCTCCTAGTCCGACCCACGAGTGATAATCGCCTGGAGAGATTCTAAGAGCTGCCTGGAAGGAGACAACACTCTTGGAGTACTGCTGCTTGTTTACTTGAACTGTACCCAACGCAGCGTATGGCCAGCTATAGCCCCTTCGCTTGGAACCAGGGGCAGGCTTGGCTTTACCAGAATCAACGACACGTTGAGCTACAACCTCAACAAGATCCCACTCTTTTTGATCTGCGAATGTTCGAGCCAGTCTCTCAGCGGCTTCAACCTCAGATGCAGACAGCTCGAAGGCTTTGTGGAAACACCTGCGTGCACGAACCCTGTCTCTCTTGTAATCGGCGTAGTAAATTCCCAGACTGGTATATGCAGGGGCAAAATTCATGTTCGCTTGTATCGAGGCAAGGAAACTAGCATATGCGCCATGGCGGTCCTTTCGTGCAGCAGATGATGGGTTCAACTCCCACTGGCAATATCCGATCCGGTACAGGATCTCAGACTTGAAGGCCCGAATTTCCGTACGTGAGTCTTGAATTTCCGAAAGAACCTCTTGGAGCCCCTCGAGGCCAGACTCGAGATCTCCGTTTAGCGCTCTGCACCATGACAGCTCTGCCCGGACCTTGATGTTGGTTGAGTCGCGTTCTAGAGCACGCTCCAAAAAGTCGATGGCTTCTGCGTAATCCTCATCGACCTTGAGGATCAAACCAATGCCAAGAAGGCAACTGGTGGACTTTGGCTTTCTCTCCAGAATGCCTTCAAAGATCACCTTCGCCTCTGGATGATTCCGAGGAAGCTGGTAGTAAATCAATGAATTGGCAAGCATGATGTTCACAGCATCAGTGGTATGTTGGAGATCCACACCAGTCATTTTTATCAAGTCCTTAATGTTAAAAAGTCCTTTGCGGGCGACATCAGCCACGCTTTCATATTCCTCAAGAGACAGGTAAAGCTCAGCCATAATCCGATGTGCCACAATCGAGGAGCGGGCAGAATCTAGACCCTCAACCATGAGAATCAAACGATCCTGCACTGCCATTTCCTGGTGATCCCCGTTGTTTTCAAGCTCAGGCTCCCGTTCGCTTGACGGTGATTCCTTCGGCGATTTTTGTTCCTTGGGAAATGGGGAAATGTCGCTGGCTAAAAAGCCTTTCAGAACCTTCGCGAGACCATCTTCCGGGAAAAATTCGATAAAGTCCTTCAAGAAATTAAGATCCCACTGCGAGAATTCTTCAACATCTTGCCACTCGAGCACAACCTTCCATGCAAGCTCAAACGGGTGTTTGATGATGACCATGTCGTGAGCGCCTCGCAACAATTCCTCTCTTTTTGCACCTTTTTCTGCGGACGGAAGAACAGCAAGAGTATCATATGCCCTTTGTAAAAGCTTTTCCTCATACTGGCGACGGACCTGATCATCGTGAGACCAGTCCACTATCCCGCGATAGAGCTGTTCCAACTCGCTCCGCTTGAAAGCCTCTCTCCTCACCTCCAGGGTCACTTGGTCGATTCTGGCCCCTAACCGAGTCCTCCGCTCACCGATCTCTCTGTTTATGAATTCTTTCTCCTCCGCCTCGGTAATATCGATCAAACGCTGGTAGGTGAGGGAGGGATGCGGTATCCGGCCTTCGAGGTAGTTGTATAGTGGGCTAGATGGTAAATGCACTTCAAGTGCCTGCTTCTGTTGAAATCGGCTGCCCTGCCTCTTGGCGAACTTCGTATATTTGTCCACCACATCTTGACAACGATGCTTGTCGTCTCTGGAACAAAATCAGTCACATTTTGACCCTTGATGAGACTCCGCAACATACCCATCTGCAAATATGAGAGCAAGGTTGACAGCTGCATAGCGATAGGCCTCAAGTTTATGGCTTCCTTGCTTTTCGTATAGGTTGATCAATCCTTGCCATGCTGCCCGATCGCCCAGTTTTGCGTGAATTGCGGCGAAGTATGCGGATTCAGCATTATCGTTCTTATTTAACTTGTCGTACGCAAGACCTAGGAAGAGATTCCTGGACATGAATGAGCAGCATTAGCAAGAAAAACGAATGCACGGAGCACCTGGATCCCAATGTCACATACGCATGATAATTCTGAGGCTCTTGCTTCAAAATATCCTTGGCCTTTTGAGCCGCGTCCTCAAAGTCTTTCGAGTCCAGAGCTGTCCGGACAGCCTTGAGCGCTGACTTGCTCATCCTCCTGAAACAATTCCTTCGTCAATAGGTTTAAAAGGAATGAAGGCTCGCGACTCGGTGGTGGTGCGGGACAAACCAAGATGGAGCTTCGCGGTTACTATGTTTAGTTTAGCGTCTGTGGAGAGCCCATAACGTCAGAGCTGGCCTTCTATCGAGATAAGCGCCTTCGTATTCGTATCTCCGCCTGACCGCACCTGTTGGGAACCCAGACAGCTGGAGCTCCTCAACTGCACTACTGCCGAGAACTTTCCTCGTTCGTTTTTCTTCCTTCTGTCATTTTTCTCATGCTAATGAACTATTTAGGGGGGTTGAAAGTTGGATTCCTCTCACCAGACACTATTGGAGAACGTGGCAAGGTCGGTTCGCTATACTTCTCGTGCTATGTACTAAATGCAGATCACGGGTAATTGAGACCATTGTCATCGAACAGATTGCTGACTTTCCCCTGTTACACAGAGGATAGTAGCTATCTAGCGCGATTCCGAGCACGTTGTTCGACAGATAGCCTTGAATCATCCTGAAATCGCCGTCGTTTGTGCGTACTTTCGTCAACTCCTCAATCCGGCTTCGGAAGACCTTGTATACAAATATCGGATTCTTATCTCTTTCCGCAGAATAATAGGCCACAATCTCGGTTGATAATGGCACCTCCGCGCCTGCGAATTGATGGCAAAACATTCAAGGATCCACAGAATCGGGAGATCACTATAAGGGGAATCAACGTTGCCGGCGAAGCGAAGTATCCTGCAAAACCGGACATCCCTACGTATGTTTCTGACCATTTCTTTGGCGCTGATGATGTATCATTCGTCAACCGGCCCTTTCCTCTCGAAGATGCACACACGCATTTTGCGAAGCTCCGAAAGTGGGGTTACAATACCATAAGATACGTCTTCACCTGGGAGGCCATCGAGCATGCTGGCCCAGGCATTTACGACCAGGAATGGGTTGCATTTACAATAGAAGTGCTTCGTATTGCTAAGGAATATGGCTTCTACATTTTTATGGACCCCCATCAGGATGTGGTATGTTCCCTGTTGACTCTGTCCCAAGCGAGGTTGAGGCTAAGAAATATCAAGTGGTCACGCTTATCGGGAGGATCGGGAGCGCCAGGATGGACACTATACGCCGCAGGATTCAACCCGAAAGCTTTCAAGAAGACTGAAGCCGCCCTCGTCCAAAACACCTATGACAATCCAGCCCTGTTTCCCAAGATGATATGGAGCACCAACTATACGCGGCTCTTCTGCCAAGCAATGTTTACCCTATTCTGGGCCGGACGCCAGTTTGCCCCCAAGGCCATTATAGATGGCATGAACATTCAGGACTACCTTCAAAGCCATTTCATCGCCGCATGCAAATACCTAGCTGAGAGGATCCATGAAGCTGGCGATCTTGAGAATGAGGTTGTCATTGGATGGGAAAGTATAAATGAGCCACATAGGGGATTGATTGGTGTTCAGGATATCTCCGTGATCCCACCTGAACAGCAGCTCCAGCTGGGTACATCTCCAACTGCTTGGCAAGCCATGTTGACAGGATCTGGACGGCCTTGTGAAATCACTACATGGGGGTTCGGCAGCTTCGGGCCTTACCAAACTGGTCGGGAGCTTGTTGACCCCGAGGGCGAATCGGCCTGGCTACCAGCGGATTATGATGACAGTAAATACGGATGGAAGAGAGACCCCGGTTGGAAGTTGGGAGAATGTATCTGGGCTCAGCATGGTGTGTGGGACCCGTCGACCGATCAACTACTCCAAAAAGACTATTTCGCGAAAGATCCGAATACCGGAGAGCCTCTGGATTACGAAAAATTCACCAACACGCATTTCCTGGAGCACTACCGGGCATATAGGGACGCCATCCGGAGTGTCTGGCCGGAAGCTATCATGTTCTGTCAACCACCCGTCATGGAAGTGCCACCTGATTTGAAAGGATCGATTGATGACGACCCTAACATGGTTCACGCGGTGCACTACTACGATGGTCTCACTCTCTTGACAAAGCATTGGTAGGTTTCCCAATGTGGCTGCATCTTGCATTGCTAACCGTGATAGGAATCGCCTCTACAATGTCGACGTGATTGGTGTCCTCCGTGGCAAGTATTGGGGCCCGGCCTTTGCTGTCAAAATTGGAGAGACAGCTATTAGAAACTGCTTGCGTGATCAACTCAAGTTCTTGAGAGATGAAAGTCTTCGGTACATGGGTAATCATCCGATGATATTCACGGAAATCGGGATCCCTTACGACATGGATGACAAGTATGCATACAAAACCGGCGACTACAGTAGCCAAATCAGGGCCATGGATGCAAATCATTTTGCATTGGAAGGCAGTACCTCCAACGGATTTACGCTGTGGTTATATTCCACAAGGGTAAGTCTACGTTCATCTCAATAATCAGAGCAATTTGGCAATCGCTAACTGATTTAGAACGATCACGAATGGGGAGATCATTGGAATGGGGAGGACCTGTCTATTTCATCGAACGACGACCTGGAGCTTCCAAGTGGATATTTAGCCCTGTCTAACCCCCAATCCCCCGGTTATTCGGAAAGTCAAAGCAATACCGGCGGTCAGCAGATTGGACCGGGAGATCTGAAGCAGGCACTTCCGCCGCCGTCGATCTCGTCGGAGCGCTCACAACCCACAGGCGCAGGGTCCGGCCACCGAGCAGCAGAGGCGTACATCCGCCCTAGTCCAATCAAGACAAATAGCCAGGTTGTGAGTCATCTGTTCGACTTGCAAAAGTGCATCTTCACCATGTCGCTGCAGGCCAAAGAGACGGTTGGACAGGAAACGCCAACAGAAATCTACCTGCCTGACTTCCACTTCCCTGAAGATCAGTCAGAAGTCTCTGTTAGTAGCGGTAAATGGGAGATCGATGCTGAGGAGCTCAACTCGGTGAAAGTCCAGCGTCTGCGGTGGTGGCATGAAGCGGGTGAACAGAACATTAAGATAGAAGGTGTCAAGCGCAAACTGGGCGAGGTGTCTAATGCCCCTGGGGATGATGTCAGCTACCTGGAGCAATGTCAGAAGGCAGGGTGTGTTGTTATGTGAATGCATTTTGTTTCTTTTCTGGATGTTCAGTGGTTATTGGCACTTTGGAGTTAGTTACTTGTGGAATGTGTGATATTCTTATTCTTACTATTATTGTCAGTTTGATTGGACATTTTAAAGCAATACATTGTCTAGTTCCATGGTAATATTGTTAGTGTATTTTTCGCCTGATATGGTAAAGTATACACTTCGTACTCTCGTGATATATATCCAAACAAGGAACATCACTGTAGTTGACTACCACTACCTTTTGGACCAACTGCACTTCAAAACTCTCAAAAACGCCTCTTCCTCCTATCCAACACCATTTCTCACTAGCACATTTCTATTTATCGCTACAGATCCCATGACCAGTGAGCGGTGAGGTCTAGACGGTCGGTGTGTGGTGATTGGAGCGGAGCGCGTGGAAACTCCGTCGACTTGCCTCAAGAGTTCGTCCGTTTTTCCTCTTTTTACTCTTCCCCATACTGTTTTCCTCCCCGCGACTGCAGACGAATAGGCACTGAAAACCCTGAAATTATATAAACAGGAAGAAACATTACTGTTTCCGGTTCTGTCTCTGCTTTCCCGGCTACAGAAACCAGATCAGATACGCACCTCCGGAGGTCTGACGCGGGAGCCGCTTTTGATGGCTGTTGCCGTTTTGGTCGCCCGTTAAAGGAACCCCGAATTTCTGTTTGGATACATTCAGACTCCAGATACGGCCAGAGTATGGAAGTATTGGTGCCGCGATTGGAACATTGAAGATCTTGAGGAAAGTCACGAAGAATCAAACAAGCGCAACAAAGGTATAAAGATCTACGGCGGAACAAACAAACACGCCCACCCAAAGCGCCATCCGACAAGGAGATATACCGGCCAGATTTGGCGCAAAAGATAACGCAAACAGACAGCGACAATAACAATGGCGGCTGCAGAACTGTCCGAGGGCGGAATGGCCGACCTCGTCCGTGCGTTGGAGCTTATTCACAGTCCTTCATCCACGAATGAGCTGCGCAGAGAGGCGTTGACTTATGTCGAATCACAGAAGCAGAGCAAAGCAGCCGCTCATAATGGGTTTATGCTGGCTTCTCGGACAGAGAACGCTCCTCTAGTCCGTTACTTTGGTCTGACGCTTCTGGATCATGTCTTGCGCCATACCTCTATTACTTCGAACCAGTTGGTCGAACTCAGAGAGTTGGTTATCCCATTGGCACAATCGATACGGCAAGAAGATCCCCCGTACATCCGCAACAAGATCCCGCAGTTATGGACAGAAGTCGCAAAGCGGAGCTGGGGCCTGGATTGGCTCGACATGGACCAGACGCTCGTGCAGTTCTGGAGCGCCAGCTTGGTTCACAAGGAGTTTATCCTGTCCGTCCTGGAGACCCTATCAGAAGACATCTTCTACCGCGAAGACACCGTGTCGTCGCTACGGGGAACTGACCTCAACCGAGCGCTCATCGAGATCTATACGCCTCTATCCGTGTTCGAGGAGGTTTACCCGAAGAGGGATAAGCAGCTCGAAATCCGGTGTGGCACGGAAGGTTGGATGGCCAGGACGTGTGAATTCTTGGGGGAATGTATCGAAAATGTGCAGACGTCTAAGCAGGCAAAGGACGCTGCAATTAAAGCCCTTGCAACTCTCAAGGCATGTCTCGCTTGGACTATTCCCAAGGCCATCATTTCCACAAACTGTGTTCCACACATCGTTAGGGCCTTTACTTGCCATGATGAGCAGGTGTTATTGGTAAGGACATTCTCAGTCTTAATTTCTGGATCCGTTACTAAATTACCTAGGCTGGCGTTGAAGCGCTGCATTCGTTGTACAGCCGAGCCAACTTCGATATTGACGAGTTCCAACCCCTGGTGCATCTGATGTATGAAACGGAATACTTGGATCTCCTGCAGAAACTTTACGAGTGGTCCATCGTTGGACCCGACGATATAGATGACCCCAGATACACTATCTCAAAGAAGTTATCGGAAGTACGACTTTCAGCCAAGGGCGATGCGATATTTCATGGTGCTAACTGATGTTCGGTAGATGCTGTCCTACGTCGCTGGTTTTCTCGAGGAAAAGGGCTTCTCGCTAGAAACGGTACATGGCCTGAATCTTCCGTACTTCTTCCATCTCATGATCAACGTCATTCAACATCAGAGCCTGACCATCTCGATACCCGTGCTTCACATTTGGTCGAAACTGTTGGCGTCTGAGAAAATTGGAAACACCGAGTTCGTCACTGGTCTCGTTCCGCAATTGTTAGGTATCTGCACCCAGCGACTGGTTCGTTGGGAATCTCTACCGGAGGATTCCGGAAACCCCACGGTCACTTTTCTTTACGAAGACATTGATACCGTCCCTGAGAGACATGCATTCGTCGGAAACTATCGGCGGTATTGTTCGAACATCATCGAAACCATTGTCCAAAAGAGACCACAAGAAGCCATTCCGCATATCCTTTCCGGGGTTGAAGTGAACTTGAACAGTCTTTATGATGGCATTGCTCCATTTAATGGTGGGTGTCACTCCCTATATGCTGTGGCGCCGTGGCTAACAGAAGTGAATCAGTGACAACATTCTCCAAGTCTTCGATACCTCTCATGCGTGCTGATACTCAGTTCGCTGTCGTGGACGCGACTCTGAAGGGATACAACAAATGGATCTCTGCTCATGGGAAGACACCTCAGCAGGATGTATGTTTTTTTTTTTTTTTTTTTTGCTTTTTTACTGAGAGGTCTATGCCATTAACACAAAAGCAGGAGCAGAAGCGGAGTGAATTGGAGACCGCGCTAGAGGCGTGGGCGATGAGTCTACTGCAGCGTAACTTCGAGGTTTGTCAAGTCTTCCGGCAGCGGTGAAGTGTGCTTATACTCACTGTCAACTAGGACCCAATCCTGAAGGAACGAATCATCAAGCTGGCTGTCGATATCTCGTGTCGGGCTCTGGATAAGACCCCCAGCTTTGCGCTGAAAGTCCTCGAACATATCCTCATGACCCGCCTTCCCGACCAACCGGAGTATCCGGCCTACTCAGAGGCTGTGAAGGAGCTTCACGGTTTGTCAAGTCACGAGTTACGTCGTCTGGCAGTACGCTACGCTGATTATTTCTCGGTAAGATTTATGACCCCCAATGCCAAAAGGGGGATAATTGTCACTAACCAGTGCGAACAGACTTTCTATGATGTGCTCGAGCCGAAAATCAGAGAGATCACCATCGCCAACCAGATGGACGATAAACTGCAGATGGAGCTCACGTCGGTCCTTGTGATTATAACGTATGGCGATTTAATCCTGATCCGTGTCACCCTGTACTGACCTTGATTTAGACTACGAGCAAGTAACATGGATCCATATGTGCGCGAGTCTCGTCTGGTCTCTTTTGTGCAGCCAGTACGACAGGCTTGGCAAAATGAAGAATTACAGCGCTTGAGTTCATCTTTCGAAGGATTCTGCAGCATGCTCGGGTTGCAAGACGTGGGACCCTATATGCAGGCAAGGCAAGCGCATAAGCTAGAGGACTGGACAGAGGTTTCCGTGGATAGTGATGGAAAACAGATCCAGGAGGGCATGACCCGGAAATTCCAGGTATGTTTAGCCCTCGCAAGTTTTTGCCTGAACACTGACATCTTCTAGCAATTGCCGTTGCGAGGAACCAAAATCATGCTAGCAATCTCTACAGAGAGGGTGAAGAAGGGGGAACCCGCGTACGAACTTGCATGTAAAACCTGGCATGATACAATCCCCGTCATCTTACCAACCCTGTTACAGCTCGTCAGGTAATGAGTCTCTGGCCCTAAATGAGAAGATGGTGCTAATTCCACACAGCAATGCCCATGCCTTCCATAACCCGACAAATTGGGGAGGCCTTCCTGATGAAATGAAAGCGGTCGTTGAGCACATCTTAACTGATAGATTCTGGCAGGCTGGAATTTCGACTGGTAGCAGAGACGAGTTCTACGCTAAGATTACTGCATCCCGAGGGACTCTGGAAGGATTTGCATCTTCTGTCCGAGGCAAGATCCGAGCAGTCCGCGAGGCTTGCTACTCGATCCTGTTCAGCATGAGTAGGATGCGCGAGCATTTCTATGGGTTTGCCGAACTTCCCGGACCCTTGTCGGAAGCCCTGTTCAACGATTCGGTATATCTGTCATCGCATCAATTCTCTGTGTTGCTCAATGTCTCTCGTTGCTTGATCGATGATTGCCCTGTCCGCTTCCGAAGCCAGTTCCTTCCGCCGATGCTCTCGTCCCTGTTTACCCATATCGATCGCAAGGTCACTACAGAGTGGGAGATTATTGAGCAGCAGAAAGCGGGCATGGCGGAAAGCGATTTGACCGACGAAATGAAGTCTGAGAGTATTCTCCGGCAACTGACTTACTCAACGGTCATTATGGTTGCGAGTCTTTTGGATCCGCAACGAGGTGGTAAGTTGCCCTCACCGGCTTTGACTGTCACGGTTTGTGTCTTTGGCTAATGTCGACTGGCAGACCCTGATCAAACGGACTCGACGGACCCAAGCGCACCCACGCCGCCGCCATCGATTACTGATTCCATTCGACACTTTGTTCTCTCTTCGCCGGAGATCTTTGAACCGGTCATGTTGTTTTGCACCCATGCTCTTCGCATGCGTGATACCCGATGCTGCAGCATCATCACCCGCGTTATTCGTTCCCTCTTGCAGGACTTTGCGCCTCCAAACAACACCCCTACCACAGCCACAATTCGTGAATTCATCTGCTCAGAGGTCCTCAAGGCGTGTATCACCTCGGTACATGAGCCCTATTTCGTTGATATGCAAAAAGACCTTGCATCGCTTATAGCGTCTATCTGGGTTCTCTATGGTTCCAGCAGCCCAACCCCTCGCACAGTCATGCTCAGTCTCCCAGGCATTGACCCGCAGCGTGTGGCATACGCCGAAAATGCCCTCCTCCGCTCTAACTCGGCACGACAGCAGCGAGCACTGATTTTGGAACTTCTAGAAGGTCTTCGAGGCGTCAGCATCGCGGAGCAAGGCAAGATTCTGGACTCCAGAGTAGAACGCCGCAAGGCACGAAGTGCACTGCAGGAGAAATACATGAAGAATGATATGGAGGGCCAGCAAACTACCAAGGTCGACATAAACGATGGACCTGATTTGGGTGGCATTGCGGATATGTTTGGTTGATGGTTTATCGTGGATGGTATGAATCATGGATTATGGACGCACGGATGTACGGATTGTACGGATGGTGATACTGGCGTATGAGTTGTGACTCTTTGACTTCTGTACAGTATGAAATATGATGTGGTCCAACTTCATTTTGTCAACGTCGTCTGTTTCTCTTTTGTTTGGTCAAGTTATTCATTTTATGCTCTGCATGTTTAGCATAACCATCCATAGAAAGCCACTGCTATGTATAGCAAGCACAAACAAACACATGAAAAGGCTAGAATATAATTGGCATGGCAATTGTATGCTTTTACGACCGACAATTCGCGTTCTATTCTCTAAACAGACAAAGCCGGACGCCCGGATATAGCAGCAAAACGGCAGGTAAACAAGAATAACATTGACGAAAACGAAACAATTGCGACGGTATATCTACATCATACAATGAATTTTCCCCAGAAATCTTCCGAGCAGCTTCTTCTCCTTCCTCAACAACGAACTGTAATGGCTATCGCACAGTCTCCGCGTACAGTCCTCCCTTGTCCCATTTGCTTCTGATCTCGTAACACACCAGACAGCCGCAAACGCGAAATCGGAGCGCCACAAAAGATGCGAGCAATCCAGCATAATATCCCAAGCACGTAGCAGTAGCGCGTCATATTCACTGGGTGACGTTGGAGGGGGTATAGACGAATGTAGGGCGAACGAATCTATTCGCAAATGTCCGGTTAGTAACCGCATCACGCCAAATTATTCTCTTTGGAATGGAAGCGCACCTGTCCGTATTGTAAACCTTGGTCTCCTGGCCAAGCAGCTCACGCTCTCGTGCCTTGTCGGCAAAGTGTCGACGGACCTGGTCGCGGTCTTCTTCGGCTTGCAGGAGAGGGAGGATATGCAGTCTGGACCAGATTTTCTCGCGGGCGAGCTCACTAGCATTCAATGTTAGTTGGTTTGTTAAACTGTCGAATACCTCGTGGTGCGAGGATTGGCATCGGGGAAGAAGTGGTCGGACATACTGTTGCTCACGAACACCGTAGAACAGCTTGTAGTAACCGTAGGCCATGACCATATGCATACCGAGCAGGTAGTACACGGGCCGGAAGCCGCGGGCAGGGAGGTGACGCTACAATCACAACCGACAAGTCAACAATTGTTCTCCCTCGTGGGTATCAATCCCATTCATTGAATTTCCCATCGACTGGTCGACGCACCTTGTACTGGACGGGCTCGTAGCCCCCCACGGGGGGCATATCTTGCGGCATGATGGAACCGGGTGTGCTTGAACGCAAGCAGTGGGGAGGAAGAAGTAAAGGTGGGAAGGAAAGGAAGGGAGAAGCGAGAGCGAGATCTCGACCGCGGAATCCGATAGTGACGCTTGACTTTCCGGGCGAAGGTTGGATGGGTGTGTCACGTGGTGTGCTCCAGTTTTGTAATGCGGGCTTGGGAGCGTGTAATTGGTGGGTTTGGTGGGAGGATGGCGGATGCGGATTCTACGGGATTTCGGTGATAGTTTTACTCCTTTTTTCGCTTGTGCTTGCGCTTGTGCTTTTCTTTTGTGATTGAGAACCATGGATGAGGAAGAGAGACCGAGAAAACAGCAGAAGCTGGATACGGAGGGACAAAAGCTGGAGGAGAATATGGGTCACGCGATGACTGGCGCAGTGGGCGAAGAAAAAGTTGACGACCATGCGACAACAGCTACGCACAATGAGAACGAGAATAGGGCTACCTCTGAAACTGGCGACAGCGAACACAATGAATCCGAGACCGTTGGCGACCAACAACAACCCGAAGGTGCTGCGCCCACAATGTCGAAAAACCAACTAAAGAAACTCCGCCGAAAAGAAGCCTGGGACGCAAAGGCCGATGAGCGCAGAGCGAAGAGAAAAGAAGAAAATGCCGCAAAGAAGCAACGAAAGAAGAATCTACTAGAGGAGGCGAAAAAGCAGGGGAAGGAGGCTGAAGAGGCAATGCGGAAAAAGCTCGCGTCAACGAGGCAACGGCATCACCAGTCCACGCTTGTCCCGCTTACTTTTGTCATGGACTGTGGCTTCGATGAGTTGATGATGGATAAGGAGCGGATATCGCTAGGATCGCAGTTGACGAGAGCGTATTCGGATAACAGTCGGTCGAAGTACCGTGTGCACTATGTGATATCCTCGTTTGATAAGCAGCTCAGGGAGCGGTTCGATACGGTACTGAAGAAGACCTATCTGAACTGGAGGGGTGTTCGCACCATGCGGGAGGACTACTTGCATGCAGCAGAGATGGCGAAGGCGTGGATGACGGGTCCTGAAGGAGGCAAGTTGACCGGGAAACTCGAAGAGCAACCTGATGCCAAACCAGAGGATGGAGAGATCATCTACCTCAGTAGCGACAGCCCTAACACGTTGATGGAGCTGAAGCCGTACAGTACATACATTATCGGAGGTCTGGTGGATAAGAACCGTCACAAGGGCATCTGCCACAAACAAGCAACGGAGAGGGGTATTAAGACGGCCAAGCTGCCCATTGGGGATTACATCCAGATGGCTTCGCGCTCGGTGCTGGCGACGAACCATGTCATGGAGATTATGCTGCGCTGGTTGGAGACGGGGGACTGGGGGGAGGCGTTTATGCAGGTGATACCTCAACGCAAAGGAGGGAAGCTGAAGGGTAAGGCTGCTGCTGGGAAGGGTAGCCCTACTAATGAAGATGCCGATGGTGTTGAAGAGGATGGTGATGATGATGCTGACGAAGCTGCCCAAGGAGAAATCGAACAGCAGGAACTACATGCGGCTTCCGAACAGGCATAGAAATTTGTCGATTAGCGTTAGATATCCAATGCATGCTCTGTATCATAGTCGGTCTATCTCGTATGGCTTCATAGCTAGTTAGTTATAACTAGTTAACTAACAATCAGTTAGAGTACTGCTTACTCATCCGCACAGCCACGGCGCCACAAACGCCACCGGTCAATGACGGCAGAATCAAAACAACGACTTTTTCCTTTTTTTCTAGAAAAACTTCCCAAGAAGCATTTGCTTGCAATTCCTGCAGAAGTCAGGGCGTGCCTGGGTGATGCTGGATTTGTCCTCGTGAATCTATATCTATCCCGCTCTTGCTACGTCCTCTCCCACTTGAATACCACCTGTTGCTAAGCAAACGTCGCAACCATGTTTATGCTCCGCAACGGTAAGTAAAGAGTTGTTGACGTTGTTGCCCCGCCATCCCCTCTTCAACTATTCACTTCACCAACTTGTGCTGTATTTAGATCCATTATACTAATACATAATCTCTCGCCAGTGAGCAAGTTCATCTTCGGGGATACCTCCAAAGAGTCGATCATCGAAATCCCGCAGGGTCAGCTGTATCTGGTCCGCCCCCTTTCTCCTAAGGGCTATTCGGAACTCATCTTCAAGGACGCTGCGGCAACTATTCGACGAACTGGTCAGGAATTCCAATACCAGCTGGTGGTCCAAAGAGCCTACGAGGAAGGTGAAGAGGAACTGGCCGACGACGACGGCGGAGAGGGCGGCAGTGACAGTTTGGACAAGGACGAGAAAGTCTTCCTTCTCGACCAGTCTTTACATTTCCGCTCAGAAGTCCGGGAAGGCGGTGCCAAGGTATTAGCCTGGAGTGATTTGAGTGGTGATTTGGGCGACCTGTTCGAATTTGTTTGCGATCCGTCTGTGCCATCCGAGAAAGTCGCCACCTTTGAGTTAGCTGCTGTCCAGTGCCAGTACGAGCGAAAATACCGAAGAAGCGCACAAAAGGCGACCGAGCAAGAGCTGGAACAATTCTCGTTCCAGGAAGAAAAACCGATTCCATCTGCAAGCCCCATCGCGTCCCCGACGACCAAATCTCGCGCGCCCTCCTTGACAGCTCAAGAGTCGACTGCTGCTATGGCTAAGGACGCAGAATACTCCCGGTCTAAGGGAATTATCAAGCCCGCTGAGGAGGGCACCGTTGCTCCGCCCTCTGCGGCACAGCCAGAAGTCAAGGAGATCTTGGCCCAGGAGACCGCTGAACTGCATCTATTCGACTTTACGACCGGCACATTTGTCCAACAAGATCCAAAGATTACAGCTACCGTGTCTGAAATTGGCACCTGGCAATATTGGCTTCAGATCAGTAGTCAAGATAAGGAATGGCTGGGGCAAGCAGTCGTTGCAGATATCAATCCTGTGTTCAACTTTGAATATCTCTCCTTCATCTTCAACCACTACACCGAGGATGGGTCAGCCTTCTCGTGGTTGTTGCGATTCAGAGACCAAGAGACAGAGGAGAGGTTCCAGGAGGGTCTCATGCGGGCACTTTGGGAGCAACTGAATGAGATGAAGTGGGTCAAGGTGAAGGAAGATGACCGGGATTACGTGTTGGACGCCTTCCAGGACCTCACTATGGAAGACCAGAACGAAGAGCAGGAGCAGGCTGACGCGGAAGCTGAGGCGGAGGAGGAAGAAGAGGAGGAGGAGGACCAGGATGATGGCCAGCGCAGTGAGCACTACGACTCGGACGAAGAGGAAGAGGATGTAGTTACGCGCGATGATGATGGAAATGTCAACTCCCAGCTGGCCGTTGGCTACAAGCATGACCGCTCATTTGTCGTCCGTGGCTCCAAAATCGGTGTTTTCAAGCACACCCCCAACAACAACTTGGAGTTCTCGACCAACATCTCCAAGGTTGAGACGCCGGGTGGCAAGCTGTTCAGCCCCAAGAAGGTCATGCTGCATGCGGAGGATTCCAACATGATTCTCCAGAATGAGAGTGACCCCAACTCCTTGTACCGCATGGATCTGGAGTATGGTAAGGTTGTTGATGAGTGGAAGGTGCATGATGACATTCCTGTGAACATCTTCGCACCGGAAAACGTAAGTTATTGAGATCCCACGAACCCACGTCCGTCACTAACTGGATATAGAAATTCTCGCAAATGACCTCCGCCCAGACGTTCGTTGGTGCGTCTAACAATGCACTCTACCGCGTCGATCCTCGTCTGTCAGGCAACAAGATGGTGGATTCCGACTTGAAGCAGTACGCAAGCAAGAACGACTTCTCCTCCATGGCTACGACTGAGAAGGGATACCTGGCTGTGGCTTCGAACAAGGGTGATATTCGTCTGTTTGATCGTTTGGGTATTAACGCGAAGACACACATTCCCGCACTTGGAGAACCGATTATCGGTACAGATGTCTCTGCTGATGGTCGCTGGGTCTTGGCTACTTGCCGCACATACCTCCTCCTGGTCGACACGCTGCAAAAGGAGGGCAAGAACGAGGGCAAACTTGGTTTCGAGCGCGCGTTTCCCAAGGACTCGAAGCCTCAACCCCGACGACTGGGTCTGCAGCCCGCACACGTCGCTCAGTTCCAGCACGAAACCAAGAAACCCCTCTCTTTCACACCCGCCAAGTTCAACACCGGCGTTGACTCTTCAGAGACATCCATCATCACCGCCACCGGCCCCTTCATCATCACCTGGAGCTTGAAGAAGGTCACCGCTGGACGCAAGGACCCTTACACCATAAAGCGCTACGCCGAAGACGTCAAGGCAGACAACTTTCGCTTCGGTTCCGACAAGAACGTCATCGTCGCTCTCCCCAACGAAGTCAACATGGTGGCCAAGAAGAGCTTCCAGAAGCCGACGAGGGAGAGTATTGCCGGGCCTCCTGTTACACCCAGCCGTCGTAGCACCCGCTGGGGTAACCGGTTGGGTCGGGATGATATTGTCAATTCTCCGTTCTAGTGGTTTTGATCGTCTTTCGGTGTTTCCCTTTTTATTTGGTTTGGTTGTCTTCTTTATTGGTGGTGATGTAACGTTTTTTTTTTTTTTTTTCATACCCTTTTTTTATTGATTTTAAATGACTGTTCAACGTGAAATGAGATTATGGGCAATGGAAGTCCTGGATTCACTTCTTGATTGGGTTTAATGGTAGTTAATTCAACTATTATGATAAGTTTTTTTCTTTACCATTAGTTAGAGCCAAGTAGATGTAGAAAAGAGAGGCATATATGACGAAAACGACGAAGACAGAACACGACGGTGAACCAGCCACTCATCATGTCCGGGTATTCAGAAATATGTACACAACGAACTGCCATAAATCTGCTCAAACCAGATGACTTTTATTATACCCAATAAACAGAGCAGGCTAGAATATAGCAGGCTGGAAATATATGAGTAGGCCGTAAAGCCAACTTAAGCACCAACATACCACACCTCCACGGCGATGATGTCAAATTTAATGCCTTCATCGGATAGAGGTTCGTTCCCGAATGTCTGACATGGTGCACTGACGCCTTTTTCGAGTCCGGAGTCGACCCAGAGGCCGTAGTGGCCGTCACTGTATATATTTTAGCAAATATTCTTAGGAAGATGGAAAAGAAGACTCACCCTCCACCAAGACTGAGGAAGCCCGTCTCACAAAACATCATGTAGTCATTCACGCCACTGTAGGGGAATGCCTTGAAGCGGATACGCTCTGGAGTGCTTGTCCCCGAGCGGATGCTCCCCGTAGGTGTTTGTGTCTGCGATCGCGGCGGTGCCAGTCGGTTATTACTCGTATCAAACGAATCCTGCCCCGACTTCTGCTTCGAATCCCCACGCAACGTAGTCGACCGTCCAACATTCGTAGTATCCGCACTAGGCGGCGGCGGCAAACCAGCCAACTCTAACAAATCCTCCGACGGCGGATTCTCACCATCCGCAGCAGAGACATCCTGCAAACCCATCGCCCCCGGCGGTGGAAGCACACTCGCCCGCCACAGAAAACACTCTCCAGTCCCGTAGTAATGGTTATCCGGATGCGGGGGGTCCGTCATGTACGCCCCAAACACCGCGCCGTTGGACGACGCATCCCGGACAACCAGCACGAAACCCGCTCGGGAACTCCGAGACGCGACGCCCCTGCATTTTGCGTAGAGTGTGCTTAGCGATGCGCCATCGCGATCGAGGCTATATGCTAGACGCCAGGTATCGACGAGTTGGAGGCGGGCGGGGACGAGGAGGCGAATTTCCTCTGCGAGAGCGCGGGTGAGGAGTTGTTGGGAGGAGTCTGAGTCGGGGTCTGGGTCTGATATTGAATCGAAGGAGGAGGTTAGTGTGAGGGGTGTTAGGGGCGGCGGTTGAAAGGGAGAGGCGGTTCGGACGGGGGTGAAGACTTCGGGGGAGGTGGAGGTGTTGTTGCTGAGGGTGTTAGGCATATTGTAAGAGGAGGATTTAGAGGACGAGGAGTTGTCTGTAAAACGACGATAGAGGCCGGAGACGACATGCGTGACGGGGTAGGAGAAGTAGTTTAGGGAGTTTGGATTGTTGCTGTTGGCATGAGGCGTGCGGGATCCGGATTTGATCGAGCTGGACGACATGGCATGTGGAGATAAATCCATTCAATCGAGATTGGGATGCAGGAATGAGAGAGAATGGTAGCTATAGAAGAGAGATGAAGGTCGAGTAGTTTGTACTCGGCAAAAGTTGGTGATGCGATAAAGCGGCGGAGAGATAAGCTAAGTATGGCAACGGTCATACAGGTCTCTCTATCTCACACCACCTGACTGCATTTTGCAAAACCATTATCATTAATAACAGTCTTCTGAGGAATATTATCGTTTATTTTCTACTTTGTTCTATTCGAAAGAAAATGCGCCATTCCCACTACGGTTAGCAAACGCTTTCCTTTCACGTGATATTGCACTACGACTTGGTGGACGTCAACCCTCATCATTCTCTTCCCCTCCCTATCTCTATCTTCCATACGAAATGTATTCAAAAAGATACAGTTTGCGTCCCAGGCCAAATAGGTTAGCTTCTCATATCATTTCAAAGCAACAGGATGAGTGCGTAAGCCTAGGCGCCAGCCCAAACGAGATCCGCCAGTTGCAGCCACCCAGTTGGAGGAGACTGGCGATACCAGCACCGTCACCACCAGTAGCAGATTCTCGTTGACTCTACGAGAAACCCAGTAAATGGACGCAAGAGAATTTCAGGATTGCAAATGTTCAGGAGGAATCGGGAGTGCCAATTAACAGGATCGTGGATGCAGAATACATTCGTTCCGATGAAGATGCAGGCAAGTTTTCTGAGACACGAAGAGCTTCCACGTTCTAATATGTCAATATCTAGAACTTCAGCATCTAGTACAAAAATCCCAAAATCCCTCCGTGGAGGATGGGGATCCATTTGGTGTTCCCAGCTAGTTCAATCGTCGTTATATAAAATCTCTACAATGCACACCGTTTTGATGATATACCCATCACCCGATTCTTCGCCAAATATGTACCAGAACCGGAAGACCCTGATAGGCCTTCACGCCACAGAAACTGGGATGCTCCAGAGCTATGTTCTAATGGCTCATTTAGTGTACGCAAAGCTTCCAAAGCACCTCCTCGCCCCATCATTCAAGCAGATTAAGCATGAAATCGCTTCATCAGAGCCTCAAGGACAATCCATTCCAGACATTTTTTCACCAAATTACCTCGTGCTATCGCGACACGTCAAGCTGAAGACGAGGACGACGAGGATGATGAGCAAGATGAGGAAATGCACAAGAATAAAGACGAGAAAATGGACGAGGAAGATGACGACGACAGCGAAGGAGAAGAAGAAGATGAAGAGGATGGGAGTCGAATGCCAACACGTACGCAACCGCATCGTCGGATGAAGATGGGCAGGAAATTCACCCGGGGCTGGCGCTCCAAGAATTCGTTCAGACAAGCTTGTGGGCCGTCGGCAACAGAATTAGCAACAAGTGGTATTTGGAGGCGTTAGGATTATATTGTTGATTCATCTTTACTCAAGAATATTAATAGAACATAGAACACCTCAGCGACCGGGAAGCGAATTGTGGCTAGGGACATTTAAAGGAGAAAAACCGCATGAGGCTCGCTGGACGGATGCATCGCCCTGTCCAAGAGTTCTCGTTCTATGGGTCAATCTTCGACCGGTAAGACGCCTATCGTCTCTTTTGAGGTGAGTAGCCCCGATGTCTCCCCACTGTTTATATAACAACCATGATAAGGTTCTCATGTCGTTGGATAGGCGAAGCCGAGGAAACTGGGCAATGGTGTGAACTACCACACAGGACAACCAGAACCCTATTCGACCTCGACCTTTGCGCAGGAATCGGCCGAACTTGTTGGTCAGGCGTTTCCCTGCAGTATGGGGCGGGATGGAACGCGAACAGACCGTGACGGCTATCTCATCAATATTCATGGATCCCGATTACGCCTCATTAACGCATACTTTGCCAGAACGTATCTGACCCAAGTCAATTCTCCAATTCTCCAGAGCAAACAGGGCCTCCTTGTCTACCGCTCGCCGCAGTATAACGTGAAATATCCAGCTGGTCGAGACCAAGCGCTTAAAGCTGTTATAGGTGTTCTCCGTTACCTGAAATCAAGCGAGGCTTCCAACGCTTACTTGAGCCGGAACCTACGACACTAAGAGCTTGATATGTAGTCTGCTCTCACGCCCCGTCCCCCATAATCGATTTCCTTCTAAAGTTGTCTGACAGAACGAACGGAAGAGGAAAAAAACCACTCTATCTCCGTTCGTTTGTCTTGCCTCTCCTTCCACTGCTTTTCGATGTCTCTATGCACTCGTCAATTCCTTTTTCTTTTATTTTTTCCCTTTGATTCACATCGGACCGTTATTTTCTGATTGAATGTCACGGACTTTCTATGTATGTTGAACGTTCAATAGATCTGGATCTTTTATGCTCCACATTGAATGCGTCACTAGCATACTGAACGCAGGTCTCCCCATTGAACACTCCTCAAATTTTTTGATCGCCTCCGTGAACGCCGCTATGCACAACATCCAGACGTTTTATACCCGGGTATTGCAAGTCGAGACCATCATACCCCTGACGGACCTTTCAGCCGAACCTGGGGCAACACACGCCATAATGACCCTATCCCACCCAACACCCAGTATAAGTACCATTCAAACCTATCTTCCCTTGAGCCCCATTATTATCAGTCAAAAACATCCTACAAAAGACCAACAACCCAATAAAAACAATGACAGACAACCTTGCCGTCGAACAAGCCGCCAACCTCCCCCGCCGCGGCAGAGCAAGTAGCGGCGAGCGCGACAACCGCCTCCTAGTATGCCATCCTTCGCCTCCACCATATTCTCCTACCACCTCTCCCCCCTCACTTCCATCTATAACCTATACTAATGAGCGCAGAGACAAGCAGCAGACACCCGCTCAACCATAAACACCAGCAACACGCGCAACCGGCGTAGTTCTCGGCGCCCTCCCACACCGAACCGAATGGCGGGTGTTCGTTCGGGATCTGGAGCGAGGAGACGATCGAAGTCCAGGTCTAGGGCGCCATCGAAGTCGAGGTCCAGGGAGAGGAGGGTTGGTGATTGACTAAAGGTGCTTTGATTGGGGTAGTAAGATGTGGAGATATTGGGATAGAGTTAGGAGGTTTGGTTTGGGCGGCTGATGTATACATATGTCCATACATGTAGGTCGATATGGAGTGGACTTTAGGGCTAGCTGTCATGTAAAGTGGAGTAGAAAGTTTGTACCCAGCTGGTCCTACCGCTTTTGTATATTGGCAAAATATCAGGCGGTGATACAATTATATGGACAGCATAAGTGTGTGAAAATCAATGTTATTGCTCATCTATATCATGCCTAATTCATTAGTAAATCGTAACTCGTCGCAAGCTAACAGAAATAGACAGCATATGATTCAAAGTGACCAAATCGCAGCGGCATAGTAGAACAAAAAGAGATTAAATCCTCGACTCAGGCCGCAAATCAACCGTTTCAAATTCCAACCCCTTAGCCTCAAAAACATGCCCCGGCCGTAACGCATCCGTATAAATATTAGATTCAGAATGAGGATGGAACAACCCCGACTGCGTACAATTCAGAACCGTCCTAAGACCAGGCGGATCTGTCAATCGGAAGATCCCCCAGTCAGGCGTTTGGCTGGGAGCGCACACAATTGCGATACTTTCTGGTAGCATTACTTGGTAACCGCAGTGCGTGTGCAGGTCTCTCGAACTCATGAAGCAGGTTTGGGTTGGGTGAGTGTGGATCCAGCCTAGCACCATCAGGTCCTCAGAGTCGCAGTAGTCGAAGATGGCGGATTCGTTTACGGTTTCGCACGTGTCGGATGTGGATGTTTGTTCGGGGATGAGGAGCCTTGAGATGAAGAGTGCGTTGGAGATTAGTGTTCCGCAGAGAATTCCGCAGGTTTCGAGGTTACGACGTGTATTGGAAGCGGCCAATATAAGGAACTGTGTCCGGAGATCTGGAGGAAGGAAAACGGTGCGGAGAGGTGTTCCATTTTCAAGGTAGGCGGATGGTTTGAAGGTGAAGCTGGACGGATCGAGGTCGGATCGGGACTTTGTATCATCTTCTAGGCGTACTTTGTCTGGGAGAGCGGGTGGTAGTAATGATGGCACGGGTTCTGATGTCGCTGTTGGCGAGATCTTGTTTGGACGTGGTGGAGGGCTGTCCACTAGTGGTGAATCATAATTTTCGATATGCTTCGGAGGTAGCGCGGGAGGATCCACACGAGTTTGCCGGTTAACTGGCACGATTGGCGGAGAGGTGATGGTACCCAGTGGCTGTTGTCGGGGAACAGTGGGATACTTGTAGCCAGACACAGGAGACGATATTGTCTGCTGTCGCGGAGCAGGCTTTGCGTAGCGTTCCTTTTGCGTTTGGTCGACGTTGAGCCTGACCTCCTGGATACGCGTGCTCAAGTCGTTCTTATCCGTCTTCTTCTGCCCGTCCTTCTCCAACGCACTCTCCCAATCACCCCAGACACCAGCGCTGCGTCGAATGCGCTCCTCCTCTTCTGATATTCCTGCCTCCCGTAATGCCTTCCTTGCCGTCGCCCGTCGACTGATTTCCGTCTTTGCAAGTTCAACCGCGAACCCTTTATTCTCACCCGCTTCCAACGGTGCAGCGACGCCCGCTAGGGCCGGATCATGACGAGTGGGATCTTGGGGTGGTGATGTAGTAAGCGATGGCTGTCTCCGTGCTTTACGCTCGCGCATTAACTGGACATATCTTTCGTATCGTTTGTTGATTCGGGGTTTTAACGTCTCTAGCTTCTCGATGCTGGCTTTTACCTGGTTCTCTGCCTCGAGTAACGGTTTGCGATTCTTTTCCTGTTTGGCTTCTGGATGTTTCGACAGGTTGACTAGTACGAGCTGGGCGTGTCTGAAGAGGAGTAGGTAGGTTTGCTCATCGTTTCCTTCGCGTTCGTAGATGCGGGCCTGTTGCCAACCTGGATCAGAAGTTGTTCAACCACTATGCGAAGAATATGATAGACACACCTCCCTCACCAGCGTTGTTGCAGTTCTTAGCCAATTCCGAAGTGAAATATGTGGATTATATTCGTAGTCCTGAGCTCTGCGAGTGATCTTCTCGACGCTCTGAGGTGGGGTGAGCCCCATGGAATCTGATGATGATTGCGACGCCATTATGCCTAAATTGATCACTATTCGATTCCTGTTAAGGTAGGAGATTGCTGTAAATTTGTCCGGGTAGCTCAAGCCAGCTTAAGCTCAGGCAGTCACCAAGAGGTTCGGTGCCTGGCGTGAAACCAGAGACGTCGTAGCGGGGAAGAGCCGCATCAAGGCGGCGAGACGACAGGGACCTGTGACAGTGCGGAAGATCAGAAACGATCGACAGATATATAAAGTGTTAAGCGAAAAAGCTGATTATTGTAAAAGTGAGCTTGTTAGGATGTCGTCGTCCGTCGCAAACCGAAACCGTCGGCGGTGGCGGAGCTCCAACTTTCTTCCCCTCTCTTCTCCGTCACCCTGCCATACCACAACGACAGCCACTTGTCACTGAAATAACACTAAGCATGGATTGCCGTGCATATTCTGCTTGCTAATCTAATACCCTTATTGGCATACGGGCCAAAATGCCTCCGGGGGCGAACCGATGGACGCCTGTCGCCCGGTTTCCTCTAACGAAGCACATGAACGACAGGTTCCCGACGCCTGGGAGGAAGAGAACATGGGCTAAATCTGAGATTGTGAACGAGGATCTTTGCGGTAAGACGCGCTGCAGAAAGCAAAATCGGAAGGCGGAAACACTGATAACTTGCAGATGACATTCTTCATCGCGTTTCACCCTACCTCAATCGGAAATCTCCAATCGATATCCTCGACTTGTGGCCAGGAATTGGCCTGTTTTCGTCCAAGGTTAATGATTTATTGAAACCCCGACGCCATGTGATGATCGAACCGCTCCTCGACACCTACGGCCCGTTTCTCAAACCCCTTGTTGCAAGCAAGCCTAGCTACGAATTGATATCTCTTGACATACATGCGCACAGGGACTGGGATAGTGTCATCTCCAAGCATCTTCCGGAACAAGGACCTTTGAGTGGGGATAGTTCCGGTGCAGTGACCAAGAACGATACCCTGCTGGTTCTTGCCAGTCCGCCGCCAAATACGTCGAAACGGAATCACTACACGCCATCGCGATGGTGGTCGATATTCTTGGAGATGTGTTTGCGACAGGCAGGATTCCATAGTTATGGGTGTGTACGGTTGCTAGCTACACTACCGTCGGTAGAGGTTCCAAACATCATTCCTCGCACCGTTGTGGAACGGAAACGGCCGGCGCTGTTGACGGAAAGTCTTGCGCTTCATGCGTTTGAACTCGCCAGTCCTATGGACTCTGGGTTTTGGACAATGACTAAGGGATGGGATGTGATGACCCAGAATGCAGCACGGGTATCTGAGAGGACTGCGGCGAACAAGATCGAAATTCCGCCAGGAAGGGAGCCACGGCCCTATAGTCTCGCCCCGGAAAGCCCTGAGGCAGGATGGAAACCCGCTCCATATACACCTCGAGTCAGGACAGACAAGCTTGAACAACTGATAAAACTGGTCGAAGAAGTATCGAAGACTTCTTCTGACAAGACTGCCAAGCGGAAACGCACACGGGCGCTTATTCAAATTAATCAGGATAACCGCCATGCGTATATCCGCGATCAACTCAAGGAAAAAAGAATTCAAATCGACCAACTGACCAAGTCGCTTTCGCAGGCGGCCGCAGACCCGAAGACAACCGCGGAATCATTGAAGCAATATACGGACCAGATTGAATCTCTCTCGTCCAAGATTGAGGAGGAGGCATCTGAAAACCATTACGATACCTTTACCCACTTGTCAGGACTCGTCGACGACCACCGCGCGTCTCTTCATACGGGTAACTTTGACGATGGACTTCTCCACTGGGATAGACGGCCATTCGAGCCGCTCCACATCGACCCGGAGGAACTGTTCCCGCAAGAACTCGATCGTACGGTGCTCTATTTCGAGCCAGATGCGAATTCCCCAGTCATAAAACGCATAAAACAAGTTGACCCGTCGAAACGATCCAACCTTTTCCAACTTTTCGAATTCCTCACTCTCGCCTTCAACACCCGCGGTAGCATGCCCGTTTCTGAGCTTCTGTCTCTGATGTTCCCCGGCAAACCTATCCACGATCTCATCCGCGCTATCCCCGGCCTAGCCACCTACGCCGGGAAGAAGCCCAAGCCGGATTTTGACAGTATACCTAAACCTCCCCCTTCTGAGGTTGATCCCTCGACCACTTACCAGGAGAATATCGATTACGATCTTAGTGAGGTGCGACTGCGCAGTTTGCCCGCACTCACGTTGTGGGAGATCACGCTGGAGTATATGAACACGGCAGCGGATAAGTCCCCGGTGCATTTGAATCGGTTGCTGGGAGGTTCGTTGACGTCGTTCCGCACGGGCGATTATAGGGCTTCGTACAAGAGGCTTAACTAGTATACCCACTGTGTATGATTATGTGTGTATCATGGCCCAAAAACAGTAATGCATGAAGTAAACGATATGACAACCACGCAAGAACTAGAACCTGTAAATTTAGGGTATCAAAATAGCAATATTACCTAACCTCTACGGTGTATTCATTACCAACCACTCCCCACCCTCAACTGTCTCCTCAAGCTTATCCCACCTCTCATCCAAGACTGGTCAATAGACACCACAAAAACAGAAAACGGAAGCGAAAAGGGAACCCGGTTATATACCATTACTCATATACAAGCAAGCAATTGTAATCCTAATGCCCCAACTTCACCAACTCAACCCAAAATCTAACACTAGCAAAACAACTAAACCGACCCCAAAACCCCCAAAACAAACTTCACCGTCTTATCCACCTCCTCATTATGCGCAATCATCGCCGTGATGTTCTCCCTCGACATCTTCCTCTCAATCGTCTCCATATACCCATTCCTCTCATCAATAAGACCCTGCACCAGCGCCCCAACAACAGGCTTGAGACCCAGCTTGTGGAAGTGATCAGTCTACATTCATTCGTTCACAATTAACCCATCATCAATTTTCAATCACTAGCTATTAGAAAGGCAAAAGAGAGGGCGGACAAACCTTGCCGTGCGCCGACTTCAACGCCCCCAGAATAACCGGCTGCAACTCCTCATAACTCCCAGCCCAGTTCTCAAAATCGTCGCCGCTGAGCACCGGCAACTGGTCGAGGTTCAGCGGGCGCCCCGGATCACGCTTTGCGCGTTGTTCACGCGGTTGGCGAGCGTGAGGAGGCCCCAGACGCCGCCGTTGTAGGAGTCGAGGGCTTCGGTTAGGAGGGATTGGATGGAGCCGAGTTGGGAGAGGGAGTTGGAGAGGGCGGCATTGGGGGAAGCGGATGCCAAGGAGGTGAGGGAGGCGAGGAGGATTGTGATCAGGCGTTTGGGAGCATTTTGTTGGTTGGCTGGGGGTTGTGTTGGATGTTGAACGGTGCTGGGTGTTTGGGATGCTGGTTATGAGGGGTAATGGTTGAGGGGTTATATACCTTACTGAAGGACCTCAGAAGCATTGTGTTCTGCTGATATACATATGAAGTATGGCAATTATTAGCTGGCGCCGCAAGGAGACAAGTGCAATGGAGAGGATTGCTGATGTGTCAAATGCATTGTTCGAGACTCGATATTCACTTGCCACCCGTACGGGCTTTCTCTGCTCATATGCCATGTCTTCAGTCCCAGTAACAGCAGTTATATTCTGTATGTGTCTATCGGATATCAATGCTCTAACAAAGCAAGTTCAGACTGTCACCGTACTCGGTAAGCCATGTCATCAACAGGGCATTGCATACAGAGAACAAGCTAGTCTCGCTGAGCAGTGCTCTTATTTCACCAAAACAAATTCGGACAGCACAGAGCACATGGCATAAAGATAAGTATACTTGCTAGGCTTTTGAAGAGCATGGGTTACACAATAACACGAATAATAGCTAGAATCGGAAAAGACTAGGGCATATACTTGGAGCACCTGACGAATGAATCGTCTAGCCGAATAAAGCATGGTTCAGAAGTAATGTATTTCTCGTTACACATCATTCCATATCCGAGGTATAAAGCACATTGGATAGAATTTGTACAAGTACAGAGTACAATCCAAATCGTTAGCAAGAATAGCAAAAAGAAAGCGTACAATTTCTCATGCAGATTGTTAATATCAGATGAAGCCAAGCTAAGCTGACCAGTCTGTCTCGGGTGCCGGATATGCCGGCGCATAAGTATGTGATTGTTTTTTCTTTCCCCCACCCTTTGGCCTTGGTTTCTTTTATGTGATATCTAATACATCGCATGCTATACTGGTGATAGATAGTGACTCGACTCCCAGATATTAGTATTGACTAAAGTATGGTTGACGTGTATGGAGTACAAAGACGGATGTTTACTCGGCGTTGTATACTTCTGCATAACATCTACGGAGTACACATGAGCATAATCCCAAATTATCCCAAACCCCCATATCAAACATGAACTACCAAATTAAATTAGATTGACAGTCCAGCCAGCCACGATCGATCACCATGCAGTTCGCATCAATAGTTATCGACGATCGTGATTAATTAGGCCGTGTACAGATCCACCACAACACATAGTGCCATTTTGCTTTTTCGGGTCCTTATAAACAGACTGCCCTTCTTCTGTAAGACTTTCTTTCAGTGTTTTCGATCTGTTCGTTCTGCGGGGCTTCTTTTCCTATATCCAAAAGAAATCCGAATTGAGTTTCCTGCAAGGGTTACCGCTAAAAATGCCCTCCCTCCGCAGCATCATCGCTGCCCTGACAGCCTGCTCCACAGCAACAGCCACCCTCATCAATGACTTCTCCTGCAAAAGCTCCTCCCACCCGAACCCCGTCATCCTCCTGCACGGCCTCGGCGCCACAGGCTACGAAGACATCAACGTGCTACAATACTGGCTGCAAGCGAAAGACTACTGCACGTTCGCGCGGACCTACGGCGCCTACGATGGCTTCCCGTTCCTGGGTGGCTTGAAGCCGATCGCCGAGTCCGCGAACGAAATCGCAAAGTACATCCAGGAAGTCGCGGAGAAGACCGGGGCGAAGAAAGTCGATGTTGTGGGGCATTCGGAGGGCGCGCTGCAGACGCTTTACGTGCCAAAGTTTCATTCCGAGGTTGTGCCGTTGATTGATAAGTTGGTTGCGATTGCGCCGCCGACTCGGGGCACGGATTTCGCGGGGTTGTATCGGCTTGCGATTGATTTGGGGAATAATACCAAGAGTGCTGTGGATAAGGCGTTGGACACGGTAGGTTGTCAGGCGTGTTCCGAGTTGGTTACTGGTGGTGAGGCGATTAAGAAGTTGAATGATGGGAAGCCGATTGTGCAGGAGGGGAATTCGTTGACGGTGATTGCATCGAAGCATGATGAGTTGGTTACGCCGGTGGAGACGTCGTTTGTGCATGAGGAGGGGGTGAAGAATGTGTGGGTGCAGGATAAGTGTCGGTTTGATATTGTCGGGCATATTGGGGAGGCGTATGATCCGAACGTGTGGAATGTGGTGAAGAATGCGTTGGATGACACGCCGGACAGGGATTTCATCTGTGTTATTGGGGCGCCGTTGAAGTAGCGAGCCGGCGGGTACTATACTCTGTTAATATTCAATAATAATTATCGCATAGTTATAGCAGAATAGCATTGCCATTGCCATTGGACTTGGTTTATGTCCCGTGACTCGGATGCGGAGTTCTTCTCACCACCGTCAATACTATCTCTAGATCAATTACACCACAAAATGGCACAATCAACCCCAAGCCTCAACGGCAGCGACGCCATCTACTACGCCTACAGCTCCGCCACCACCACCGCGCCCGCCGAGAAAACCTGGCAAACCCTCATCGACACCTCCACCTGGCCATCATGGAACAGTTTCTGCCCACGCGTGACCATCCGCCATCAACCAGGCCAAGATGAGCTCCCCTCGATATTGCAGAACGGCACACAAATGACCTTCCATGTGCACATGGACCGCAACTCGCCCGCCGAAACAGACGTGCATCTCGTCGTCACGCAGTTCGAGCCACCAGACAGCGCGACAAACAAAACCGGTCGCATTGCATGGAGCGTCGATTACACTGCGTCAGGGACGCTGCCGCGGTTTTTATTACGGGCGGAACGCGTACATGAGATTAAACCGGTTGACGAGGGTCGCGGGAGTGAAGTCAGAAACTGGGAGGTGCAGGTTGGATATGCAGCGTATGCGGTGCGGTGGATGTATGGGAGGGTGGTGCAGGAGGCGTTTGAGAGGTGGGTGGAAGATTTGAGGAGATATGTTTCCTTAGGGAGTGCATAGTTGCATACAAGTACGGAGTGCTGCAGTACAGTAATACAGGATTAGTGCAGGTGCAGTGCGGGCAGGGTTCAGGGCCCGTAGTCGGGGACCATTGAACTCGACATAGAATAGGACTTGTGCATACAGCCAGACTAATGCGGCTGTTTTCCAATCGGACTGGAGTGTGATTGTAGCGTCGTAGCGCCAATACACAAGCAGTATCCGGTGTGCTCTACGCCTGAATTGGGAAATCGGCGGCTTTCTGTAAGCGGAATGTGGACCTATCCGAAAGCCTGGCAGACCCACGTGGATCGCGAGCTGTTGAGTGTCTGTCCAGAGTAAAGTAGACGTTTTCATCTATGGAGGATTACTCTGAACTATGGACGAGTAACATTGACACTGAAAGATTCGCATTGACCTCACAAACGAAATGAGACGGAAAGGAAAAGATAAGTAAACGGCCCGAATAGGAAATCCCTCGGGTTGGCAAGGGACGCGTTTGCAGTGTACTATGTATATTATTGGCGTGATATAGTACACTAGGCCGGACAGAGCATAGTGTCCGTGATGCATGCACTGGCATACCCGATGTCACTTTGTATACGCACTATCGACTCGATACTACGTAGTGATAATTATGCTGCATAGTTACTATGAAGAGAAGATTAGTACATAGAAATGGGAAACGGAATGATTATAACGGAAGATAAGAAAGGGTCACAACATACAGTGGTATACTCCGTACTGCAAGTACTCTGTACAGTATCTGACTACGTGGGTGCTGTCACAGAACCCATGTGGGACACCTCATTTCCTGCGATCTTCCTCTCAAATTTTCCTTCTCATTTCTTTTTCCAGTCTTTTTCTTATATCGCTCATTTCTCGTTTGCTCTTTTCAAATCTTTTCACTCCTTTGCTACAATCGCAGTCGTCATCCTTAGTACATCCGCGGTTCAAACTTGTTCTGCCTTGCCACTTTGTCACAACTGTTGATTATGCGCCTTGCGACGATTCTTTATCTCTACGCCTCGCCTTCTCAGCTGCTTGCTTTTTGAGCCTACCTATATACATATATTCGGATATTTCTATCGATCTATAATATATAACATACAATGCGCCACCACCACCATCTCTTCGTCCAGACGGACAACCCCGTCGCATCAACCACCACTCCCCCGGTGACTCCCAGCACGCCCTCAAAGCAAGACCCCGACAATCTCAACGGCATACTATACTATACCGACTCCCTCGACTACCACCACCCCCCCGACTCCTCGTCCCCCATTCAATTTGGTCACGGCGTCTGGAGCGCCGTCTACAAAGCCTCCTCCCTCCCCGCATCCCCCACCTCAGATACCCTAATAACGCCACCCGCCTCCCCAGCGGCCAAAAACCGCATCGTCGCTGTGAAATCGCCTATCAGAAAAGATGCGCATCCAGTCCTCGAGTCCGAAGCTAGGGTTCTCACCCGCTTAAGCCTCTCGCCCGGCGCGGAGCGCTACGTCGTCCCGTTTCTGGGTTACATACCCCGGAGCCATGCGCTGGTTATGGGTGCTGTGCCATTGGCGTTGTCGAGTTACATAACAGAGGAAGCGGGTAAAGCGCAGGAGCGTCGATCGACGAGTAATATGCTTGAGCCTGTGCCGGGGAAGCAGAGATGGATTGACCTAGCGCGGAAATTAATCTCTGGGCTTGAGTGGATGCACAACACGGCGGGTGTTGTGCATGGGGATATCAAGCCGCATAATATTCTTCTGCGGCGGGTACCTGCCGTAAGCGATGACGGGGAGGGGTTCGTGTATGAGCCCCTCTACGCGGACTTTTCTTCCGCACATGATACTTCTTCCACGACGTCCTCGCCAGCGCCTGGGTCAGCGTTAACACCGCCATTCGCAGCGCCGGAACTGCTCTCCCCTGCTGCGTTGAAATCGCCTACGGGTGCACCACCGACCACTTCGTCCGACATCTTTTCGTTAGCGGTGACGCTCCTCGCTGCTGCGACGGGAGATCTGCTCTTGTACCCCGGGACAAGCCACATGCAGAGACTCGCGATGGCGCGTGAAGGGCATCGGGTCGTCGAGTTTGCGAGGTCAAGTGGGAACGGGATGAGGGTTCCTCGGGGCGGTGTTGTAGAAAGCGTTGTTAAAGTTGCTGTTTGTAAGGAGCCTGGGGAAAGGGCGCAGGCTGGGGAGTGGTTGGAGGTTGTTAGGGGGATAGAGTAGAGTGGTGGATTTGCTTGATATATTACTTGCTTTGCTATTTTCGTGTAGATATAGATACCCTAAATTTTATAGTGGCTTGGTTGGGTTCATTTTGGTATTTATTGTGATAATCTCATCTAGATTCTCTTCTTTGTTCGTTTCCTTCGCCGGGTGTAGCTGTATTTGTTGACCAGTCTTGCACGAGGTTGTGGCCGTCGCTGACAGGTCAGTAAGCTTTAGCCTCAAGTACACAGGGCAGTGCACATACCCAAGTCTGTTATTCGGCACGAGCAACGCCAATATCACTACCGGCACCGCAATCCCAAGCGCAGCAATCGTCATATACCTATCCAGTTAGCACGCGCATTCATTTCAGACCATAAGAAACAAGAGACCCACCCCATGACATCCGAATAAGCCCTATTCACAGCCTCCCTCTCCACGGACCCCCACGCCGGCAAAGCACCCGTAATCGAATTATACAGCTCATCCAACTTCCCCTCACCAACACCCTCCCCGAGTCTCACTCTTAGCCGTCCCTTCAACGTATCAGTGTATATACCACCAGCAACCGCAGACCCAATCCCATTCCCCAAGAACGCACTCAGCATAAGCAACGACGTCACCTGCGCAAGCTCCCTATGCGGGACAACAATCTGCGACGCAACAATAACAATCGTCTCGATGATCCCGCTGCCTAACCCCTGCACGAGTTGTACTACGAAGAGTTCTGCGATGGAGCTGTCGTTCGTGCGCAGACGGATCATTACACCGTAGCCGACTAGTCGGATTATCGCGCCGACCACGAGGATCCATTTGTAGCTGCGGAGGCGGTAAATGACGAGGCCGATTACCATGCCCGTGAGCGCTTGCATGACGCCATTCGTATAGGTTAGGAACTGGGCGTTGCGCGCGGAAAAACCACGCGAGACGGTTGACCAGGCGTAGAGATATGTGTGTGTGACCCCGAAACCGACGTTGTCGATACATGTTAAACAGACGGAGGTTACGATGGCGAGGACGCGGAAGTAGCGCACTGGTACGACGGGGTGTTTGGCAATGTAGCGCTCGTACGGGTACAGCGCTAATAGGGAGACTACGCCTAGAGCGATGAGCGCGTCTACCCAGGGTGTTTTCCAGCGGGAAGTTGTTGTGGATGCGATGGTGATCGGGATGAGGAGGAGGGCGAAGCCGCCGCTGAGAAGGAGTGTACCGCCTAGATCAATGCGGGAGCAGAAGTCGTAGAGTGTTAGGCGTTGTTTGAGGATGAGGCCTGATTGTCTTGCGCGGGATTGGAAGATGGCCAGGGTGGTTATGATGAGGCTAGCGCAGAAGGGCATGAGGATGGCGAACATGCCTATTCCCCAGCGCCAGCCGATGCCGTTGACGACGCTGTCGATTATGAACGCTGATACCCATGGTGTGACGAGGAAGGGGAGGTAGAGGATGTTGTAGGCGAAACCTCGCCAACGCATTGAGGATAGGTCTGAGATTAGGACTGCGTTGAGGACCGTTATGCCTGATTGTCCGACAGAGTAGAGGATGACGCCTCCGGCGTAGGTACTGAAGTCCTTGGATGCGGCGCAGAGGATGTATGAGATGACGTAGCAGCAGATGGTGAAGAGGTATGCTTCTGCGCGGCCTAGGACGTCTGAGAGTTTTGCGATGGGTGGTTTGAAGACTGCGCCGATGATGCTGGTTGCGGTGTTTAGGGAGGCGAGCATGGAGAGTTGGTTGAAGGCTGAGGTTGCATAGTTTCGGTATGTGCCTACTGTTGCGTTGTCCAGTTCGCTGGTTGATTAGACGGGATCTGGTATCAAAGACACGGGACTCACAAAATGATCATGATCAAGCCGAGTCTGGGTAGGTTAGCTTCGGTCATACTATCAGTGTAATTTCACATACCCGGCATATACGAAATACCTCCCTTTCCAAGTGTGCATGGACTCTGTTGCTCTGATTTTGGAGAATGCGACTGCATCGTAGTCTGCGGATTCCGATTCGACTAGATCGACTTGGGGATCTTTGGTCTCCTCTGAGACTTCTGGGATGGATGGTTGTTTATCCCCTAGCCAAGGACATAGTTTTATCCAGGAGACCGGCATATCCAAAGACGAACCGGACGAATGTGCAGCAGAAATCTATTTCAAACTTATAAACAGTTTATGTAGATATCCGCACGAACTATTATAGGCCGACCAGACAGCAGCGACCGGTTGAGAACCTATCGAGACATCACTTTATCCTCATAAACTGAGGATTAGAACCTGACAAGGTCAGCTGGATGAAATCATAGGATCAGATTGAAGGATGTTATCAGGCCGTACTTTAGTTACCATAGGATGCATCTGCCGGAAGACGAATCACGGAATGTCTGTATTTTTGCCCAAAACAAAGCCAGAAGCACAGATATAAGCACCATTTCCCTGTCTGACAAGCAAACTGCCACTATTGTCACAATCCATGATGCCAGACCTATGGTACCATTCCCTCGCCAATCACACCCCAGGCAATTCTGTATTATGCCTACCGCGGCAAGGAGGAGCGCACGCTGGAGCGAATTATTGAACAGCTGGAGGATCGCTGGATCCGGCTCGATGGTCTCTGGGTCACTGGAAAATAGTGCCGTCGATCATCCGCGTCCGTGCCATGAAAATAGCCGATGCTGAATTGAGGAAAGAGACCCCAACACCCCTGGCACCGCCGGACCGGACGGAGCATCTCGGCCTGTATCAGTGCCGGGATTTAGGAGTGTACGCAGTACTTGTACAAGTATCGTTGCGCTCGAGTCCATGCTGAGTGCGGTCTTGCCAACGAATCCCATCACTGCTATGGTTGGACACAAAACTCGGTAGTACTCAGTGGGGGAGGAGGTTCATCTTAAATCTTCAGCTGTGGGCACTAGCGTGCCCATCTGCTAGTTGGTCTCTTGCGCGAGAGATATTGACTCTGCGCTTGGTCGTACCGGCAGAGCATCACTTGAATACCATGAGCGAGAATACACAGTACACAGCTTGAGGATATGTGACAATAATTCCCGTAGAAATGTAGACCAGTAGTCCGTGACTATTGCAAGGGGGAAGCGGCTGAGAACTCACCGGCTCTCTAACACTGGCGTACCCCGTACATAAGAACACAGCTGTCAAGTGAAAATCATTGATACATTATTGCCTTAGGATAGTGGCAGCATCTCTTATCGGAGACCGACTCTGCGCCAAGACTATTATCATCACGTGAGCCTCATGCGGCCAATTTTTTCCCTTTTTCTGTCAATCAAAAACGACTTAGTACAGTCCTCGAAGCGACGCCGGGATACAGTGGCCAGGGGAGGGGTATTGCATATATTAGCTGCATATCTAACTACAATTCGGACGATATTTTATATTACGCTTGTTTGCCGAACTCTCATACGCCCGCCATGGCCTCCCAATACCCCCCTACCAATCCTAACTCCAACCCCGACGAGATGATGGATCTGGAAATCCTCCAGCTGCAGGAGGAGCTAACCCGCATGCGAAAGCAACGAGCCTTGTTACAGTTACGCAGTGAGATTGCGAGGGAACAACAGCTGCTGGCCGAGGTTCAGCAGAGCCTCGGGTTGGCTGAGCTGCCAGCAGTTCCGCCAGAGCGGCCGGTAGAACAGCGACTGACAGAACGGTTGGCCTCTGAACACCCTAGATTCAATCCGCGGCCTGATTCCCGGCTGAGATCGATTCCTCCGACAAATCCTACGACCGAGGACGTGGATGAATTGATCCGAGGAATCAAACGGTCGCATTCGGAGTCGAGCGATGACAATGGAGGTAATGGGCTGGAGAATGGGCGAGAGCACAGGCTCATGGGACAGAATAACACGGGGGAGGAAGGGCAGCAGCGGGAACCTATCTCGAGGCAAGGATCGAGTGGGCGGGAGAAGACACAGGATGAACAAGAAGAGGATATGGAAGTCCCTCCGACATTCACTGTCAAGAGACAGTATCGGGGAGCGAGCCGAAAGGAGTATAATCTTACCATTGAGTTTCTGCAGAGTCACTTTGCTCAATACGAGCGCTACTATGCGTCCGATGAGCGCAAGATTGAAGAAGGATTGCGGCATGTGGTCCCGGACATCGAACGAGCTTGGGGCCTTCATGTGGTTACCGATGACAAGACTGAACCCACGTGGTCGAATTTCTGCAAATTTCTGCTATCAAGAGTCATCAATCTTGTCGATCCTGCCGTCGCCCGGCGGCAGTACTATGGCCGGTCCCAGCGGGAGGACCAGACCGTGCGGGAGTTCTCAAACCACCTGGGGTCATGGGAATCAAATTTGGAAGAGCTCTTGACGGAGGAGCAGCGGATCCAGAATCTGTGGGCACGCGTGCTGCCCTCGGTGCGGGAAGAGGCCATACCTTTCCAGTACCAAAGCGACAGATACCAGGATCATATTGCACATCTACAGTCGGTGGAAAGCCGCATGCCGTCGCGGGCGCACATGCAGAAAAAGATATATGCTGCCGCTGTTGCCGCCGCCAGAAATAAGCAGAACCAGAAATATGGTCACCAGCAGCACTTTCCAAGAAATGCGCCAAAGTATCCCAGAGTTAATAAAAGGCCGCGGATGAACAACCCTACAATTCACTCTATGAACGATCCTATGCATCATCCTATGAACAATTCTTAAGAGAATTGAGCAGGGTGATAATGAATCTGAAATAGGTGTCTGGCTATTTGTCTTGTGTCAGAGTGCAATGTACAGTGGACTGTTGAATCACTATACGCTCAATCAGGATCTCTGTTACGCATTGCAGCCGTTCGAGCGGATAGCCTCTGGTCAACTGTTGAACGTGTATGCAATGCGAGCACGGGACAATGAATAACCAATAGGTAGGCTTAAGCTATTTGTCCGTTGGATCTGAGCCAGAGCTATTGTGGCCGGAAATCAGCCTGGACAAAGATCCGTCAAATACCCTGCTTTCGTCTGAGCACTGAGCAGGTTGCTAAAATGATACCCTAATAGTATATTGCTTGAGTCAACGAATACAGCTTCTTCACCAGGAGAAATTAGAGCTCGCTCCTTGGTTAGCTTTGTAAAATAATCCGACGCACAATACACCAGAATGAAGCTGGTTTCGTATAATAGGAGCCTTACATCTGTATCTTCCTTTCCTTACCACTACTAGGCCCGACTTGTCTCCTCCGTCCAGATCTGCCAGCGGATAGACGTCCTGAGCAGTTTTGCATACCTGACAGCTCCTACGCTAGAAGGCAAGTCAAGCCAAATCGACCACGGAAGATTGTCATACATTGTTACAGAGACCAAAATGTTTGCTGACAGCTGGCGCCAGAATATTGCAAATCCGAATTCCAAATCGTGAGCAAGGCGCAGGAGCTGCCTCGCAAATAAGCTTCGAGACCGATCATATCAAAATGGGTCGGTTGCTTGGCTTTAGCCAGCCAACAGCCGCTATGGTGCCAAACACAGGTTTTTGGATGTAACCTTGTCGGCCTTCATCGCCATAGCATGGCCAGTTCAATTACACAATTGACTCGTCTCTTATGTATGAGGACTCGAGAAACCTCCTTCCGGCTAGACCTCAAAACCCCCATTCAGACAGTAAAGACCCTTACAACACGGCTGAATCCCGGGGAAAGACGCACGACCCACATGGTGAAAATCCGTTTGGCATAGATACATACCAAGTGCATATCAGCTGAACCACGACAAGCGCCAATCCTACCGAGCTGAAAAGTGGCCGCTTATCAAATCTTTTGCCGGCTTCTCTTCTGCTTCTGCCGTGCATGAGTTGTGACCTTGGACGAATCCCAGTCGTTGTGTTTATCAGCCAGGGTCTGTGCTGCTTGTCGTATATTTACTTTTAATGAACCATTATTTATTCGTCGGATTGTTAGTGCATTGAATTTCTCTGGTTAGCAGGTTGTTTGTGACTTGGGTAGTCTTATGAAGGGGACTGAGTTGTCGTCTTTCACGCAACGCCCACGGCGGCAGAGTGTCACTCGTTCGGCGACTATAGCACTACTGGGTTTGGCTGGGTTGTTGTGGTGGGGAAGTAATTATAAACATATCAATAATGGCAATAATGTGAACCCTCTCGATGATTTTCCGGGGTCAGGGTTCAGTTGGCATCAGGTGGGATTTGCCACGATCTATATAACCAGCACGGCTAATATGAACAGATCACACCGTCCCCTTCAATTGAATACCATGACTGCTTCGATGGCTTCCAGTGTGCCAGATTGGATGTCCCAATGGACTACAACCGCGCTGATGGACAAGGCCATCGCGTTGCCGTTGCATTGACACGATTACCGGCCAAAGTGCCTGTCACGGATTCACGATATGGAGGAGCGGTTCTGACCAATCCTGGTATGGTCCTGTTCTAATTCGTCAGCCATTCAGTTGGCTTACACATAGCAGGGGGCCCAGGAGGATCAGGCGTGATGCAGGTTCTAACGACCGGACGAGATCTACAAACAATCATAGACGCCGAAGAGAGCCCTGACACAACAGAAAGCACAACCAAAGCCAAGTACTTCGACGTGATAGGCTTCGACCCGCGAGGCGTAAATAACACAACCCCCAGCTTCAGCTGCTTCCCTGATCTCTCTTCACAAGTAATCTGGGAATTACAGATGGAAGCAGACGGCATGCTAGGCAGCTCAGAGAGCTCGTTCATGCGTCACTGGCAACGAGCGCAGGCACTAAACCAAGGATGTTCATTGAATCTCGCAACACCCCCAGCCGGCGAAGACGAAGCCCTAGGTCACCACGTCAACACCGCCCCCGTTGCACGAGACATGCTGGAAATCGCCGAGCGCCACGCAGAATGGCGCGAAAAACAAGGACAAATACAACAAGCCCTCCACGACAACATCCACGGCCATGACCCAGACCAATACATCATAACCCGCACTCGCTGGCACCGCAACCACGAAAAACTCCTCTACTGGGGTCGCTCCTACGGTACAGTACTAGGAACAACCTTTGCGACAATGTATCCAGACCGGATATCCCGCATGGTGCTCGACGGTGTCGTCGACGTCGACAAATACTACACCGGCAACGGCCCAAACCCAATCCGCGATGCAGACGCCATCTTTGATCGATTCGGACTATACTGCGACGCCGTGGGACCGGAGGTCTGCCCATTGTACACAACAGGCGGACCAAGATCCATCAAAGAGGCATTCCTAGCCCTCGACGAGAAGGTCCATAATGCCTCGATCCCAGTAATGGCATCGAACACCCACGGACCGGAGGTTATCACCTGGACTGATATCCGGACACTCCTCCGCATCGCCTTGTACCAGCCCTTATTCGCATTTCCGTTGTTCGCGCAATACCTAGGACAACTTAGTAACGGCGATGGCTCGGCAATGGTAGACTTTAAACAGGGGAATCATCGCTCTTCTTGTCCGTCTAATCAATGTCAACTAGCAGGACCGTGGTCGACGCCGTGCCGCGATCCGGGGGAGAATGAGAACTATGCGACTACTGCAATTTTGTGTTCAGATGCGGAGTATATGAGTGATATTGATGAGGATGGGTTCAAAGAGTATTGGGATGGATTGAAAAGGGATAGTAAGATGCTGGGCGATTACTGGGCGCACATCAGGATGTCTTGTGTTGGGTGGAAAGCGAGGGCGAAGTGGAAAATACCAGGTATTCCCCTTTCCCTGCTCCTGTTTAAAATTTCTTGGGTGATATCTGACACAAATAATATGAACAGGCCCCTTCACAGCAAACACTACCCACCCCCTCCTCTTCGTCAGCAACATCCTCGACCCAGTAACACCGCTCTACGGCGCACAAAAAGTGTCCCGGAGCTTTCCCGGTTCTGTCGTTCTGCGACAGGATTCTGAAGGCGTATGCCCCTCCAACTTGTTTGTCCATTATGATATTAGAATAATAACCATGATACAGCATACATCCGGCGCGGCTCCATCCCTCTGCATCGCGAAAGGTATCCGGCAATACTTCCAAACTGGTGAGTTGCCCGATGCGGATGTGGTTTGCGAGGCGGATATGAAGCCATTACTTGGGTCGACGACGACGTTGATGATGGGAAAGGAGGATGGTATGACAGAGAGTGAGAGGGTGCTCGTGCAGGCTATAATGAATGAGGTGCAGAGAGTTAGGAGGGGGCCGTTATAGGGCAGATATATAATGGTTGTATGCTATGCGATCTAATTGATATATGTAATGTTGTATTGCGATGAGTGCATTTGTTACGATTATTTTATCGAACACTACGCTTCATGTATCTTGACCTGCCAGTGTACAATGACCATAACACAACACTGGCAGGGTATAACAAGGACCACGATGTTAACTCCATAGCCATTACGATCCATGCCTTACTGCGCTGTCAGAAATAATGCATTGGCATAGGATAAGGACATCGCCTCCACATACTCTGCACAGCCAAGTGGACTGCACATCGTTATATAATTTATTGGATGTTC
This sequence comes from Aspergillus intermedius, assembly GCA_039880815.1. Lineage (NCBI taxonomy): Eukaryota > Fungi > Ascomycota > Eurotiomycetes > Eurotiales > Aspergillaceae > Aspergillus > Aspergillus intermedius. The sequence goes on along the minus strand of JBDODA010000019.1, from coordinate 237,674 downwards.
TACGTAGTACTCGTAATGATAAACAGGGATGAAACTTCTCAAGAATATCATTTTATGACATCAGTCTATCATAACACAATCGTAACGGCATCAAATCTCAAAAGGCACAGGTCACAAGTCACAAGTACTCCGCAGTGCATTGCAATCTATGTACGAAACTCAAAACAGACCAAAAACAAAACACCCAATGCACAAAAACAAAAAAGGATTAACTCCAAACAGGTGACCAGACCCATTAGTTTATGACCAGTAGTAGTAGTTGTTGTTGTTCAATGTCCATGGTGAATCCACTTCCGACTCTTTCCAGGTGAAATGAACTCGGGAGTGGTTTGACGTTAAGTCAACACTACAGCTGTCGACTCATACCTCGCGGCCGTTCAATTCATTTAGAAAAGAGGAGTAGAAACGGCGATGGAGCTCGAGCTGGCAGGAGTGCTGCTGACAGGGGTGCTGCTGACCGGCGAGCTGGAGGGAGTAGGCCAGCCGAACTGGCGCTTCCCGAAGAGAGCAGAGGCGCTAGGAGTAGGAGTGGCGCTCGACGAGGGAGTGGCGCTCGACGACGAAGGGACGTAAATAGAGCCGTACTGGCGCTTCTCAAAGAAAGAAGGAGAGCTGGAAGGAGTAGCGCTCGAGGAAGGAGTGGCGCTAGAGGAAGGAGTGGGGTGGAAGTTGTAAGGAGGGGGGGGAGGGAAGAGAGGGTCCTCGCGCTTGTAGATTGCAGAGCTTGTAGCGATGGGTGTGGAAGACGAGGGAGTGGCGAGGATCTGACGCTTGTAGACGGCAGAGCTGGTGGCAGCGGGGGTGGAAGAGGAAGGATAGCTGTCAACCTGACGCTTGTAGATGGCGGAGGTGCTGCTGGGTGTGGACGAAGAGGAGCTGCCAAACTGGCGCTTGAAGACGATGGCAGAGCTGGTAGGAACAGCCGAAGAGGAGGGAGTAGCAGAGCTAGACAACTCGACGGGAGCCGGGACACCTCCAAAGACTTGAGGCTGAGGGAGGGCGACAGCAGCGCCGAGGAAACCAGCGAGAGCGAAACCGGTGAGCTTCATTTTGTTAACGTGATTGTGATTTGAATGATAACTTGGGATAAGATTTGAAATTTGAGGTGCGAGGACAGAATATTGAGGGAAGAGTAAAATGGAACGGAAGGTCTTTATAACCGCCAGAACAGGGGATCAACCGGTGACGCTATGATAGGTCCAACAAAGACCAGCCACTGCAACTGACAACATCTTGGTGCCTGGGTTTCTAGCTACCCAACACAGTAGCGATGGACCCTTTGTTGTGGATACGGACAGCCGCTGGCTGGGAGTGGGATTGACATTTTGAGTTTGTTGACCTTCGGCGCCAAAATGCTTGTACCGGATTGGTATCACCCAGGTCCATCTAGCCTATGACGATCGCGGACGATATACCCTTTGATGCATAATTCTTTTTGGCGTACCACTGTTGCAGAGTAAAGCCAACGGAAGATCACTAGGTGATGGGACCGCTAATCCAGACCGGGGCCTCTCAACCAAATCAGCATGCTCTATTGACTCGCCGAGCCGTGTGGGTATCGGACTAGGGTCCCCTCGGCATTTCTGATTCGCCTTCCGGTGCTTTTGGAGGTTCGAATTGCCGCCAATGGACCCCGTTGTTGATCGTGTGGCAGGTGTCTTTTTTCTCGTGTGCCCTGCAGGCGTGCTTTGTCATACTAAAACCAGCCACACTGATTTCTTTTTTTGTATTCCTGTTGACTGTCCCGTGTGGCTCATGCATAATTCCGTCATGATGCACCTGTTTGTTGTTAATGTTTCCATTATTATATCTTCTTTCAATCAGATAACAGACAGTTTCGTGTCTTTGAGCTCGTTGTGCGCTTTCCGGGAAGGGGATACCGTAGTTTTTGCGCAGAGGTCGGTGCAGATCCGCTATGGGAGGGCAAGGTCCACGAGGTGATAGTCCGTATATGCAATCGTCCCTCCGAAGTCCCCTGTGCAGATCAACCAATAGCTTTCAGCCCTGATAATGTCTTTTTTTTTTTTTTTTCACCCTCCTCTTGCTTGTGATTCTCATCTATTTTTCCCAATCCCGGATCACCCGGCCGTAATCATTGTTATCACTCCGTTTCATTTATTATTTTATCCTTGCAAGGCCACGGCCGGCGGCGCGGTCCCGGAAGTTCAATTCTGAATGGGGAAAGTGCTCATAGTCGAATAAAAATCTCGGAACACTGGGAACACGGCCGATAGAGCAGAACCAGAAACATCTGTCACATTTCACGTCTCAGGACGTGGGGGAAGAGAAAGCCGGACCTTTCCCTGTTCCTGTCTCTGGGAACCCTGACCCTCGGCGGTAAGCAAGCAAACAGCGTATCCGTGGTTGCCGGGCAGTACACGGTGGGCCCGAGAAAGATCGGCCAGAATTCTGGATTCGGAGACGGCGAAAAAGAGCGAGGTTAGCTCAATCACGGCCCTCCATTCTACTAGCCTGACCGCCACCGTTGCTGCGGCGGCGATTTGATCTTCAGAGGACGACTCATCAGAGTGACAATTCAACTCATGATGACGAGTCAATGGATATATCAAGCAGGCGAAGCCCAGCCAGGTGTTATTTTTTTTTTTTTTTTTTTGGAATTCTAGAAGACGTCAATGGAGGCTGGGGAGGCGAAGGATGTCCGGGGAAATTGGCCCGGGAAAACCATGGCCCGAGAGTGCCTCAGGCAGTTATATACTCCACCGTATGGTTGATAAGAAATCACAGCGCTACAAAAGCCCATTCCACATCATACGAGATACTACCGGCCAATCCGTCCATTGCAAAGACCGCATCTATTTGGCACCGGTCGAACTAGCCGTTAACCAGCGGCAGAACTATGGGCGCCATACCCTTACAAGCATTCTGTGCGCTGGTTTCATTAAAGTTTTCATAGGCCTCGCTCGCAGCATCCTATTCTAGTATGTAGTGGCCGGAAATGGTTCCTAATTGGCATGATCGGCAATTCTCTTATGGACCCGGCCGTATCAGGTTTCTGTGCCTGGAGACGGATTGCTTAACCGACATCGGATTGGGCGATTTGCTTCTTACCTTACGCAAGTAAGACCAGAAGATATCATCGTGACTACAGTATCAAAAGAGACATCCGTATTATTTTGCACAAAGTACTCGTATGGAGGACTTATCGTTTGTACTCGATTTCGAGCCCCGGATGCCGTGATATCTGACTGGACTCATGTTCATAAAACCTGTTCATAGGCAGAACTTTCCACTCTGCATAAAACAAAGACTCGAAAGCATAGCATCCAAATACGGCGCCATGATCCTGCATAAATTAGAATCATCTAGATCTTATCAGATCCATCTCCGGTTTCGGAAATTCTTAGCCGAACCATCCTGGCAAACGAACCTATCACTATCGTGAATAATGAAGCATCCATGGTACGGAGTAAATGCGGAGTTCTTCTCGGCTCTCGCTTGATGTTTCTTCATTTGATATCGTGTGGGATGAGAGAGGAGAGAATATACGGAGTAGAATACTCGGCATTGAGAATTCGTCCCTTGTTCTTCGTAGACTACATTCCCTTCTGTATGCCATCGAATGTCCTTGCATTAGTTGTTTCATGGGAAACGGAATGATCCCTAAATGCCAGGTTTGATTAGCATAATCGGTGGTGTGATTACTGTAGAGCAACAATATCGTCATATTTCATTTTTGCTGCCTGTGAGCTAGGGTAGAATATCAAAATTCCGGAAAATAAGAAAGCTCATAGCTGAGCGGCTGAAAGGAGGTCCCTTTTCACAGGGGATGAATATCCCTGAGCATTGGCCATGTTTGTAGGGTTTGCTTGAAGATGGTACTCCGTATTATTGCTGCTAATACCTTTCTCGCTTTTTAAATCAAACCAATACCTCGTATACATAGCAATACATGGTTGAACGCATATGGAGATCCCGGAACAGAGCACTTCGCAGTCGCGATCGATAACGCCCTTACAAACCAGCCGCAAGAGACAGATGCCTGAGTTGCGACTGTCTAGCGATGATGGCGCGAGTGATACAATACATCGTTCGAAGAGCTAGGATAATAAACAAGGCAACAATAATACACCAGTGGAATAATTCACAAACGCCCCCGGCTATCATACTCCGTACCTAGCGAAGTGGTTCTAGGTAGTCTTCTTCTCTCTCGGAACTGGGTATATCGATCGCCAGTAAGTGTCTGTCAGAACCTTCTCAAATTTCAAGTCACACCCCCGTTTTAGATGCTCCTCACAGGATTTTATCAATCCTTGAACAACAGCAAAAGAGGCGCCCCGATTACAGCTCTCAGACAATAGAAACCGAGTAGTCTTCCGAAGCCGTTTTCTTGATGTCAATTTCAGTACCTTTTGTCCCCATTTACTAGTATGTGGAGCCGCGTCGGCGCCACGCTGAACAAGAAGTTTCAACGCGGTCAAGTATTGCTCGTCTGAATAACTCGTGCCCCAGTCTCCTTGTAACTGGTTGATATCGGCGCCGTAGTGGAGCAGGATATCAAGTGTTGTGGCTGCGGCTTCGTAGTAAGGTGCTAATGCTGCTACCTCCAGGCTCGTCACTTTGCCATTCAGATGCCTTGGCCATTTGTGGTTTGGACTGCATCCTTGGTTACAGAGGTAGTTGACCATATGTGCATCACCGGACACGAGAGCCTTTGACATAATATCTTTCACCTCCTGGGAGTTCGGGCCGATTTGCTGAATGAGTGAACGTCGTTTTTTGCTCGCTTTCCCCCCTGCTTTCACATCCAATCCTTTGTTTCCTTGTTCCGCTGTTGTTTCTGCTATTGGCTTGGCTCCACATTGGCCTAGTTGCTCACCTTGTTGCTCAACTAGCTTCTCTCTTGTTTTTTGGCCTGCTGCAGAGTCTCCTTCGGACGCCTCCAGCGAGATGGCTTCCTTAGCAAGTATATTCGCCATCTCCTCACTACCAGAGCTCATAACCCCCGTCACCAAGATCAGTTTCTCCTCTCTGGTCACGGGCTGGGCACCTTTATCGAGAAGGACCTGAAAGACCGGTGGACATGGTAATGCGTGGCACAACGCAGCAAAACCAAGAGTACATTGTCTCGAACTGTCCAAATAGCGAATGGGTAAGATGTAAGTATTAGCTTCGCTTAGGTCCTCAATACCTTTATCGAGAAGGAATTTGACAACCTCTGTACGGCCATTTGAAACAGCTTTGATGAGTGGCGAAGTACTGATGAGTGATGGGGTGCTGGCAATATTCTTCATATCAGCGCCATAATCCATCAACAATGAGACGACATCCTTGTGGCCGTTTTGTATAGCCACCGCAAGCGGTTGCGGTCTTGAAATATCGCTTAGGAACGTTCGCTGGCCTTTTCCTACTTTCTGATATCCCTTGTGCACGTTGTCAAGGATTTCCTGAACAAGATCAGTCAATCCGCAAGCTGCTGCCGCGATTATGAGAGTATCCTTATCACTAGGAGTGCTTTTGCTCTTGGGCCCGATCCTGATAGATCTCAATAGGATCTCCGCAACTTTGACGTGCCCATTTGTCACAGCCGTCTCCAGAATTTCCAGGGAATGTCCGCGGCCGCCCTGTTGGTAGTTCATACGAGGATCAGGACGAGCTCCTTTATCAAGCAGAAGCTGAACAGCCTCGACACTACCATTCTCCGCTGCGTGGTACAAGGGTGTATCTTCCCTAAACATAATATCCCGGCCTGGATCCACGCCGGCTTTAAGCAAGAATCGAAGCACCTCGATTTGATGGTTCTTCACGGCTTGAATAATCGGCGCGGTACCAAATGTTTCCTCGACCTCGCTGTTAATCGATCTGGGTAAATACTGTGCTATAAACTTCACCGAATCCAGATCCCCCCTGGCAGCGCTATTCCTCATCAATTTCTCCGCAGCCGCTTTAGTCACGGTTATCCCATAAGTATGCCACCCCCCGCGTACAGGCCGTGCCCGTTTCCCAACATCATACCCCTGAGACTTCTTAACAAACCGGAAAAAAACCTGCAACACATCCGGATGACCACGCGCGAGTGCCTTATACAAGGGTGACTTATCCCCAATCTCAAGTATCCCACTGGCCGAACTAATCATCCACCTTGGATCCTCGGCAACGTCAACGCCTCTCTCTAGCAACACCTTCACCACATCGGCATATCCATAATGTATGGCCACGTCTAGTGGGCCCGAAAATGTCTTGTAATCGATGTTCGTCCATGCCCCGGCATCAAGAGCTTTCTCGACGACCGATGCATAGCCCCGGTACAGCGCCCATTCGAAGGCTGTGCTCTCGGACCAGAACACGTTGTGCCAGAATAACCTCTGTGACAGTAGGTAGTATGTCCGGCCCGAGACCTGCATGAAAGCGTTGATGTCACTGTCCCATTCTAGGTAGTTGGCGACTTCTAGGAGGAGCTCGTTGGAGAGGGTGAGGAGGGGCATTGTGCTTGTCAGGCTGTGGGAGCTGACAATACGGGGTATCCATTAAATGGCTTCATGGAGATAAGAAAAAAATTTCTTTCCAGGATTTAACATTATGATTGTGAGACTTTTTTTAGTGAGGTCAACGTGACAGTCTCATAAAAAGTTACCGAATGTGGAAAACGATACATATATGTTGCCGAACCCAAAGATAGGTATTTTGTCTGATTGACGTACGGCGTTGGCTAACATACTTATACGCCCTTTTCAAAAAGGACAAATCTGTTCGCTCTTCGAAATTGTAAACCTCGCAATTTACTGGTGGGATACATAAACGCCGGAATGATGTTAAAAGCATTGCGAAAATTTTCTACTTCTGGTATATCAATCAACTGCCTTCATTTGCATCCGCGATCATGTTCCGAACGACATCAGCAAGGTCCTCCAAAGCTGCCTTCTCACGTGGAAGAACATGCCCGGCTCCATGATCAAATAGATCCGCGCGATCCTGATCACAAAGGTTATACAGTGCCAGTGATGCATTGATATACGGATCATTACTGCCGAGGACATGGCAAGTATGAATTTCAATTCTTTCTTCCGTCTCATCCGCGTACACATCACCACCGGAAACAGGATGGACAGGCTGCCATCCCCCAATAAAGATCGCAAACTTAATGTGAGGAGTCCTCCCTGAGCTTTTCTGTCTCTGCCGTTCGTCCAAGACAAGCGAGGCGGCAACACGGGCTCCTTCAGAGTACCCAATAACGCCGTCTATATCCGGCTCCTTGTCCAATAGCTGAATCAGGTAGTCGAGTGCCGACCGAACACTCTCGAATGAGGAAGAAACAGATTGCTTTGTTATGGAGCGCAGAGTGCTTTCGGGGGTTTCGCCGCGTGGAAAATGTCGGATGTGCTGGAGAATGGCGTCTCGGTTATTCACGTCAAAGAATGCATAGTTTGGCGGTGGTCCGAAGAAGCCTGCATATTCCTGGGGTATTTCGACGAGGACGTTTCCCTCTGTGAAGCGAAAGGTGGCACTATTGCAAGATTCAAGTATATCACATAATGGCTCTGAGATGGGATTTTATATTAGCACGCGATGTGGAATGAAGGTGCAGATTTGACTCACTCAGCTGTGCCTCGAATGTCTACTGCCAGATAGCGGTTAGCTAATGATACCCTTTGGGCAATTTCAGTCCTATCGATCTCACCTTTGCGTTGTTAAACGCGCCTGGAAGGCAAAGGAACCGCATTGTGAATGTTGAATTTGAGGTAGCAGTTCTCCAAGGATTCCCCCGGTCTTTAATACGATCTTACTCTTGCCAATGGGAGCTGTAAGATGCAAGGGACTTAGTATCAACTATCGACTTATTTTAAAATTCAAATTTCGAGATTCATAGCAAGAGATTCAGCATGAGCTCCTTACATGTTAATCTTTTCGGGTCCCATCAAAGCGGTTTCCCCGAAGTATATTTTTGTACACATAGATCCCTTCATCCAGCCCTTGCATGGTGACAACCGGCCAATTTGAGACTCACAATACCGAGTGGTTTTTTCTATTGCGTTTTCGAGAAAGAGAACAATAGTATTTCATTTGCTATCATCACATGATGCGATACTACGTCTTTTGAGAAAGCCGCTGACCGCACACGTGAGGCGGGGTTATCAAAGCATCAACATATCTATCTCTTCAGATTCTCAATATACCTCTGTTGTGATCCTCACAATGGTTGAGCTGCAAATATATCAATTGACAGTCGGGCCAGCTCGATTTTATTATGGCGTTGTACCATAAATGTGACGGGGATTGGGATGCTCTCGCGGCGGAGGCACAGGTCAATCTCAACGAAGCCCACAAATTCCTCGATTACGCCGCTATGTTTTTGTCCAACATCGGAAATTATTTCGTAAGTAACATGCGCACTATCCTTCTTTTCTTTTCTTTTTTTTTTTTTTGGCTTTGCTATAGCTTTGATAGGGCTCTGGAGACCAAAAGATTTTGCCGGGAATATCTAGCGAAAGCCTCAGGAAGCTGGCTTCACTCTCAGAGATTACTAGATTGCTATATTCAACCGTATTAAGGAGCCTATGTTCGCAGAGATTCCCAGCAGCTTAGGCTTTCCAGGTCCTTTCACGCAAACTGCCTATTATCTAGGAGACGAATCTTTGAGGTCTCGGGAAGACCTCAACGATGTATCAAATGCCATGGAGGATAATGCGATACTACCGGAGAATACTCGCCTGAGAAGATCCGGCACCCTTGAAAATCCCAGTTACGAGATCCTGCAAGCATCAGTAGAGGAAGATGAACGCGTCGTCGAAGCAAAGGACAAACAAATCTCATCCGTCCCTGTTAGGCTAGTGCGAGGCGACCACAAAGATGAGCTTGAGCAAGTATGCCAGTACTTACAGGAAGCAGTTGACCACGCCTTAAACGATACTCAACGGCTGATGCTCGAAAGGATACATGGAAGCTTCTTGACCGGTGACCTTAGAGACTATAAGGAGTCCCAAAGAATCTGGGTCACTGATAGAGCGCCTGCAGTTGAGACGGTCCTTGGATTTGTTGAGCCGTACAGAGACCCTTTAGGTGTCCGTGCAGAGTTTGAGGGAATTGTCGGTATAGCCGACACCGCAGAAACGAGTCGATTACACAATCTTGCGAGCATAGCCAACAGTCTTGTCTACAGACTCCCTTGGGTAGAAGGCCACGGTACATCAAAAGGACCCTTTGAAAAGGAGATGTTCGAGCCACCGGATTTCTCGAGTGTTCAAAGTAGACCTTCTTACGTCTTAATCGAACGACACGAGCTAACTTCGTCGAGGTCTCGCCTATTGCTCCAGTCTAGTCTTCCCAGGGATCAATCTTCCAAACGTGAGATGTCCATTCAAATTTGATAAAAAAAACGAAGCCGCTAATGTGGACAGTATAATGACATCCGACAAGAAACGGGCTATAAGAACATTATATTTTCAAACCGCATGATATCCGAAAGTAGCCGTGCTAGAGGTCTACATATGGTCGACCCGGCTGAACATGACATATTTAAAAGGCACCGATTTCACTCGTACTATATTTGGGTTGTCCTGCATGAAATACTGGGACACGGTACCGGAAGGTTCCTGAGCGAAACATCTCAGGGAAACTTCAACTTTGATTCTCAGAATCCGCCACTAAATCCATTGACTGGGAAGCCGATCCACAGTTGGTATCGTCCGGGACAGACCTGGACTGGTGTATTTGAGGATCTTTCAACTACCGTGGACGAATGTAGGGCGGAACTTGTTGGCGCCTATCTTATTGATGAGCCGCAGATTCTGGAGCTCTTTGGATATAACGGTCAAAGCGACGTTACAGCTGATGACGGTAGGCTTCCTCTGGGTTAGGCGGCGGTTGATTTCTGACTTTATTACAGTCATATACAACATGTATTTGCAACTGGGTGTGGACGGCTTGCGGGGTCTAGAAAACTATGACCCAACTACAGATGTGAGTTGCTTTCCTAACAGGGCGAAATAGGATTAGGCTAACTTTCGCGCAGAAATGGGGACAGGCGCACAGTAGAGTAAGCTAATGTAACCGAAACGACCTGTCCAGAATCTGATATATCTACCAGGCTCACTATGCAATGCTTCGACATCTTCTCCGCGACGGCGACGGCCTATACACGATCCAATGCGACCCCGAAAACAAGCGGTTGACAGTCAGAGTACATCGTTCTGAAGTCCTTCGGAAAGGCAAACCATCTTTAGGCCGCATGCTCCTACATCTACACATCTACCGGTGCACCGCAGACAAAGACAACTGTCGCAAGCTATACGAGGACCTTTCGCATGTGGACGAAGAGGCATTGACGTGGAGGGAGATCGTTATTTCCAGAAAAGACCCTCCCTTGGTATTTTGCCATGCAAACACGTGTGTCAAAGACGGAGAAGTGAAACTGAAGGAGTATGAACCGACAGCTCGCGGGGTAATCCAAAGCTGGGCTGAGCGAGACATTGACTCGATAAGTATATAACTGGTGTGCGTTGAAAGTCTATTCTATTCGACTATACTTGCGGTGATCATAGGCACCATGTCACAGCATCCTATTTACAATAAATTTTTACTGCTTGATCAATTGTATCAACTGCAAGATAACCTGCAAGAGAGCCATGAGGGACCCAAACGCCCCAAACAGAATCACTGCCCAAAAAGTCAACCAATTTGCTGAGTCTCTTTTGTCTCGCCATAACTGAGCCCATGTGCGAGATGTTGTGTTCGAAAGATGCCCTTGCAAGACCGCTAAGCGATACCGGAGAATAGGAAAGTCATGAGGAAGAGGATATGTTTCCTTATCTGAAGGACCAGGGTAGATACCCAGCCATGTTTTGGTGGTACATAGTCTCGGCAGCAGAGGATCCCTGATTTTATCCCTAGAGGCAGTCCCTTTTGGATATGGATTAATCGACTGGAAAGCATTTCGAGACTTCCTGGTCTGACCGAAAAGTAGCCTGTAGGAAAGGAGGACCTCACCAAGCAGTTGGTTGATTTCATCCTCCGTCGCCCACTGACAGCGCAAATTACTCATCGTCGCGCACGCATGGATCGGGGCCCGGTCGCCATCATGTACATAGCGCGTAAGGTGCGACTGGCAGAATGAAGGAAATCGGAAAAGTGAGATCTCCCTAGTTCTCGAATTCAATTCCAAGTGGCACGCGAGTGCATCCACCCACTTGATCCGGAGACCCGCTACCGCACTTAGTAGGTAGGCATTGAACGTTCCTACGGATATATATGTTTGTTCATGGAATTGGCGTTGTACATTTGGGTCGTCATTTAGACACATATTCTTCGAAGGAAGGAGAACGCCGAATCCCATTAGAAACTCGCTGATAGATTCGGTCGAACAGACATGGCTATCTTGTTGTATCGACATGTGTGTATATTCGCAGTAACCGTTGTCTTCGTCGATGGCGAGCATTAGTGATCCGTGCGTGGTTTCAGAAGAAATGCTAAATGTTGGGGTGTAAAGCATCGTCTGCCAAGCCAGAGCACAGAAGACAAGATATCGAGCATATTCAAAATGATGCTCGCAATTGGTGACAGTATCATTTGCTGGGAGTACCAATATACCTTCATCGTACAACTGTGTTATGATCTGGTCGATGGTGATGGGATCGGTTGATACCATGCATTCCTCAATCTTCAGAAATGCCGTCAGAAACGATTGCCAAAAGCCACCGCGGTGGAACCTTTTTTCGTCACTATTTGTGGAAGGAAAGATATCGAATATCCTGCTGGGTAGTTGCTGGAATTGCGATACAAGCCACGCATTGTACCAGCCAAGGACATGCCTATCATGATCCCAACTTCTCCCCTTTAGTAACTGTGGTACATATTTCTCTACGCGGCTGGAAACAGACACCTGTCTTTTATATTCTGTGTCTATCAATGGTCAGTATTGTTCAAGATATAGTGTATGTTGAACATACTAGGTTTAAGTGGTCGCTTGCTTATCAACAGTTCATGTATTATCGCCATGGCAGGCCAGCACCGAATTTTTTTTAGTAATCTGTTTAAGAGAAAGAAAAAAAAAAAAAAAAAGAGAGGGAGAGAGAGAAGGCAGGAACACGTCTTGTACTTAGCAGGCTATATAAACCAGGATGCGCCATATAAAATTCTGATTCGTACAAAAGTACATCCATCCAAGGCAGCAATACGTGCAGTAGTTTTGGCCTGAAAGACATGTGTGATTATCAAATGGCCATTGTCCAATGATAGAATGACTGGATGGCGCCAGCCTCGCCATAGAACTATTGAATGTTGTACCAGCGGCTAATGCCATATTACGAAGCATTTAATTGAGATCCTGGCGGCAAGGCGTGTCTGTGCTGTGCAGTAGACTTTATTATATTCCAAATATAAACAGAGCATTAAAAGAGATGTATTTTGAGTGTATATTTGTTTTGCTCTTCTTGTCGATCATATATCCTCTACCACAACATCCAGGGAACAAAGCTCTCAAAACCAATGATTCCGTGTGGAGAATCTCCATCGAGTTTGTAGATGTCATCCTTAAGGGCGTACGCTCTGTCGAGAGACTCAGCGCTTTCTCGCTCCTTTCCAACGAGCTTCAGGGTATATGATAATTTGTAATTGGCGCGAGCAACGTGGCGCAGCCCTTCAATTTTGGAGGCCCCTCTGATATTTTGATACATTCCTCGAGGAGTTGGCTAAGAGATGCATTAGCAAGGCTATGCTCATTTATAACGTAAGATGGATACTTACATTGACAATGCTGGGTTATTTCCTCGCTCAAGAAGACTGGCTACTTGATACGGCGAGTCGCAGACCTTCATGCGATTTCCTAGACATTGCCGCCGGAAGCTCAGGGCTTTCGAAGCGAGATTCAGTGATTCGTCATATCGGCCCTGCGCTAACCGAATTCTACTAAGTAGGATCATGTCCCTGTAGCCAGATTAGCCATCACTACGCCGGTATCTGTCTTTGAGATGTAGTTCATACCCGGAGAACCGTGGATTGCCAGTTTTGAGGAATGACTCATCGGTAAAGTCCTTCAGAGACGGACACCGCTTCAGCATCTCTTCTGCTTCATTAGCCCGTGCCATGCGAAGCAATAGACTGGACATGTTGCTGTATGAATTTCCAATCCGATCGCTGTTGTGCTGTAGTCGGATGTCGATAGATTTCTGAAGATACTCATATGCCTCGTCTAACTTGCCCAACTCGGTATAAGCGAGACCAATATTGACCAGACTGGCAGCGAGAAACACCTCATCGGCCGGAAGAATGGCTGCACGGATTCCGTACGCCTCTTGGAACGCTTCGAGAGCACTCGCAGGGCGGGAGATATCAAGGTCAATTAGGCCCTGAAGATCAACGGCACTAGCATACGCAAGAGAGTCCCGATCAGAAAAATACTGCAGAGCAGTCTTCACATACGGTCTGGCGATGCTATAATTTTCTCGCTCGTACAGATACCAGCAAAAGCGCAACAACAGCTCTGCAAACGGTTGATTGTCTCCTGGGAAGATATTGAATTCTGCATTCTTCTGGACAATGCTTTCCAGATGAGGCAGACTTCTTTCACATCGCTCCCAGGAAGCGACTTGGTGGCCAACATCGGAGCTGTATGTATCTGGGAGATTCTTCGCCAGAATATCTACCAAAATGGATAATATTTGCTGACGCTCGTCAGAGGTCATGCGCCGGATGACCGCTGTTTGCACAAGTCTATGCATGCGCATAACACCGCTCTCAACAGATTTGTCAATAAAAGAGCTCTGGAGTAAAATTTGCTCTGCGTCCAAGAAGCTGTCCGATCAATTAGTCAAATGAACCAGGATCGTTTAAACCCTCCGACTTGATTGAGAGCCAATGGTAAACCACCAAATGTAGAGCTAATCGCGGTTGCTTGTTCCTGGTTCAACTTAGACCCTGAATCCAATCCAAGCATGTTCAGCAGAGCCGCAGAGCCGGCCACTACATCAAAAGGCTGGACTTGGAAGGCATCTGATGCGAGGTCAAAAGCTGCCGTCGAGTCGCGGCTAGTCAGCAGGATAGATCCCGTCGAACTCCCAGGCCAAGCCTGCTTAAGAACATCCAAGTTATCGGCATTATCAAAAATGATTAGCCATTTACTATCTAAATGTAACGTTCTGTTAGTATAAGATTATCAGAAATGTACATGCCCCTGCTCTTACCGGTCGAGGCCAGCCAGGTTTCGACCTGGCGAATTACCGAGTTATCGTCAGTCCCAGTATCTTGTTTGACAAGATCAAGGATCTCCGCTATATCGCGGAAACTTTGGGCGATGGTAATTGAATTGTCCGCAGAAACCCAGAAAACCGCATCATACTGGTTCCGGTAGGCGTTGGCATATCGAAGCGCAATCTGTGTCTTCCCGACGCCTCCCATTCCATACAAGGCAAAGGAGCGGCAGTGATGAAGTATTTGACGCGGTACTAGAAAGACAACCATCGATCTGAGATAGGATGCCCTCTCTACCCCAGAAGCGTGGGCTCTCGGTAAATGGAACATAAAAGCTTTTCTGGAGCGCAGTAACCTGGCGCTGCGTGTGGAATGTCGCCATTAGGCTGAGAACCTGATCATATTTCTGATTATCCTGCCGCATCCTAGTGAGTTCAACCTCGCTTTCAATCTTCGCCGAGAGTCTTTTGATACGCTGGACAGTCCTGCTGAAATCTTGGCTGAACTCCAACCATGATTGCCGTAACAAGATTACTTTTCCACATTTAGCAACTGGGACAGCTCGAGGAAAGTTGTTGGCTTACCGTGCTTATGGATTTTGAAAAAATGGATTGTGCGAGCATAGAAACAGATTACTTCAGTATAAACTTCGAGTATTGAGCCTTCCAGATCCGAGTCCATAGGAACTGTTTTCTCGTAGGATTTCAGACGCGGCAAAGTCAGACTCAGTTCATCTAGCATGTCAAATACTTCATGGAGAGTGCTGCCAGCCGCGGATGCTAACTATATTTCACGTTATTATAGCAAATAGATTAAAAATCGGGCCACATACACCAAGAATCATCCTGATACTTCCTTCCCCAAATAAGAGCCGTCAAAACAGTACCCTCACCGAAGCACACTGCTAGCACAGCTGAGAAATCATTGACCATCTTAAATGTTGGCTTCAGCCGGCTCATGGAATTGAGTGTCTTCCGCCCTTGGGGCCCAAATGGTTGTAGGTTTTTGGCATCGTTCAACAATTCTTCGAAGCTTCCCGTTTCGAGCACTTTCCGGAAATCATCATCCGCTGCGAGGTCCTCACGATAGTTCTCTAAGGCCTTCTCCCATAGCGGAGATAATTTGTTATCCGTCACAATAGCCATTGCAGCTATAGTACCGGGATATACCCAAGCACAGTGTGGAGAGCTGGTGAGACTCGATAACGACAAGCATTAAGAGCTCAAGTGACAGGCATTGATTCAAATGCATCTGCTTCGAATTAAATCACCTGATTGCGAGCAAAATATTGCCAGCGACGCTCGACCTGATTGACAATCACGTCTCCATCCTGGCGGCTATTTTGGCGGGGCTAGAGCCAACCATGGGCTCAATTCTTATCGTGCCCCTCATGTTTTGATTACGCGGGATGCGATATAAAAAGAAAACTTTCTAAGCGTCTCCGGAGGATTTTCCGTATGGTTCATTCCCGAAATGCATTCATTATTGGCCGTAGTGTGGTTGCGAGGGGTAGGATCAAGCACGGCGCTCGAATATCAGATGTATCCAACTTCAAATCAATGATGCGAGCAGCAAATGGTAATGGCATCAGTATTACTATGGTTTTATTGGTTTGATATCCATGAAAAGAGGCGGGTTATTCCACAGCATTGCGAAGCAGAGTTCCGGGCCGAAGGGGGGAGGAGCACTCAGCATTGAAATATAATTGGTTGGCTAGGGACTATAAAATTTGCAAAAAATTAAAGAATAGATGCAGCGGACAAATGATAGCATTCATATCAGACCGTCAACCCCAGGCGTCGTGGTAATTTCTGTCAGGTTGTCACCTTGACCTCACTTAACAAGAAATATTTTGCTCTCGTAGAATCAATGTACCTTAAAAAATATCTCCCAGACGGCAACTAACCCGCACGATGTCTCTCCTTAGCCTGTCCAACGAACTGCTCCTGGAGGTCGCCAGCTATTTCAAATATGAAAGCGATATACGTTCTCATGCGAGTTTCATGCCGACTATATTATCTAGTTAATGTGTCCATATGTGTATCGATTCATTGCTCGTTACTACAGTGGTGCAGCCCTTAAATGGAGTTTGATAATAACATGGCATCAGCAATTCACAAGGCCCATGAAGCCGGAGCTATGACCGAAAACCTTGTCAAAAGCGGGAAGACTATACAAAAGCCAATAGTCTTTGAGCATAATGATGCTGTAAAGTGGCTGGAGAAGATGATTCTCATCGGTACAGCGGATCCAGTCTCGGGGAGTTGTGGAAAGGATGGGAAGGACAAATACCAGATCTAAGAAACATCTCCCTTATGTCAAGGCGCTGGTGAATGATCAGGGTCCGGTGGTAGAGGTCGTTATTAACTACTTGAAGAAGCTTCTAGGCGATGAGAGAGTATAGCCAAACGCCATTAAGGATATGGACGCAGCCTTGCGATAGTTGCATGCACTTGGAATGACTGTGAACGAGCGCGCGGAGAGGCACTGTTATTACAGGCAGCGGGCAACGGAACGTCGGTGCAATCAAGTTCCTCATGAAGCACTTACCAATTGCAACCACTAAAAAAAGGCATACGGCAATGGGTTGCTTTTGATGCAAGCAGTGTGTAACAAGTAGGTGGAGGTATTACAACTCGTACTCAGCACCTGGAACGCTAATGGCCTCTTTATGTTGGATTCTGCATTGGTACATACAGCACGCAATAACATATTGGAACCGCCCAGCTCTTGCTCAAGGACGGGGCATGTGCGAATCCTTCTGATGAAGATGCTCATAATTCGCTAAGAGCCCTGGAGGCGGCTGGCAGTAAAGGCCGTGTAGCTATGGCAAAAGTTCTAATGCCAACATCAACACGAAAAAAAGCAGTGGCCAGCTCTTGGGATCATCGGGCCCTGATGACCACGGCGGCAACTTGTGGATTTCCAGAGATCATCCGATGAAATCTTACATAGATGGCATTCTAGTTGCCACTAGGACAGCCAACAAGACACAGTGTGTTTCACCACGTGTTGCCCTACCCCCAGGAGGAATTGTTTTGAGGAAGAAGCGCAACGAATGATGTTCTGCAAGCTATTGACTTTCAAAAGTAAAGACTCAAGCTGTCTCCGGAGATAAATCTTCGTTGCATCCGGTATGAGACCTGTCGTTTTGAGAAAGGTTCTGGGTAAGATCTTCGTTTCAGATTTGTATGGTCAACTCGTTAATTCTCCATTCAGCGGATCCGTGGCGAGGCACGATGTGGAGTACAGCATTTGTGATATGGAAAATCAGACGAGTGAAACATCGGCATCTCAAGAGCTTTGGCCACAGTCTGCGAGTCATAGTCGATGATATCTGGGGCTATGGAGAACACAAAGTCCGGGGAATAAATTAAGGCATCCTCATGGCTTTATGCATGCTCCCGGCGGTTGTATTCAGTATCTGTACTCCGGTTCATTCATTCAGGGTTTGGCAAGGCTGACGTTGATATTGTTCTTCAAACGAAAATAGGCCGGTTACGGTATACGGTGACGTCGTGGAACTTCTTCTGCAGCTAGGAACAAGCAGAGTCGAGCAGTTGTGATGCAGAGATGTTTCACGTGTCGAGACAATCGACATGGTCCTCTGTTGATACTTCAAGTGAGATTCAGCATTGAAACATCACGAACGCGGCCAGTTGATATACCAACCTCACGATACCAGAAATGTGATTCGCCTCGTTTGACCAAAAATTGAGATGCTTCGACGGTCGGGATTGAAACAAAGGGCTTCTATCCTGAGATTTTGGTAACACGACGGTCCTTACTGGGTATTTCCTAGTTGAGAAGAGGATGAAGCTATATTAACCGTTTCAATCACGCCAGAGTCAATTGAATGTCCATCACTATCACTTAAGCTATTCAATTAAATAAAAGACAGTCTACAACCACTACACTTGCCAGAATGAAGCTCGCTCTTGCCTTCCTCGCTACCCTCTCCGTCGCCACGGCCGCCTCCATCCCCGCAACATGCGAGGACATCCCCAACTCGCTGGGCGACAAACCCCAGACTCTCCACAATTACTTCAACCAAGAAGTATGCCAGAAGAGCAAATGCGACACCACCATCAACGACAGCACCTCGTTCCTTGAGAAGACTGTGGTCCCGCAGCTCCTCCAGCAGCTCTCGCAGAGCCTCGGCATCTCCACCGGTAACCAGGACCAGATCGAGAAGGTCGCCACGGAAGTCAGCCAGGCTATCCAGCAGAGCTGCTCGCAGCAGTACGGCAACAAGAAGGTGTGCAACAACGACGACAGCGTTCTCCAGTTCGGTCAGTGCGCGCTCAAGGCGGCCGAGCCGGTGATCAGCAAGCAGAGCCAGGGCGATGACGACGTGCCTTCGGAGGAGGAATGCCAGAAGTTGAAGACGGCGTTGGCAGATGATCAGTTGTGGTCGAGGACTCTCCCGGGTTATGTGGACCAGTTTGCGAAGCAGTGCAAGAAAAACTAGATTCTATGTACATTTTCTTACCTGTTTTGGAAAATCATGAGAATCTCACAATGCATTCTACGATGCACGAAGTATAGCAATATGCATAGTCAAAATGGAAATGGAGCAATCCAGCCGGTCTCAATGTGAAACTTTCCTGGCTGAGTCGCAATCAAAACGGGAAATTCGACGATCCCGAAACAGGGACCGCGATTGACCTTCGGGCGTTCCCCATTGAGTATGTCTGACCTTTGAAACGGTGCCTTTTTTAGGCCCGGATGTAGCCCTCTCACTGGGCACTTCTTAATTAACCGTGTTTTGTGGTCCCTCCTGAGTTCCAGCCTTTTTGATCAAAGGGTCTACGTAGTAGTTTAGTCCGCAACACTTAAAACATTGATCTGTCCACCGACTCTCTTTCTCCTCATTCTCAGAAAAATTCGTTTCCTTTTTTTTGTTCTTGTTCTTTATACCCTTTGTTTCTTTGAGAGTACCCCAGCGGTATTCATTTCCTAAAATTATAATCCTATTCAAGACAGGTCTTGAATATGCACCTTTTCACCACCCTCCTGCCCCTGGCCCTGGCGCTGCGCGCCTCCGCCATGTACGACGACTGGTACTTCGGCAACATGTTCGCGCTGGGACCGACCAAAGACAACATCCACATCACAAAGGCGACTTACTCGCTTGTCCCGCCGGCTGTGCCGTGCGGGTCGCAGCAGAATGCCAGCGAGACTGAGGCGCCATGGTTGGCGCTGTGGGTTGGGCTGAGTGCGAGCATGTCGGATCAGAGGGCGGATTTGTTTCAGCCGTTGTTGAATTGGTCGCCGGATCAGAAGAGTCAGGCATGTCCTGCGAGTAACCAGGAGTGGTGTGTTGCTACTAGTACTTATCATTCGTGTATGTTGTTCCCTTTTCGGTTTATATGGTGAACGATGCTGACAGAACGATAGCTGGCCAGGTGCAAGAGCCATACGTACCTGTTCCGAATGACTCAGAGCTTGAATTCACCATCACCGTTGACGAAGCGAGCAACAAGATTATCCAGCAGATCTCCGTCAACGGAAAGGAAATCTCGCACCAGGCTGATGGTACGCCTCTTTCCTCCCCTTCATGCGATGTCCAATGCTAACAGCCACAGACAAATCAATCAACCCCACCTACATCTACTCCAGCAACGAATGTTACCTCGACGCCTGCGGCACTCTCGCCGCATACTCCTGGCAGAACATGACCATCCATCTCAGCGACGCAGACCTTGACTTCCAAAACACCATCGCCCTGGACGGCGCGCGTGACAGCGGAATGACCACTCCAGACAACGGAAAGACCTGGCACATCAACTCGATGCGCATTGACCGTGACTACTTCTACCCTGACCAGCAGGACCACGAGTGCGGGTCTGACTAAACGGGTTAAAATCGTGTGTAATCAGTGTATATACAGTCCCAAAAAAAGTAACCACATGGTGGATGCGCCTGTGTATATAGATATCCGTATGTGTGTATGTATGGCTAGTGATCAATAACACAAATCAACTTGCCCTTGGTGGCATTGCTCTCCAATAGTCGGTGTGCGTCTGCGATTTCTTCAAAGCGGAACACCTTCTCCACGTATACCGTGAACGACTTATCCTGGAGCTTGGGCAGCGCATGTTCAACCAAGGTATCGCGCAGCTTCCGCTGATAATCCAGCTCCCGACTCCGCAACGTACTCCCCTCAACGCGAACGCGCTTGTACAACATCGCAGAGATATCAGCCGTCCCGGGCACTTTGCCACCGCCCATCAATCCCAACAAAACAACCCGTCCGTCGCGCGCAGCCGAGTTCAGATCATCCTGGAAATACGGCCCACCGATGAAGTCGACAATTAGATTGACCCCCTGTCCGTCCGTAGCCTGGCGCAATTCCGACGCCCAGTCTTGTGTACGGTAGTTGAACGCGGCGGTGACGCCCATTTGTTTCTCGAGGAAGTCGATCTTTTCTTGCGATCCGGCGGTCGCGTAGATCGCTTTTGCGCCATGGGCTTTGGCGAGTTGGATTCCAGAGAGGGAGACGGAGGAGGCGCCGGCGTGCCAGAGGACGGATTGGCCTGGTTGGAAATCGCCGATGAGGAACAGGGCTTGCGAGGCGGTCATCCACGTCTATCATAGTATCGATTAGCAGTTTTTCGCAATTTGCATGTTGACGCACTTACTTCAGGAACACCAGCGGCCTCCTCCCACGACAACTCAGCTGGCTTGTGAACCAGCATCGCCGGCGAAACCACAATATACTCCGCATACGCACCTATCGCCAATTAGCACCCCAAGCCAGTCCACCCCTAAAAGAAAGAAACTCACCCCCATAAGCCAGCCCAAAAACCTCATCCCCAGCCTTAAAACCACAATCCGTCCCCTCCGCAAGCTCCTCAATCACACCCGAGAACTCCACGCCCAGCGTCGGAGGCGCCTGCGGAGGAACCGGATACTTGCCCTCGCGCTGCAACAGGTCCATTCGGTTCAGACCGAAGGCCTTGATCTTGACCAGGGCCTCTCCCGCGGAGGGAGAGGGCTTGGGGATGTTGTCGACAAAGAGGTTTTCGGCGGGGCCGGTGTTATTCTTGATGCCTGGTTACACGGTTGTTAGCCATTGTGGGACGCAACAAAGCTGAGAGGGACGGTACCGATTGCTCTCATGGTTGACGACATTGTGAATGATGCTATGAATGTTGTAGTGAGGAATTGTGCGGAATGGTAGTCTTGTACTATATTTCTCTGAAGGCTAAGCTTTGATTTATAAGCCGCACCCCACATGACGTCGTTCCCCGCGGTTCTATATCAATCTCTTCCGAGGTATCTAGTACATAGAGGGTTTTTTCCAAGTTGTCTCTGGTTCTTTAAACTGCATTTCCATCAAGCAGTGCCTCCTGCTATCGATATCGACAGAACATCTATCCATGAGGTCGGAAATCCGGCCATTGCTCTCAACAAAGTCCAACGAAGCATCTGTTATACAATTCCCGTCTGATTACCGGATAAATGTTGCCGTAAGATGAGAAAAGCCATATGGTCTGTTTCAATGGAGGAACCATAGCTGCCAGCCATGACTTGTCACTGCTCTCTGTACCGATAGGCTAGACATCCTCTTAACAAGCTACACCAGAGACAAATTGGCAGCAGTGACGAGACGACTTTGCTCTGAACAACCATTTAGCATTTTCTTAACATATCGATAAACCCGACAATAGAACCATCATGAAAGAAGTAATGATATCAACACGTTACATAAATACCACCCCTTTGCCAAAACTAAAGCCTTCAGATTACCGACGCCCCATAACTTTGGCGGGACCCCCCTGGGAGATTAATAGTATCGCCCTATCCCGGAACAGGAGCGCCGTCCTCCTCCAAGGCAAGGTTGCAGGCTCTGCAGATGGAGTGTTGGCCTCAAGAGAGACTGGTTTCGTATTCTGCGCTTTGCTGGGCGGGTTTCCAATGACAATAACATATGTATAGACGCCTTTCTCTTCCTTAGCGAGCGCGTTGGTTGAACCGGTAACAGGAATCCCGGTCTTTCCCACCACGATCGCGGCATGCTTACGCAGCGGACCAAGTACTGTCGTCAGTGTAATAGTTCTTAGAGCTTCGCAACGCGTGATCTGTGAGCCTGAGAAGGTTGTCTTTCCACCAGGAGTACAGATACTTCACTTGAAATGTTGATACTTGGTCAGAAGAAAATCAACTCCAATTGATATTTAGAAGAAGAATAAGGCTCACCATTGGAATTCGTCTTCCTTTTGATTGTCAAGGCCACACCGAGCTCCTGCATACAAGTGCTGTCTAAGATACGTTCCGGGTTAGTGAGATTATTGTTATGGATTCTCTGAGTTGGGGAAACCAAAAAAACTTGGACTTATCATTAGCAAAGGCGAATGTGCTGTCCAGTATGCATCGGCTGTCTTCTGTATTCACAATGCCACTTGGTAATATGATTTGAGCTAGAAATGGACACCAATTGTTGTCAGCTTATACCAGATTCAGCTCTCAAGGGTAATATAAGACGTCCCTAGTAGGACGTGAGAGAGTTGGGGCCTTGAAGGCTGAATGGTCATCGCGATAGCCGTTGTCCGGATAACAGTTGCTGCTGATCTCGTACTTGCTCTCGGTGTCGTAGTTCTGTATCGTCACCGGAGTACGTAGACCTTTGGGGCCGTTTACGGATTACCTATGGACGAGGCGCCTTGTGATGAGGAAGCATATTTAATATTGGTTCAGTGGAAAGCGGCTTGGATAAAAGTGAAGCCAATGAGCGATTACTATTGGAAGCTTCTTTTTGTGTTGAAAAAATAAGGTTGTCATTTCTCGTGACTATTTACTTCTAATCCAATGTGAGCAGATTCAGATCCAGAAAGGTATATATACAACCCGACCCCTACTCATCATAGTCCAGCTCAACCACGATCCGAACAGCCCCAGCCCCAACAACACCTCCCAATCCATCAACCCCGGCCTTATCACTCGGATACGCATTCTCAACCTTCTTCGCGCCTCTCGTGATATTAGAACACTTGTCCCCATTCGACAAACACATCCTCATCCCCTGCACCTCTTGTCCGGCATTCTGCGCCTGAATGCACGACACATCCCACCCAGACATAGCATGATTCTTCACGTCACCAAAGTCAAACTCACCCCAGGTACTAGACCAGCCACCCCATTGATCAGTGGGAAGGTGGTCCCCAGGTGCGGCACCAAACCCACCCTGCGAGTCCTCGTCAAAAGCCACATATTTAATTTCATTGGGGAGCATATCAAATTCTAGCGCAGAGTGCTGGTACCAGCCAGACATCTTGCCATCTGGGCCGATCTTATTCCAGAAGACGACTTTCCAGGACTGCGCGTTGGCGTCTTTGGGACCGCGCAGTTGCGCGACATATTTGTAGTTCGGGGCGTCCGTTTCGGAGTCGAGGAGGATGATGTTGCTACCCCACGGGTCGCCGACGTTGCCTTTGTAGTCAACGTTATCGCCCTGGGACTGCGTGCGTCCACCAAAGCCGTCCCAGGTAAATTGGCCGTCGGGTGGGGTTTGATCCCAGGCTGCGGTTGCTTTGATGGGGTGCGGGCCGGGCTCGTTATCGTATCCATGGGGATGGCCGCCATGGGGATGACCACCGTGGGGTTGACCGCCATGCGGATGATTACCATGAGAATGACCTCCGTGGTGACTTCCGTGAGGGGAAGGACCGTCGTGAGGATGGTCATCGTAATGGTGATCGTTGTTCGGAGCGACAGTTGCACCAGGGAGGATGTCAAGCGTGGCAGTGAGAGGATCGATGCCAACGGCGTTTCCGTTGACGTCGATAAGAGCGCGAGGCTCGATAGTAGAACCAAAGCCAATGTTGTTGTTGTCGTTGTCGTCCTTGTTAGCGAGGTGCTTGCCATGAAAATGGCGACGATGGTGGCCGTGAAGACGGGCAAAGGCTGACTCGGCCACGAGGGCGAGCAGCAGGATGAAGGCGAGCTTCAAGTGCATGTTATCTTGAGCTTTGCTCTATTGTAGAGTAAGCTGTCGATGAAGCTGAGGAAAGAGAGTAAAGAAGAGGGGATGTTTGGAAAGGAGAGGAAGATTGCTGGGCAATGAGGGCCTTAAATACCCTGGATTTTTGTGAAAATGAGTGACACTTCAATGGTGAATGGCATCAAACAAGTGAGAAGGTGACAGGAATTAGTATAAGTAAGTCACAAACAAGCAATGAGTGGCAAATTATCTTAAAGGAAAGTCATTTTTCCTGATAAGGAAAGGGTGAAGCCGTGATTTAGTCACTGTGTAGACCAGCCCACAGGAAGAATAAGGAGAAATAAAATGTGGCAAGTCAGGAGGGCATGAGAAAAAGAAATAATCTTAATAGAAGTGAATGATCGACAGGATATTCTGAGATCTAATGTTTGTTGATCCACATTCCATTGCTCCCACATTCCACATTCTAGCCCTAAGAACGGTAGACAATATTGAGTGTGGTTGTATAGACAAAACCACTACAACCAGAAGAAAAAGGCACAGGGCTCTAAAGCACTAAAGCAGTTCATGTTGATTTATTCAAGAGATTTGCCTGTTGACTGAGAAGTAAATGGCCCTCAATCCAACCGCTACGGACAGGATCTAGACACGCTCCCATCTCCACATTCCACGCATTCCAGTAAACAACCCCGCGTCGATGAAACTCAATCGCTTCTACTCTGTGTTTTTCCAAAATGAAAGGAAGCCGCTTTTATTCAACCGTCAAGTATCCCACAACCACAAATCCATCCCCAGTCCTCCATCCATATCCACCCGATTCGCATCCAACTCGTCCGTCGCCGATAACATTTGATTCAATGAAACCCCAAAATCCCTCCAATCGAGAGTCAAATCCTCCTCATTCACATCTGGTATTCCAGTAGCAGTCAATGACGGCGTCGCTACAACAGGCTGTACGTCTAGGTCGTTGAATCCCGGGACCGTCTCGCTCCTCGGAGTTATGAGTGGCTCAGGCTCCTCGTTAACTGGATGCGATACAGGTGTTGAAGGAATGAGGAGTGGCTGGACTAGCTCCTCAAGAAGCTCGATTTCGGATTTTCGGAATTGGGCTACGCGATTACCACGCTCGATCACGTCGTCAAGGAGACTGAAAGATGTGTCACGGTAGCTGTGGTCGGGGAGGGTGCCCGGGAGGATAGCTGAAATCATGGATAAAATCCAGGCCGCTGAGAAAAGGCTTTCGAGGTCGAATGGGAGGAAGGTTTCTACATGGTCAGCGATGCGTTAACACCGGAAGTCACGGGTCGTACCAAGTAGGTTTTGGTTTCGCAACGCTGTCAGCAGTCGCAGGGACTTGATGGCAGAGTCAATGCAAGATTGCACGAGTGTTCGAACTGGTGCAGATAATGGGCGCAGAGAGTCGCCGTTTTCATGACAGCTTAGGCGTTCCCATAACAAGCTGAGGATGAGGGGACGGACGGTTACGATAATACACTGTTTTGTCAGCGTGGAAATTGCAGGGTGTCAAAAAACATACCAAGTGGCAGGACAATGTCAGCCTTGTGGTGACACCTGAGATTGCATCAACTGAATTTTGGAACCGGTGGGCAAAGACATTTTCAAGCTCCCGAGAGAGATCCGTCATTTCATGCAGGACGGATCGCATCTTGCGCAGAAAGACGCCTCCCAACTTGCCATCCACGCTATACACGGCTAATGAAGTCAGCTACGAACAATGTATTAATTGCATCGGGGTACTAACTGCTAAGAACGCGAGTTACGACCTGCGATATCTTGACATGCAATGTCAATGCCGCTGCCTCCTGGGAGCAATTCCTCAGATCCCAGAGCGTTGCAGTAATATCTTCATCATTGACTGAGTTGGGCGTTCCAATTAAAGACGAGAAACGACTGTCGAGGATATATATCGTCCACCAGATATTCTTGCATCGCTCGACCATCTTTTCTCCTAGTTGCTCGACGGGAAGAGCGCGATGCCAGCCCTCCACCAAAGCCATGCGCATTGCATGGCCAATCTATACAGTCAGCATACCGTTCTGACGCAAAGATCTCGGTACACTTACATAGCAATAAGCAGTATCCCTAATGTCCACCGAATGGAAGTACAGCGCGATCAACGCAAGCACCTCAATCGCCAGTATCGGGTCTTGCCACAGCCCCGTAATATCTGGCAATAACGAAATCGCCCTGGTGAAAAAACGTGTCCAGTTCTCCGTATTCTCGGCCGTCCTCACAGGCGTCAAGAACGCCTCTCCAAACGCCAGGATCATCAGAAACTGTATATACCAGAGTCGCGACTCTTGCGCCTTCACAGGAGCATTGTCATAAAATTCGTATAGATTGCACAGAAACTCCTTCTCGTCAAAGAACCGGTACATCGGGCTCAAATGGAACTTGACTGTGCTTAGCATGTACAGCGCATAGTCGATGGAGGGTAGGCCGCTGATATCGGGCGGTTCGTTTGAGCTCGCATGGCCCCAGTGTATTTGGTATGCATCACCATCGACAGCGAGGGGAATCGGTGTGTTGCTATCGGGATGGACGCGGGTTTGGATGATGCTTAGGACGCGACGGCTGAAGGACCATGTTGATGTCGGGCCGAGACATACTACAAATGTCAGTCTGAGATGGAGCACTGTATTCGTTTAACTTACACCATGCGCGTCGTGTCTGTCCATTATGTTTCAGGTATGAGGCTGACACGAGCGGGTTCGAGACGAATCGTTCTTCGGATTGTCGCCCTTCGGTTGTTTCTGTTCTTGATTCTGCCGGCTCTGATATTATTAGCGCCAAAATAGGCACATAATGCGTGCATGACACCTTACCTGAACTGTCCAACAGCCGAGTCCGCTTATGCTCGATTGTCGCATTGTCACCGCGTTCCTCCAATTTTCGCTTCATCGACAGAAACAACCTATCTCATTAGCAACATCTCTATCAGCATCCGGGAAGCGTCATACCCCTCCGATATCACAATTTTCCTATCCTCATCGAACACACAATTCTGCCCCCGCCTGCGACAATGCTCGCAAGGCTGGATACCGGAGCATTTGACCTTGCGCGAGCGGCATCGTTGGCATCTGATAGGCAAGTCAGTCACGTCCAAATCAATTGCAATCCGCATACATACGCATTCTGCGTCCGTCGTGAGCGCCGGGAGCGATCCATGGTTAACAATTGCATTCGGTCTCTGTGATACTCAGTGATGGGCATATGGAGTGAGCTTATCATGTGTCGGCACTGTGGGGATGTTCGGGCCGGTGTCATACCCCGCATGAGGATGATAAGATGTGCGTTATCTAGCAGGATACAGGGAGATAATAAATGCAATTGTTATCATTTCATGAAGTGTGTACTTAGCGCATGTTGGTTGTTCCTGCGCCGCTTGGAATTGAAACTTTTAAGACCTAAGCAATGCATATCTGTATCTACTGCTGCAGCTGCAGCCACTCTTCCCTGACAATCCCCGGAATTTCATCTTCCAGCGAAGGCCCACTCGCCTCCCATCCCAAATACTCCCTCGCCCTCTTCGCATGAGACCGCATATTTAACCCCCAACTCACAGCCTCGAAACCGGCCAATCGACGCGCCGTTTCAACATCCAAAGACTGCTCCTCGGCAGACGGAATAAATCCTTCATCTACAGCGACCTTTCCGACTAGCTTCGCTACATCGCCCCAGCAGTGCTCGCCGGTCGCAGCTATGTAGTATGCTTCGCCTCCCCAGAGTTTACCATCTTTGTCGCCATGATGGGCACGCTCGAAGAGGAGGACAAATAAACTGGTCACGTCGGCAATGTGGATGTTACCGCCGATTGAGAGTCCCCGACCGATGATGGGGACTTTTCTATTCTGCAGAGTATATTTGGACATTTCGTATACTTGTCGGCTGCGCTGCGAGCAGGGACCACGACCGCGACCTGTACAGGATGTTAGATTCGGCAAATTATGAGGTCTGCTATCGTGTGTCTAACTTACCATAAACAGTAGTCGGAGAAATTATTGCAGCCTTCAAGACCCTGCAATGCTCTGCACCAGCCCCAAGCACGAACTTGTCCACATCCCGATGAAATGCATGATCAGGAAAGCTGAGAATCTCCTGAATACCCTCTAGATCATCATAGAGCTTGTCCCGTCTCTCCCCATACACTCCATTTTCCGTATCGAGAAACGAGAGAATGCCAGTTCCGCTCGTATGCAGCAGATACACAGTATGCTCTTCATCGTGGCTCTCCAATGCACCCTGTACAATTGCTTGTGCTGCAGGGAGATGGTCTGACGCATCGGCCGTGTCTAGAACAGAGGTTAGATGGGAAACACTATTTCAGGGCGGTAAACTCACGGATGATAATATCGGCCCTCGCGCTTTCTTTGCGCAATGTTTCCAGGTCATCCAGATCCGACAGTACAACCTCAGCCGCTGGGAATTGGGCCTTTATCAATTCGCTGCTTTTCTCGCTCCTGGCCAGGACGCGGTAATTATATTCTGTATACTGGACGGCCAGAACCGACAGCAGGTCGCCACCGATGTAGCCGCTGACACCTGTGCTGTTGAGGTTAGCAATTTGTACAGTAAATGGGTATAGTATTGCTCACATGAATACGTTCTTCATCTTTGGAGTATATACGATGATATAACTAGTGGTTGCTGATGCATTTATAATCCCATGCGGGGTGAATTTGTCCCGAGGAAAACATATTCCGCCACTGTCATGCGGGAGCATACGTAGAACAAGCAAGAACTTAGTAATAACATTGAGATGACACATTAACGAATGTACAGAGTACCGAGCACCATATGTTGGATATATCCCGGTATTCGCTTTGTTGCTCTCGGCCGTAAATGGTGGATACAGCATTTCCGGTACAATCCAGGGCGAAGGTGGGTAACGGCCGTTTACCATAAACTTCAAGTCAGCTCAACGGCTAGGGAATAGATACAGACGGTTGATCGTCCCATTATGTCAATCTTACGGCCCACAATTGTCACCAATTCAATTCAAAATCTAAGCAGGTCGGTTGCTATATATACTTTTAGTCTTCCGCTTCGTGATGACCGACCTGGGAGTTCATACCAACTCATATTTGTGGAGATTGGAGTATGCTGGGTTGACACAGCCAGGAAATGGGAAAAAATGACTATGTGAGGTCACTAATGTTGATTACAGTAACACTGAGAAGAGAGAAAATCGAAGTATTGCATCACAAATTATCATTAACTGGTAGATGTATGAGACTTGCTGGCCATGTGTGATAAGAGTTATCGGATAAATCGGTTCATTTCACGCCTGTAGACAACTGGTTGGGAAGCGGCCAATGTTGGCATGGGGAGAATGAGAGACAGAGGAGAGCACTAGAGGATGTGCAGTGGGACCAGATTACTGAGGGAAGATGCCTGCTTGTGGGAGATTTCAACGCCCACAGCCCGCTATGGAACCCTCTGGCTAGAGCTCGAGTGAATGCTGGGCCATTGGAGGGCCTGATAGATATAACAGACCTCTACATCAACAATGAGCTAGGAGTTTCCACTCGACCAAAAAGAACTCCAGGGATATCAATTATTGACTTAGCCCTGACTACAGTCAGCATGGGGCCCCTAGAGATGTGGACTGTGGACCAGGAGAATCCGACTGGCTCAGACCATGGACTGATAATGATGGAATGGGCACCTCTAGAACAAAAATCCGAAACACCCTCACAAGATGTAACAGGGTGGCAGATTCAGACGCTTCAAGCTAACCAAAAAGCTCTGGAGGAAGCTGGAAGGGGATTGGAAAACAAGAACACAATCTAGGCCTTGTTTAGGAGACTCTTGCTCGTCAGAAGACCTAGCTGGGGAGGCTATATGGATCCAGGAAGCCCTGACAGCGGTATTGAATCGACATGCAAAGCAGCTGCGGGTGACCCCGCAGTCAAAGCGCTGGTGGGGACCAGAGATTAAAGAAGCCCGCAGGACCTACAGTCATGCAAGGCGGACATGGCAAGAACAAGGAATCTCTACAGATGAGCTGAGGGAGGCCCGGAATAGTTACTACCGAGATATCTGGAGGGCAAAGCGCATCTGCTGGGAAACCTTCCTAGAAAGGGCAACAGATCAACAAAGCCCGGGGAACACCGCGACGTGTTGGCAGGCTCTAGGCTATACAAATCCCAGAGCAGCCACAACAACCCCAACACTGCATGGACCTCAGGGACAACTTGCCAGCTCCATTGACGAAAAGGAGACCCTGATTCGGGAGACAGCCTTCCACCAGGGGATAGTCAGGAGGTTGAGATTCCCCAAGGGTCCTGGCACAGGCAAGTAGATGAGGAGTTAGTCAGACAAGCACTGTTTCACCAGGCAGTCCAGAAAGCTCCAGGAATTAATCGGCTGGACTTTCGGGCTCTCCGGCTCTTATGGGAGTGGGACAGCCCCAGAATTATTGCCCTGGCCGGACAATGCTTCCGACTAGGTTTACATCTACCGGTGTGGAAAGTGGCAAAGGGCGTCCTGTTAAGGAAACCCAATAAGTCAGACTACACAGCTGTAAAGGCCTACAGGGTGATCAGCTTACTAAACTGCTTAGGAAAGGTGGTTGAGAAGATGGCAGCTAATGCAATTGCCCACCATTGTGAAGACTAGGGGAGAGTTACACCCAGGGCAGATGGAAAGTCGCAAACAACGGAGTTCAATTGATGCAGTGGCATGTCTGATACAGAATACCCATGAAGCCTGGAAACTCCAGCAGCTTGTGGGAGCGCTATTTCTTGATGTAAAGGGAGCATTCGACCATGTGAACCCAAGCTGACTGATAAATTGACTGATCGAATTCAGCCTGGATGGGGATCTGATCCGATGGGTGCAGTCCTTCCTGACTGACAGATGGGTTCAGCTACAGATCGACAATGCACAGTGCCTGGCACACCCAATTAACTCAGGGGTGCCACAGGGCTCACCAGTCTCACCCATTCTGTTGATCATCTACCTCAGCGGTGTGTTTGATGCGATTGAGAAGAGTATGATTGGCGTCCAGTCCGTTTCTTTTGCAGATTATATAGCTCTGCTTGCCTCAGGACACTCTGTCAAAGAGGTCTGTGACAAACTGCAAAAAGCAGCCAAGGTGGCTATTGAATGGGGGCATAACAATGTGGTCCAGTTTGATGCAGGGAAAACAGAAGCAGTCCTGCTTACCTGCAAGCGTGGTCGGGAGCTGAAAGATCAGATTTAACGAGCACGAGTGGAAGTAGGTGGCCACTGCGTGCCCTTCAACTTGGAGGCAACCCGATGGCTTGGTATCTGGCTTGATTTTGGGCTAAATCTCAAGGTCCACTATCAGACCTGTATGCGCAAGGCACGGGCTGCAGAGCACCGGGTACAACGCCTATGCCAGAGTCATGGACTCACCCCAGGACTGGCCCGCCAAGTTCAAGTCGCGGCGGTACAGTCAGTAGCTCTATATGGAGCAGAGCTCTGGTGGCAAGGCCAGAAGGACTGATTAGCCGGTATACAGCTGATGATCAATCGACAGGCCCGTGCTATTACCAGCATGTTGAAAACCACTCCTGTAGGACCACTAGTTCGTGAAGCAGGCCTGGCACCAGCAGAGGCTCTATTGGAGGCCCGACAACTGAGATATACAATCCGACTGCTCAGCTTACAAGAGAACCACCCGGCTAAGAAGATCCTCCCAGTGAGCTTCCGAGAAGGGGATCAACACACCCAACCCGGGGAGCAGACCCCAGGGAACCGGAGATGGGCTGACAGCAGCAACCGGGGCCCATGGTCCCTGGGCCAACATCTAGCTCGACAACTAGCCAATATCCTACCAGCGGAACCATCCGAGGGCTTTGAAAGCACAATACAGACAACCAGTAATCAGTTCCCAGGCAGAAAAGAGGTGCTACCAGGTCCAGAGGCCCTAGCAGCGGCACAGACTCTCTCGTCTGGACTAACAATATGGTCAGATGGATCAAGATTGGAGAATGGCAGGTGCGGAGCAGGACTTGCATGGCAAGAACCAGGAGCCTGGAAGACCCGGGAGTCCCCATTGGGCAAGGGACATGAGGTCTTTGATGCAGAGCTTCTTGGAGTTGTTCGAGCACTCCAGTTAGCAGAGAAAATGGGAGATCAGAGACCAGTCACTATCCTGCTGGACTCCCAAGCCGCCATTGCGAGGCTGCGACACACCCAGCCAGGGCCGGGTCAAGCATTAGTGATCCCAAGCACATGCTATAGCCAGGAGACTACATGCCCGAGGTTGCCAACCCACTATCCAATGGGTTCCGGGACACGCAGGAGTAGAAGGAAATGAGAGAGCTGACCAGGCGGCAAAGCAGGCAGCCAACAAGCCTCCAGGAAAAGGACCAAGAGTATAGTCAACTTAGCCGATAGGCCACCAACCAATCAACCACATCTCCACACCGGCTCTTCAACCTTCTCCACATTCTAAAGTAACGATGGAGTCTGCACCGGAGTTGTTGTTTATTTTATCTCTTGTTCTTTATTGCTTGGGGAGGCCTCGGCGCACACAGTAGCCCCATTGTGGCTTTTAATGAATGTATTATGTTGTAAGGAATGAGATAACTGAGGGATAAATTAATCTTAGGGGTCGGCATGAATACATATTCGTAACATTTTGAAATATGTTCGAAAACATAATCACCCCCGGATAGACATTAAACCACGCACGGTCCACGAAACCATCCCCAGATCGACCGCTTCGAATAATATAATCGACATCAGCTCCGAGAAAACAGAAACCGAGCTCCAAAGCTCCTTACAAGACAGCATCTAAGCAGCATGTCATGGCGAAGCCGCTATGCCAGACCTCCTCCTATGGGATGAGAAGGGATTGCAGTACTTCGAAGATGTGACTTATACATCATCGTACTACTTGACGGATGAGGATATTGGTATTCTGGAGGAGCAGAGGTATCGGATCGCGCAATGTATTCAGCCGGGGTGTATATGCTTATTGAATTGGGGGTGGGTGAAAATCACTACGAGAATACAAACGATATACAAAGTCTAATTGGCCAGCAATCTACGCAAATCAAAATTCTTCTCGAGACGCTCGACGATCTGGGCCGCGATGTAGGTTACATCGCTCTCGACGTCTCCCTGCCCGAACTCCAACGTACCCTCAATATGGTCCCGCCGGGTACCTTTCGACACATCTGCTGCTTCGGACTTTTGGGGACATACGATGATGGACATCGATGGCTGCAGCGGCCCGAGCTCGAATAGCGCCCGAAAGTTTTAGTATTGTTTGGATCGACGGTGGCATGCAGAGATCCGAGACCGCGGAGTTCTTGTCAGGCTTCATCGGCTCTGGAGAATCGAATCGATCTTTCCTACTCGGTCTAGACAGCTGCAAAGATTAAGAACGAGTACTAGGTGCGTATAACGACAAGCACAGTAATAACATAGATTTATCAAGAATGGACTGGAAAGGGCGAATGAAACGCTCGGTCATGGAGCATTCGACCTCGAGAAATGGGATGTTGTTGGATCCTGGGATCAGGAGAATGGTAGCCATAACCAATATTACTACCCCAAGACAGATGTATGGCTTGGTGGAGAGGTGGTTCCAGCTGGACGAAGGATATTGGCTATTAAAAGCCATAAATATGATGCGAATGATGCCCATGCGCTGCTGGAAAAGGCTGGGTTGGATGTTGTTGACGCGTAGGGTTCGCGGAATCAGTATAGTGAGTGCCCTTTTCTTTTATTGCCCTATCGAATATGGCTAACGCTATTATAGACCTTCCTTTTGTAAAGAGTGCATGAAGTTGTTCAGTATCTTCATGGTATGCTGTGATTTCTGTCGCCATGTACTCTGTATAGCCTAAGGTCTTGTTGGGTAGAATACTTGTACGTGGCAAATTACTTTCCTGTACTACCTATTCGATGTAATGGAATGTATCTATGTCGAGATAGTTATACAGAAGGCCGTTATACGCGAGGGAGGGCATATATCCAAGTATACCACCCTGATCCATCGACAATGCTCCAACGATTATAACCATTACCCCACGAAGAACTCCCGTTTACAACGCTGAATGCAGGGAAATAGCTAGTGCATGTTCAGCCGTTTTAAATTATTACCAGAAATTATTACCAGTCCAATCGGAGCTAGTGCACCTGCAGGGGACATATCGCCCACATTCCTTGCATATGCAGCCCTCGATGAGAATTCATCCCTCCCTTGGTGACTTCTCATTTCTTGAACAAGTTTTCCTTTTCCTCATGTCGCCATGGCTATCATCCGTTCCCTGTGTATACTGCCAATCGTGGCTTGGGGCAATGAGATTCATTAGCATGTCTGTGAAATCTTTCTGGGTATACCTGGCTGCATTATGGTGCTTTGTCGGCACCCGGGTGGATGCGATTGAGCTTGATGTCACTGATCAAGGTAAGAAATCCCTCTATACTCTGAGCCTGAATCAGGACAAGGTAGAGCTAATTCAAATGGTCAACAGACAGTATCAAAAACGTCGCCAGCCAACTCGCCTGGGACCTCGTCAGTTTCTACACCGGCAACAACACAGGAGATGTACCCGGAAACCTCCCAGATCCGTACTACTGGTGGGAAGCAGGTGCTTTCTTCGGAACATTGATCAATTACTGGGCCTACACCGGCGACACGACATACAATGATATCACCAAGCAAGCGATCCTGCACCAAGCAGGCGAGAACGGCGATCTCATGCCAACAAACCAGACCCGGACGGAAGGAAACGATGACCAGGCTTTCTGGGCATTCACAGCGATGATGGCTGCGGAGTCTAACTTCCCGAATCCAGAAGAGGATAAACCGTCGTGGTTAGCGATGGCGCAGGCGGTGTTCAACGAGCAAGCTGCGAGATGGGATATGGACACATGCAATGGAGGGTTGAAATGGCAGATCTATTCGTTCAACAGTGGATATCAGTACAAGAATTCCATTTCGAATGGATGCTTCTTCGACCTCGCAGCACGACTGGCACGGTATACGGGCAATATCACCTATGCGGAATGGGCGGAGAATACCTGGGACTGGGCTGAGGCTGTGGGACTCCTTGGGGAGAAATACCAAGTGTATGACGGGACGAGCGAGACGAACAATTGCTCAGATATCAATCATATACAGTGGACGTATAACAATGGGGTTTTTTTGCACGGAGCAGCCCATATGTGGAATCTGGTATGTTCCAACCTCCATTAACATCCTCTAATACTAAAGGAGCAGACAAACGGGGCCCAGAAATGGGAGAAGCGAATCACCGGTCTTCTCGATGCACAGCACGTCTTCTTCTCCAAGAACCAAACCTCGAAGAACGTCATGTACGAATCAGCCTGCGAGCCCCAGGAAATCTGCACCACCGACTCGACCTCCTTTAAAGCATACTTGAGCCGGTGGATGGGTGACATTGCCAAAATTGCACCCTTCACGTACGACACCGTCGTCTCTCGTCTGCGACCCAGCGCAAGGGCTGCGGCAGCGCAGTGCCTTGGTGGCGATACAGGGACATACTGCGGTACCAGCTGGACTAAGGGATCCTATGATGGAACTATGGGTGTTGGCCAGCAAATGTCCGCTCTGGAAGTGATCCAGGCCAATCTACTGGACACGGTTGGGGGCCCGTTAACGGACAGAACTGGTGGATCGAGCACCGGCGATAGTTCTGCCGGGACAGGAAGGAATTCCGCTGAGCTGCCGGGGCAGTGGAGACCGCTCACTCTGAAGGATAGGGCGGGTGCGTGGGCTGCGACGGGCGGGCTAGGTGCAGTGGTTATTGGGTACACGATATTTATGTTTTTCTAAATCGGCGTTAGTCTTCTATTGTGTAAATATCACATGATAATACTATGGACATTCTCCCATCTGACTGGCTCCAATGTACTTTTACCCCGGTTCTCCTCCGCATTACCCGATTCGGCAATGTAGATAATCAGAATACCAGCCAATTATAAACTCCCTTATGGTAGTACGCTAAGCCTATCAGGGTAGGACATACGCCGAAGGACATATCACCCAATAAGAGCCAAGCATACTTTCGACCTCCGTTCCGCAGTGGGACAGCCGGTCAACAGCCAATGATAGCCGGGCATCACAGCAATGCATGGCCAACACCTCGTCTATATAAGCCATCTTCGCCCTCACCCCATGGCTCTTCTGTTCTTAAATTCACATATTATACTCCTCATCTCTTATTGGTGTTAAATCCTGTATCACCATGTCCGGATTACACCCCTTCGACCCCGTCACACCCGGGGAAATCCAGCTTGCCACTAAGCTCCTGCACGCGGCTCTTCCTGGCGTTGACCTGCGGTACAAGCGGATTGATCTTCAGGAACCTATCAAGAAGGATGTCGTGCCGTATATCGAGGCCGAGCGCTTGGGGAAGCCTCTTCCGCCGAAGCCGTTTCGATTGCTGGTTGCTTTGTTTCACCGATTGGACACCGGGGCATTCTGTAAAGCATTGTTGAATGCTTCGACGAGAGCTGTTGTTTCTTTAAATGAGATGCCGAAGGATATTCAGGTATGTTATTTACAGCCTAGGAGATACACAGGTGCTAATGTTATAGCCCCCTGTCGACGTGGACGAAATGATCGAAATCGAACAACTCTGTCTCAACCACCCTGCTGTCCAAGCAGAGATCGCCAAGATGCAGCTGCCATACGGCATGAGAGTCTGCAACGATCCCTGGATTTACGGAACAGATGACCAGAACGAGACTCGTCGTTTGTTCCAGTGCTACATGTACGTTGTTGCCACGGACCATCCACAAAACAACCACTATGCGCATCCGTGCAAGTTTTCCCCTGTCTTTGATGGTCTTACTAGACAGCTGGTGCGGATTGACTACTTGCCCTCTACACCTGATCATAGCAGCGTTGAGACCCAGCCATGGAGACCTGTCCCAGGAATCCAGTATGCGCATGAGTTGCTCGAGGAGCCTTTACGCAATGACTTGAAGCCGTATATCGTACAGCAGCCGGAGGGTGCTTCGTTTTCAGTGGATGGGAACGAGGTTTCGTGGCAAAAGTGGAAGTTCCGGGTCGGGTTCAATACCCGGGAGGGAATGGTCATCCACAACCTGAACTACGACGGACGAAGTGTTTTTTACCGGCTGTCGGTGTCTGAGATGACGGTTCCTTATGGAGGTATGTTCTGACCTTTTGCTCAACCAGAAAGTTTATGCTGACCAATAGACCCCCGCGCTCCTTTCCACCGCAAGCAAGCATTCGACGTTGGAGACGTCGGCTTCGGTATCACAGCAAACGAGCTCACGCTTGGCTGTGATTGCTTAGGCCACATTAAGTATTTTGACGGATTCCGCGCTGATTCGAAGGGAACGCCGATTCAGCTAAAGAACGTCATTTGCCTCCACGAGCAGGATAACGGCCTACAACACAAGCATACGAACTACCGTACAGGCGCTGCGACTGTTGTTCGGAACCGCCAATTAGTGGCGCAGATGATCTGCACAGTTGGCAATTATGAATACATTTTTGCCTTCATTTTCGACCAAGCTGCCAATGTGGAGCTCGAAGTAAGGGCAACTGGTATTCTCTCCACCGTTCCTTTCGACAATGAAAAGCCCGGAACGACCGTTCCATGGGGAACAAACGTCGGCCCCGGCGTCATGGCTCCGTTCCACCAGCATATGTTTTCCTTCCGAATTGATCCCGCTCTTGACGGGAACCAGAACACAATCTACTACGAAGACTCCGTTCCCATGCCGGAAGATGAAAATAACCCGTACAAGGTTGGATATACAACGGAACAAACCGTCTTCAAAACAAGCGGCACAGCCCAGACCAGCGTCGACCGCCATCGTGTATTCAAGATCCGCAACGACAGCATCATCAACCCCATCACGTACCACCCCATCGCCTACAAGCTCCAAACATCACCAGCACAGATGATGCTAGCAAGCAAGAACTCATTCGGACTTAAGCGCGCCGTGTTCGCCACGAAGCCGATCTGGGTGACTCGATATCGCGACGGAGAACTCTTCGCGGCTGGTGAGTTTACGAACCAGAGCAAGCAGTCTCACGGTGTGGAAGAAATGGTCGAGCGGAAGGATCCTGTTGAGAACGAGGATGTTGTGTTGTGGCACACGTTCGGACTCACGCATAACCCCCGTGTTGAGGATTTCCCGGTTATGCCCATGGAAAAGGTTAGCGTTATGCTCAAGCCGGATGGATTTTTCACGAAGAACCCAGCGTTGGATGTTCCGCAGTCGTCCCAGTTGTTTAACAAGTCAACATTGCATCCGGAGAAGGCATGCTGTGCTCCGGGGCAGGTGAAGTTGTAATGGACCCTTGACTAGATATCATATATACGAGCCACGTTATATACAAAATCTACAATTTATATACACATCATCATTGAATCTGAATACAAGCCTTCGAAAAATGCCCCTGTCCCATCATATGCCCATAAGCCTCCCTCACCTCACAAAACCAGACATCCTCTCATTAACAACAGGCCTAACCCCTTTCTCTTCCACAAACCGATTCATCTCCTCGAGTTGTTCCCGAGTTCCCAACACCACACCCCTCACAACACAAGAATTCACCAGACACTCCAGCAACGTAGAAGTCTGCACTACGTCGGGCGAGTCACCCGGTAATCCAGTCACTGCAATCAATCCATCAGGTCGGACGGCCTTGAGTGATTGACCGTTCGTGGCGAGTCCGCCAAAATCAACAACAACATGCACGCCTTTGTTGTCAGGTGTAAGTTGTTTCGCAGCCTCGCCCCAGTTCGGGTCCATTTTGTAGTTAAGCACATGATGCGCGCTCAGAGAAGCAAGTTTCTGTGCTTTAGTTTCACTACTCGTCGCCGTCATTACAGTCATCCTGCCGCCAGTGCAAACTAGCCTCTGTCAGCCACAATCCCTAACCGAAAATTGAAAAATACCCACCTGCATCGTAAGAACAGAAACACCCTCCGTCCCCTGCACAAGCACGACATCCCCCTCTTTCACCCCCCTCACCCCCGGTAATCCAAACAACGCATTCCATGCAGTCAACCCCGCGCACGGCAACGTACTCGCCTCGACAAATGATAATCCTTCCAGCATCTCTACAAGAGCCGTCTCATGGAAGACCCCGTACGCGCATAGTGCGCCGTCGGTACCATGGCCCAGACCCATCAGTATGTCGGGGAGAGTCACAGGTTCGGTGTAGGGTATATTCCGGAGGATATGCGTGCATACTTTATCGCGGGTTTGAGGGTGTTTACTTTGCGCCGGTCACGTGGATTGTGTCGGAGCCGTCGGACGTGGGATTACTGGCTTTTCGAGAAAGAGACCATGCAGTGCCTGTGACCGGAAACAATTTCGTTTGTATTGGTCTAATTGAGTTGATAACACCCAAGTAGCTATCTCCAATCTCAAAAGCGAAGAGGACATACCTTGGCAATAGCAACATCGCGATGATTCAACGATGCAGCATGCATCTGCACGAGGACGCCATGATCGCCCAATGCGGGGAGTTCTCGATTGTCGGTTTCTTCAGGCTTTCCATGCCATTCTGGCCATCTAGAATCCAGGCGTTTGTCTCCATTGTGTTGATTTGTGTTGAATAGATACCACTGTAGGATACAGGGGGGCAGCAAGGCTGTTGTTCAGAATCCAGGGGCAGTGGGGCATTGATGTAATTTGGCCGTTTTTGCCCTGTGGGGGAGCTCTATGACTAACCCTAGGCAGGTACACCGCTAGACCGAAGACTATTGAATACCGTACAAGTCAAGATAGGAAGAGCGTTGGCTTTCATGATATCAATATCTTAGTGTAAGGGTTACTCTAGCATTCTCTAAGGTGAGAAATACAATCCCGCTACAATCCGAAGAAATTTGGTAATCTTAAGTTCGTGAACTTTCCACGGCATTGATAATTGTCTTTCTCTGAGCACAATACATCATACATTTTCATATTCCAGCGATTTGCGCTCCCAATTGAAAGCAGAAAACTATAATCGAAAATGAATAAACTCAATCAGGCCTCTCGGAAATGGTTGCTCGAATCCCATATCCCAATTCTACCTTCCGGAGTTCATCCAACGAGACATTTGAAGGAGCCGAAAACCTAGCAATCATGTCAGTATATGGTGGAATGTAAGAATGAGTCTCAGCCTTACGAGGTCCTGTGGCTATAATGAAATCCTTCTGAGCTTTTGCCAAAAGGTTCGAAGTCCGAAGCACCCTTTTCACCGAACTTGACTTTTACTCTGCGGGATTGTTAGAAGTTTGCGAACATGTTAGAGAGAGTGAGACGGAAGGGAGGGAGATTGTACTCACATGGATTCTACATTAGGGTCATATTCTTCATAGTACTTGGGACTGTTGTACTGGATATCGAGCGACTAGGAGCAATAGTAATGGTTAGTATCTAGAAGAATTCAAAAGTACGGTGAGGTCAACTAACGTATTTGGGCATTTTCCTCAGGATTGTGAGATTTGACTGGGAAAACAACGTAACGATATGGGTGTATATTAGAGCTTGAGCAGGATCTTTCGTCCTTATATAACCCCGGATTTACTTCGAAGAACAGCTGGAAATATGCAGGCTACGTCACATCTGCAGGCCACTGTGCTGGAGTTATGCGAGATTAAATCATTGATATTCCACGGCCGGGTGCTGGTACATACGATAGGCATGGAGTACATGAGTCTAGTGGCTTTGCGATTTCAAAGCTGGGTATATGATTGCATTGACTCGTGATACATTTGTTCGAACTATAGTGCCTACAATCAAATTCTGCTAGACATCAAAACTCAGCGTTGTTGAAGACTAAGTGTTCTTACACAGTAGGACTCGCTATGATAGCTCGGCAAAGACACATGCTTTTTGACCTGACCATCGCTGAGCGACTTGAATGTGTATATACTCCCATGTCTGTATCGTTGGGTACAGATGAGGATATGCAGCTGGAAGTTATTTCCGCAACAGCTATAATTGGATACCATGGACCACGATGGCAAGAGGAATGGAATTAAGTCAACCGAAACCGAATCGGAGTTCTGGCCAGATCCATACTAGCAGTATCCATACCTCCATCCCTTCTTATTTCCAGCTTGCTCCCCACTGTGAGTAGTATCCTCATACATAGTCGTACAGTATCTCATTTTTCGGGGTAAGCTTAATCAATTCTTTGCTATCAGTTGACATGATCTTGCGTCATTCCAAGACAGACGAATGCTTCTTTAACAGTTAATCGGTATTGTAAAGCCGGTTTTCCCTGCTAGCACGGCTCCTTTTCGAATTTCCGGGTGTCAGATAAAGCATAGAGCAGGATGATAAGCTAATTCATTATTGCTTTACAGATCCACGCTATTGTATATTACATTCATGCATTTAAATCATTTGCACATTGCTTTGATAAGGGGTGGAATATATATCCGATTGCCGAGAGAAACTGTCATAGCATGGGTCTTCTGCAATGCCGTTCACTTACACCTCGTACGGCCGCCCGCCAACTATCAACGTATTTACATTGTTGACAATAAGTCTTCATTCTGATGGTAGAACTTCTGTTTTCGTTCCGCTACGGTAGTTAAAGATGTGCAGTCAATGCACTTCCTAGACATGGTCGACACCGGATCCAGCCCATATACCGGAGTATTACAGCAAGTAGTTAATAAATGTACCTGACCAATTTTTGATCGTTAATTATGTAAAGAACATACACATTCCAAATGCATCAGATTCAAGACTCTCAGTATCAAGCTAGTCACCAACAAGCAGTCATCGTTCGATTGAACATCCGTGATAATACCATCCCCCAGCTCAACTTCCCGTAGGTAATCCAGCGAGGCATCCGCTTCGAACCTGCTCTTCTGTTAGTATCAGACCATTTAATCCAAATTGAAAGCTCGCGAGAGGGAGTCCATACACAGTAAACTGAATCGGAGGGAAGGACCGGTTGAGATCAGCGGGCGAAGATTTCGCCACCCACCTCACCGAACTTTTCGTGCACTCTGATGAACAGATGAGTTAGAAGGGTATAGTATGGCAGGTGGAAGTTTCAGGAGCCATACTTATCCTCGATATTTTCACCAAATTCTTCGAATGCCTCAATACTCTCGTAGCGGATAACAAGTCTCTGGGGTACAATCAGTTGGTACAGCTTCGGAAGATAGATATAAAACAACTAACGTATTCTGTCATTTTATCTTTGGAACTGCAGTTTGAGTTTTTTGGGAGCGGGAGTGTCTGAAGAAACGAGTAGAGGAAGAGGGATCAGAAAAGGGAGGTCAATGTTATTATATACTACCCACTGGTATTGTGTCTTCTGCTGAGGGGAAGGGGCACATCGTAGGGGCAACGTATGATGTGGAGATCTGCATGCTAGTTACAGTACTAGCATA
The DNA here is from genome assembly GCA_039880815.1 of Aspergillus intermedius. Lineage (NCBI taxonomy): Eukaryota > Fungi > Ascomycota > Eurotiomycetes > Eurotiales > Aspergillaceae > Aspergillus > Aspergillus intermedius. The sequence continues at coordinate 195,224 of JBDODA010000019.1, read as the reverse complement.
TGGAAAATTGCGTGAACTTAGCGGCCTCCTTTACACCAATGCCTCTCATTTGAACTCCTGCTGGCGATATTCTTCCCGGTGGTGGGGTTAGCCTTATCCACCGTGGCTGTTTGTACGAATATGGCTGGCTGAATATCCTTTCTCGCTATGCGCTGTCGTAGGAGGTGTAGTGTGTTGGCGAGTAAGGATGGTAAGACGCTTAATTCTCATATCACAGAGATATATCTACCGTCAGCTGAGATGAGACAAGTTTCCGTTGTGCCCATTGGGTAATAATAAGTCTTATGCGTGGTATAAGTCATAATATGGAGTCGGCTGGAAGTCAAACCACGAATCAAAGAGCGTGGAGGAGATCTGTATAGGGTGTACATCTTTTCCACCTGATTGGGCGATACATCTGTCTCCAGGCGCGGGACATTTGCACGATGGTACGGCCATTACAGGTCAAAGGATAGCAGACAATCAACACACGAATGTGACTGTTCCGTATCATTGGGAGAAACAGGTCCGTGGATGTGGATATTTGCAAAGTTTACATAGTATGAAATACGACAGGTTAATGTAGAGGAGAGGATGTCTACTATGATGTATTAAAAAGTTGTTATGAGCTGAGCTGAGCTGAGCTGGCGTGCGGCCACAATGGCTATGCGAACTTCGGAGTAGCACCAGCCATTGTGGCTGACTGAGTATCCCCTCTGAAATTGCTTCTGGGAATAGTGACTCCCCAAGATCTCACGTTTGAAGTTAAAGGAGACGTGTACAGAGTACGGAGTATGTTATTGCAGGCATGTCATAGCTGAACGAGCTGCACCAAAATTTCGGTTGAAGAAGGAGCATTTGGTGATAATCGTCCCCTCCTATATTGTAATCTCCGCCTGAGCTAATATCCGGTGTTGTTTTGATTGGCTTATGCAGGCCCGCAATGGTTGTTATTGAGTGCGGCTGGTTGAAAATATTCTGCTGGCACGATCTACATACTTGTAGACGTGTTCGAGAAATGCAACCCTCATTCCGCCACGCGCCTAACGCAAAGCCCTACTGAGTAGGCACGACAACTCCTCTGGATAGGGATAGCCAGAAATCTTAGTATTTTGTCAGGAATAGTGAGATCCGAAGGCCGCTCTGTTTATCAATGATGTTCCGAAACCCTCTCCCGGCAACAGTGAGGCGCTTGTCCAGGCAAAGGAATTTGGCCTGAACTGAATGGACACATCCCAACGTCAGGGAAAGTAGTATTCTGTACCACCCCATGCTAACCCAACACCTGGAATCGGATTCTCAGGATCTGTGGTTGGATTCAAAGTAAATTATAACATCAGATTCCAGCGTTCTGATATCGGTCAGTATTTGATATGCACGATACTCGGCGTGCTGGCCGCACGAGGAAATCTGTGTGCAGGGTTGGTTGGAAATGTGGGAGCGGTCGTACGCCTCTAACCTTGAACTTCTATTATATCCTGATAATCTATTAATTCAGAAGAAGCTTTACGCCAGTCTATATACGATTTATGCTACCAATGGACATCAAGTGGGTTTAGATGCCCTAAGAGCACGATGACTTAGTGATGCGACATGTGATAACACATTAAAAAGCATAAATATCTTAAGCTAGTTGGCTTCTGCCTATCTAGTGTCGATATTCAGGAAAATGTTTACTTACATCTCGAGAACATGAAAGACTTGTCGCAAGGTTGAATGCATGCCATCGAGCCACCTGGTAAGCGGAAATCTGACCATGGAAGGAAAACATGTCGGGTTGATATTTCCCTGCAAGCAACTGTCCTTTACACCCTCATGCGGGAACAGAGACACTGAACCCCTCTAATCTGTACGCTAGACTCCTGTCAGTAATCCTCAGTGGATATAGCCCTTTGACTTACCAGTAGCCCAGATGACAGAATCGGACGCATATGCTAAGAGGCTTCGGTATCGACAAATGCTTTTCGACATTATACGTAAAGAAGTGAGTATAAGAAGGATCTCTCTGAAATACTGTGTGTTTACGTCCTTTACTAGATTGTGGTGCATCTCCTGCCGACGTTATCCGAGAACCCGATGATACAACCGTCATTCATGTTGCTGATCCTCGATCCGTTGCAGTTTAGCTAAGTGGTCGGTCCGTCATCAGAGGGCGTTTCATTCGAATATGTTTCTGCAAGGTCCGTCCGCTAGTTTTGATTTGCAAAATTCAGGTTTTCTTAGGTCTGCACAATGCAGGTACCAATGCAGATAGTAATGGGGATACAATGGACATGAATTCGTAGCATTTGAACTGCACCGTATTTATCTTGCAACTCGCTGGACTTGCGTTATCACATCTTCTCTTAGCTGTACACTCTGTAGCTCCTCCAACGAGATACTGTCTGGAACCTCGAATCTAGCGTTCATTAGTACTCAATAGAGCAACAACCATGGTCTCAAATAGCTCAGAGTTACATTGTAATATAGAATGGAGGGTACCCTGAGTTATAAGCAAGCTTCTGAAAATTCGAGGCACCCTTGGCAGCAAATTTGGCTCTTGCTCTAGTGGACTGTTAGATAAGTTATAACTGACAGTGGGAGGGTTCAGTACATGTTTTCCATGCCCGCATCATATTTCTCAATTGCTCCAGGAATGCCGCTGCGTATCACAAGTTTCTAGATATGGTATTAAATTAGTATCTTGTGGGACTATCGCTTCACTAGCAAGAGCAACGAACATATTTGGCCATTTTGCAATGTGTCCCTTTCGGGGCTGAATTCGAATAGACTAATAACGGGAGTGCTAGTAGAGGTGGTGGGGATTCTTGCCTTTTATGCCTTCAATCTCCAGATTTCAACTGAGGGGCAGGCACAGCAATTGCGGGGGGCCACGTAGCAGGCATAAGATGCTATTCGCTGCCTTTATCGTGCCTGATTGGCTGATAAGTTCATACTCCGGATGTGACTATGGGCTACGCACTATTACATAGCTAGTATCTAGAGTAGCAAACATAATAATACCTTGGGGGGATATTAGAGGCCCAATAAGCTCTGTTTGGGCTCCATGTACAATATAGGGCCTCCGCCGTAAATAGATTAGATTAGTGAGATTTTTATAATGTCGGTCGAAAAGTGAAGAACCACAAAATACAGAGCTTCATAGCTACGCGTGCAACACTAATTGCCTTCAAAACTGACAATTCATATATTATTCGATTGTGTTCGAGTTGAACAAACAGGCGCCAAGCTTCAGTATTTTCAAGTAAGGCTCATCTCATCCTATTAGAGTGACCTCAGTCCGAATCCCCTCTGCCAGTTGTACCTTCTGCAGATCACCTAGTAAAACATCGTCTGGTACATAGAACCTAATCCATGTTAACACTCGACACAAACAAGGGGATGCCAGACATACGTGGTAAAATGGCTAAGTGGACCCTGTCTTGGAGTTTCAATGAATTGATTCAAGTGCGAGACATCCAAGTTACCGAATTTGACTTTTGTTCTGGTAACTTGTTAGACGTATAACATAGCTGATCATATGATGGAAAGTAGTACATGTGTTCAATGTCTTTGGCATATTTCTCGTAAGCGCCGGGGCTGTAAACGATCATGCACCTCTAGGTGCAACGTTGAATCAGCACTCTGTTTTACCAAACTTCAACAGGGACCAACGAACATATTGGATCATTCTGCACTGCGCTCCTTTTGAGCTGCGACTTGACAACAAAGGTGATCGGGGTCGATTGGCCTTATGGAATTTGTAGAGGTCTGTTTATTATATACCTTGAGTTCCAAAATTCTTGTCCTACAGACCGACGCAGAAAGGTCTAGCATCAAGTCGACAGGAAAACAACGATATTAACATACTACGAGGAAAGCATGCCTCTGGTTTGTCATATTAGACCACTGACCCATAATGCAGTGTAGACCAGGATGAAGGACACAGAGGAATCAAATTGAAGCTCTTCGCGCGCTTGTCAAGAAAAAAGCCCAATGTTTCAGATTCGGTGAGATAGCCCGAAACATACGATAGGCCTGCGGCACTCAGCAACAAGCAGGAGATTGTTTGCACTACTACGTGGACCAAAGTCTAAATGAGACTTAGTTCCGATCTCACCTAAGAGTCTGAGATCACGCCGGAATCCTCTTCGTGCATCTGCAGAGAAACGGCCCGGAAGCTGCTTAACTGGATCACTGTCGATGCAAATGTTGTCGAATTATGTTTCGAGGAGGGGTAGGTCCGAATCAAGATTTTTACACATATGCAAGCTACGTCATCTTACAGAGGTCAAAGGCTGCAGAATAGCAAACCTGTATCTATGTCTACCGCTTGTTGCTTTCTTGCCTTGCTTTAGAAGTTCCTCTCGTGAGTAGTCGTCGGTTTATCTTTGGTTACACGGCCCTATTTTAAATGGTGGGAAGATAAAACTGCGATGGAATCAGAGTATGAGATGAAAAGCCGCGTGACAAAAAACGGTGAGATTGAGGTTAGAAGACAAAGCAGAAAGCTTTTTTGTAGAGAAATAACGCCACCACCTGGTATAGCCCTAATTCCCGCGACATTGATGCATCAGAAATCTCATTTTAAGTACAAGATCAAGAATCTAATATGATAAAACAGGATAAAAAAAAAGAGAAGGACGAAAAGTGAAGGTGCAAGGGACGATCACAAAACCTGTATGACAACCGGATGAAGACCCTCTCCTAGCCGTATCGCCTGTAGCGCCTCAATTGGGACCGCATCAGGCGCTGTGAAGCTGTATCTCAATCAGCAATTGCAATAAACTGAAAGACACAAAAGGTGTATCCGGATAACAATCATACGTGGTACTCTCAGAAAGACCCGTCCCTGGTGTCATTGGTTGAAAGCCTGACGCGCCCTTTTCACCATATTTTGTTGCCAGCCTTGTAAGCTGTTAGATATGTATGCACTTGTGAAATAACATGGAAAATTGAAAGGAATACAAATATCCCAGGTTATCGTGATATCTCCGAAACGCCGTATCGTCGGCATAGCGGACGACGACTATCTAGTAAATGTCTTAGCATCTTATACGGCATTCTAATTTTCTTCCAGTTTTCTTTCTAGAGATGTTGACTTACAAGTCTTTGCATTTGCGCAAGTCTAGTAGGTCTCAGGATGATGATATTTGGGCTTGTTTAGCAGGACGATCACTGAAAATCGATTTCTTGTTGGGCAGATATTTTATCTGTTAAATACCATTTTTGTCGATTAGTGACTGGGTTGTTAATTGAGGGGAAATTCCAATTAGGACAGCATGGCATGCAGCACAGATGCATCCTGACAGAATAGTTTATGCACACTATATCTCACCTAAGCAGATCAGTGGGTACTGCACACGTTGTCCAATCGATATGACCGAACGGTAAATCTCGAGTATGATAAATCAGATAGGACATGGTTCTTAGTATTGACAGAAGGTGTTTCATATTACTGTCCTTATTATCTCATGATACTGTGCGTCCGAGCCCCCAGTAGTTCTTTCACTGGCCCCGAAAGGGGCTCATAGCGTATCGAGTAAAATTAGCGCGCACACTAAGCAGGGATAGTCTCTTAACGCCGCTTTCAGGAGTTCCAGGGACAATCGAATGGATTCTAGCATCTAGGAATCTCGTATGGCCCATACGCACTTATGATTCTCTGATAGTAGGAAGCTGTTAAGGTGTAGCAGTATATATTGTTAAGTCATTTTTCCCAGACCAAATTACGCGATGGTCAACTGCCATCACGCCGAACGGCCATGTATGGACAAAAGCAGAATTGTCAATGAAGATTTGGACAGCAAGCGAATAAATTATAGGTTCCTGACATCAGAGAGTGGGCTATAAATATTTGCTAATTGACATTTCAGTAGACCAAACAGAGGCAAGCAGAGGCTTCTTCCCAAGCCCTAAATCCTCTAAGCCTGACACCTTACCCCGCGCATGAAATCCGAGACACACCCTTCCGGAAATTCAGGCATTCAGTGGTTGAAGCTCGAACCTGATACCCCTCGGAAAGTCTATCATCTTCAACTGATACACATGCACGTTGGATGGCACCTCTATTCTGGAATTTATCAGCAGTTATTCAACGAATCACATTAACAGCAAGAGCCATGCAATAGTACATACACAGTGGAGATCTTGGGAGGATAGTTCGGAAAGTGCTCAAACGCTGCAAGCTTTGCACCCATTTCGGCGAACCTGCTCCTCACTCTGGTAGACTGTTAGATTCGCAATACAATGCACAGTATGAGGGAGTATAGTACATATTCTCAATATATGCGCATTCTGAGAAGTCGCTGAAGCGCACATTGAGGCGCTAACGTAGGAGCAAATCAGAATATGTCTTGAAGAGCTATTTGGATGGGACTTACGAGGTAATAAGGCATATTTAGTAAATGCTAGCTGTTTGGATTGCTGGTGCAAGCTAAGCGCTGGACCTGAGTACTATATAGTCTATGACTTGATGCCGTGGCTGGAATTGACAAGAGCCACGGTCTGTCTATCGACGAGTCGGATAACGAGGAGGGTTTGGATGCGTTCCGGGAGACCGAGAATACGGTGAGAGCGACTGCAACGGAGACGTCGGACAGTGCGATTCCCGATAGTCAGGCTGGGAAGAACTGCTGTGAGCACCACGTATAATGCAAAAGCCATTTCTCCCTTTTAGCTCAATTAGCCGACAGGTATATGCGTTCGATGGTCGTGTAACGTGACTGCATAGATAATAGTATTGTTTGCCGCCTTCCTAATACAAGATCAAAACATGTAAGCGCCGAGAAATTGTCAAGTAGCCAATTATGGGGTTGGAAGGAGTAAGGCCGGATTGTTGTTTGCCATCGAATCCGCATCATATTGGACGGGCATGGATGCATGAAGCATATCACAGGGAGAATAGGCAATAACCGAGAAATACGATGAAGACTAACAGAGCATGCATTTAAATGTCTGACGAATATTATCCCTGTCCCTCGCGTGACCTTAATTGCCCGGTGTATCCGCGCCGCGAATCCCGTCTATGCCATGAACTAAGACAACCAGAAACAGCTCTCTGCAGCGTATGAAAGGGAGTAACTGATCGACATCTAGTCAGCCACTTGCCGAGTAGACTCTAGTACCGATACGGATTTGTTTTTCTTACGAGCTCACTCAGCATTGGGGAATTCTGGTCGGTGTTTGCATCTGGACTGATGCAAATTTGTTGCCTGTATACTACAGGAGCTTCAATCACCACATAGTAGCCGAGTCCTAGTTCCCTTGGTTGATAATAATAAATTTGATAGCAATTGACTACTTAAGCCGAGAAGGAAATAACAGTCACAATACCCTCTCCCAGCTTTGCATTCAGCAAATCATCCAAGGAGACACTGTCTGATGCGTCGAAAGTGTTGCTGATCAGTATCCAGTGTAGCAACAACAATACCTCTGGGTGATATTCTAGACATACAAAGTAGAATAGCTGGACAGAAATCCGGACATGTTTTGAGAGGTCTCCAGTTGATATCACCGCTTTCGCCGGATTTGCTTTTCATTCTTGTGAATTATGAGCTCAATATCATGGTGAATACCAAGAAGAAATTGAAAATACAATACAAGTTCTCAATATTGTTGTGATATTGATCAAAGTAAAAGGAATATTTATAACTGGTCGAAAGAATCTAAGGATAGGCTTATTTAGTATCCCACTGTAGAGGACTCAAGAGCTCAACAGACATAAGACATTATTTTGCGCGTCTGACCTTCCGTATAACAAAACGGATTGTCGATTGATACTCAGCGGAACTTCTCCCATTGTTATATGGCTTAAAACAGCTAACTGAGAAACTTCCATGTAGCATGCAATCTGCATTTCTCATTGTCGAATTGAATGACGGGCATTCCGTACATACATGCGTCAGAATCCAGGATGAACGTATTAAGACCACACATGCTATAACGTAGATGAATGTGTAACAGAATCGGTTTGCTATTTTCCAAGAATTGCATTGAGTCGGTGACCGGCTGGTCTTTTACTATCAGAATTTGCAGCTCTCTGTAGCCAGCTGCTGCGCTGGAAGCTATTCCGGTCTCGTATAGGACCGGGCTTCTGGCTATGACTGTTTGTCACCGTGTCTTACTACTCTGTTTCAGGTCAATCTAAGTAAGCTTATTCAACAATAAGTATAAATTAATGATAAGTGTATCTAATATATGTATTTGTTTGGTGCTCGACATTTTCTCTTTTCTAAGCAGTTGGGCTTTCAATTCTTTTGAATTATGAAATGCCCCGCAACTTTATTTGGAATCGCTGTGTACGAGAGTTCCTCCGTTTCAGTTTCAAGGGTATTATCATGTTTTCCAACTCGCAAGATGGCCTAAATGCAGCCTCTGCAGTTTCCCTGACTTGGTCTCTGGCAGACAGGATATTAAGCATTACTTGAATAGAAAGTATGAGAGACTCATTCATCATCCACCCAATGAACGCAAAAATCCCACTCGACCGTTCTTTTACACCCTTCAACTCATCCAATGACACACCATCCGGTGCCGTGAAGCTGATCTCATCAGCATTGAACATCACAAAGGAACTATCACTCCAAAAATACCAGACGTACCTAGTATCATGCCCAGGTGGGGTACCACCTTTCGTAACAAATCCCGTGAAATCCCAGACGCCTTTTGCACCGTACTCTGATCATTCTAATAGATCATCAGCCATTCTAGATCATTATATGGAGGCAGCAAGTGGAAGGGGGAACATCGTACCTCTCCTCGATACCATTACCAAGCTCGAGCTACATTTCAATGGTGTTGTAACGGATGCAGAGCCCAACCGAGGGGAACGCTGCTACGTGGCATGCGGGCCATGTGGGAGAATGGCTCCGGAGGGACGAGTAATATGCCAATCATACAGCAATCGAGCCAGAGGAGTGGCAGATGGTTAAAGTTCCTGTACACTTGAAGAGTGTCAAAACGAAGCAACAAACTGTCCAACCAGCGTCTGTATCACATCCTGCATTGCGTGAATAACATTCCGACAAGCGGGAGTAAGTGATGGGGGGATATATATAAGCCAGAAAACCAATAAAAAAAACACCAAGACGACAATGTTACACAAACACTATCGCTAAGAATACAATGCACATCAAGCAAACCCGGAGCGGTCGAAAGAACAGATGCGTATAAGGATGAATAACGACGGTCGAAAGAAGAGCAGCCAAGACGTGGGCTTTCTTTTCTTCGCGTATGGGCCCTGGGCCTCTGATGGCGCATAATCCTCATGTCCATCATCGATGTCTCTCTTCAGTTGGCTAAACGTGGGACCTGGTACCATTCTGCCCTCTCTTTCCAAGATGAGAGCGGCCCGGCCCAGTACACGTTTCTTTAACATCTGCGGAAAAGCCTCTTCGATTTCATCTTGCAATCCCATAGGGTTCAGGCTGAGATTTCTTTTCAAATCTTTCAATGCGACGTCTTCACTCCCTCTTACCAGTAGTTCCGCCCATGGCAGATCGATCGCCATCAAATCAGCAGCAGGGAAAACCTTAGCATCATCGCAAGAAATACCCCTAGATCGTTCAGATCAAAACCAACGCTGCTCATGATGCCTGTCTTAGGGTCACCTTGCCGGATCTTCCTATAAACACACATGCGCGCCTCAATCTCTCAGAGAACCGGTTTCATCAACGCCCCATCTTTTTCGAGCTCTTGCAGTTTCCGAGCTAGTGTGTGCATATCTGCAAACCAATCCTCTGGATCATCTTCTTGAACGCTGTCAATTATTCTCCTGTGCCTGTCTTCCGTTTCTGCTCCAGTAAACTTGCGCTCCTCATTTTCTGGAGGTCTCTACGCTCAGTGAAGATGATGATGACGAAGAAAGTGACAAGGTCGTAGGTTCCATGCAGCCAGAGTTGGGCATCTTTTACCATGTCGTCCTTCCGTTCAGCCCAACCCGTTTCAAGAACCACTAGCGGGAATTCACGACCTCTGAGAATTATGTACGCATCTGGTTCTTTGGTACGATTTGGGGGTAGCCCAGGAAATTCAAATCCCATGAACTCTTCGAAGACGTCAGTAAGCTCACCTAATTACAGCTCGTCCAGAAAGGATGTACATACCGGTACTTTGGCCAATTATTAGCTGCCCGTGGGCTTGGCTACTCAACTTGCCTATTTCCTGATATCCTTGCGCCTGAAACACGCGAGAAGTCGAGTCATGCGTGGATGTTGGCAAGCATCTGATTCCGAGTCTTTGCCTCAATTGATGATATTCGTAATATGTGTGTTCATCTCCTTGCTGGACCGCCCATGGCTCAAATAGCGAGCGAGGCATGTGTACCTCTACCCAGTCCTCCAATGATTCGGCTCAGCGTGGGCGTGCCGGTGTTTCCAGATCTTTGAGTATCATCGTTGGGTCGACGGTGTTCAGGGTACGCTTGACCTTTACAGGGTCATTGGAGTTCAAATCGGCCATCGGGTTGCTAGATGTCGACGCCACCGGTCGGTTGTCAGGCGGCGTTGTGTTGGTTGTCACTGTCGGTGCATGCTCCCCCTTTTCATAGTCTTGCTGAGCCGTTATTCTGTCACGATCGGAGGGTGTGTGAACGAACTTGCGGCTGGTATGTTCAGCCAAGAGACAGCCGACCTGGATCCTGCAGCCAGGACAGTCGCGTTATCCCTATCGGGATCGGCCCCGGACGGGTCTGGACAAGGTTAGCGAAATGTTCCTGAGTGATTTCCGACTCGTCCTGCCACCACGCCTTTTACGGAACAATATCCTCTGCAAGCTTCGCCTGTTCGACTTCGAATAAGACCTCACATGACATCTTTGGGAGTAAGAAAAGGTAGAGAGAGATACGACAAGCGCACATCAAAGTCAAGTTCTATTTTGAATTGATGACTTGAATAATATATTACCTATCCTACCACCTCCGCCAATATCCAGAACCTTCAAGCCAACACGATATGTTCTCTTTCAGGCGCTTCGCGGGAAACACAGAGAAACGGCGCGACGGCCGCGACAGGTGCGACAATAGTAGAATGTTAAGGAGCACTTCATAACGCTGTGGAGGACCGGTACGGACTATTGGGATGCAAACGTTTAATATTAGCTGCGCGAACTGGATTAACGGAGTCTTGCGGAGAGATAAAAAGCTTCAATCAATCTGCTTTTCGATTTGACAGGATGCGGGAGTCATCACTCGCAGTTGCCGTCTAACCTCGCCCTGGCGTTTTTTCCAGAAACAGAAGCCGCGAAACTGTGGCCGCAAGTCTACCAAGCGATACCATAAACACTCGGTTAATCCATTTCAACGCTAGTCACGAATGCTATTCATGATGATCCTTGTTGGCCACATTATACAGCAGCTTCATTCGCAGCCCTCCTAGCACCGGGCGGCTTCGTCGGGAGCGACAACCACAACCCTAAACAAACACAAAGCATGACCAGAACCATTGGCTGCAGAACCCCAATGCCCTGCGATTTCGCAATAGCGCCCGTGATAAACGGAAACGTGCAGCCGCCCGCACTGCCCAGCGCACACGCGAATCCAACTGCAGCGACATGCAGATGTTTCGGGAGGATCTTAGTCTGCGCGATAACAGCTTCTGGAAAGAGTGGACCGAGGAAGAAGCCCAGGAACGTGACTGCAATGACAGACGTGACGAAATTGTGGGTTGTGTAGAAGATGAGTTGTGCGGCGATGCAGCCAGCGAGGTATACCGTTACGGCGGTCTTTTGTTTCTTGAGGTATGGTGTGAGAAAGCCGAGAACCACCCGCCCGCCGGTTATACCGGCCCAGTAGGCGAAGTTGGCGATTCCAGCGGCGAATGGGGCTATGTGGCGGAGATCGACGAGGAAGGTGAGGAGCCAACCTCCGACTGTGACTTCAGAACCGACGTAGACGAACAGGTAAGCGCTGATGATCCACGTGGAAGGTAGTGCAAGAGCCTGGACTGTGGGACTCTTCTGCTGCTGCAATTGGGGTTGTTCATCGTCTGTGAGAGCAGTTTCCACAGCATGACCCGTCCCTCTGGCGTTCCAGAACGCCACGACAGAAGTCACAAACTCGACAGCTCCTGCCAACGCCATGATATAGTAAAACTCATACCACTGCCACCCGCTCTTAGTGAATAGCGTAGTCGCAATCAACGGCGCTAACGCCGCACCCAGACCATAGAACGCGTGCAAAAGACCCATCAACATGCTGCTGTCAGCCATTGCGCCGATCCAGGCATTCCACGAGGCATCAATGACGCCATTTCCGAAACCGGCGAGGATGAAGATCGCGATCAAGATGGGATACGGGGGATGGCGGGTAACGGCGAGATAGGCGATAATGTGCAGACCGCATCCCAGAATCGCAACGCCGCGCTGGCCGAATCGGACGTGTATTGAGTGGTTTACTAGTGCTGCTGTGGCATAGCCGATGAAGGAAGAGAGGAACACCACGGATACGGCGGCGTAGTCGGCATCGTAGTATTTTTGGAGCTATCTTGTCAGCGTGAGTGGGACAGCTATCTGATACATTCAACGTACATAAGGAATTAAAGCCTGCGATGATGTTAGCCAAGCTCTCGAACCTCGAGGGGATTGACACATACACCATAGGAACCATCATTGGCACCCACGACTATGAAACTGTAATAAGTGGCCAAAACCCTCCAGGCATTGATACGAGGCTCATTCCATCTCTCTGCCTGGTGCTCCGGCTCCTCTTGAGTCTCCCGGCCAATCTGGCGATCTGTCGCGATTCCATAATCAGCTCTGCCCGTATCGCTCGGGAGCAGAGGTCTTGTTTGCTCTGCTGTGTGATTATCTGGTGCCATTGTGCCTTCAATGACCCAAGAATCGTGAACTAGTGCAGAGAATTGTAAAAGAGCAAAAAAGAAGGCAGAGAGAAGGAATTGAGGTCAATCGGTCTATTCACATGACATAACTCAATCCACACAACCCCGCCATAATCTTAGACCCCTCTTGGCCGGCTGAAATTCGGCTCATACTACCGTAAGAGGGGTCCAGCAGATGTAATCCTCATGAACTGCAATATATTGGTACATGGCCAATCAGCGCGGGAGTTCACGCGGAGGATCTGATATCGATCCCCGCGTCTCCCGCGGGCGAACAGCGGTCAGAGTTGCTTCTGCGTGAGTGCCTCGGGAGCAAAGAAGGGCAAAATGATAAGGTGAAAGAGCAAAAAAAAAATCTTACGGAAATCAGAAAGAGTTGATAAAAATTTTAAGAACACTCTCTGATATTGACAAGAGAAGGATTGGACCTCGTGCTTTCGTACTGCGGCCTAAACACAGCGCCCTCAGAACATTCGGCCATCTTACCTCAGGGTGCTTACATCTATTCATGCCCATTTTCGGTAACAACGCTTGGTTCTTTGTATCGATCAGCAGCCCATAACCCATAGTCGGATCTCTTTGATCTTCCCGAGTCCAGGGCTGGCTTATATTATACTTACATAGAGTGATCTGTATTTGTGACGTGCAGTCTGACCATGGTGTATAGCCTCTTGTAACTAAGTGCTAGCGTTCAACGAAGGGCTGGCATAGAACTCGTATTGGGCTGATTCCACGTTTTGGCAGATCCCTCGTGGCGTATTGTCTGTCGCTCGGTTCCGTTCGTTTCTCGTGGCTGTAAGGTGGTATGTTGATATAAGCACGTCGTAGAGCGAAGTCACGCATGTACCTTTCGTAACGCTCGCTGCGCTATTATTAGACTACTTTCTCAAACCGATCACTTGTAAGAATGCCTCGATAGGTCAGTTCCCTCCCTCTTTCCAAGGGAAGAAATACTAAATCCCAACTCATCCACCAGGCACTATTCATCTATGTCGACAAGGAAATCTTCGAAGAATACAGCCCGAATTTCGAATCTCAGTATCCACCACCCCCTATCATTATCACCCACGATCCGTATCATATATCTAAGAAAACCAAACCAGGGTAGTAAAGACCTTCAATCTCAGAGCATGCAGCGGTTGAGAATCGTTTGAGGAAGTTCCGGGATTTGAAGGATCGCAGTTTATTATGAGTATGTCTGCTGCATCGCAACTTGATAATTACGAGGTATAAATGTTGGTAGTGAGGGAGTGTAGGTTTGAGGCGCCGGGTGATATTCCGTTGGAGTTGGAGAGTGCGAGGATGCCGGGAGTTACGTTTACGGTTTTAGGTGCGGTAGAGCATGATTATAGCAGGACAGTTTTTAAGGTGACAGTTATCTAATAGATCACTGCAATTACCTTGATAATTGAAGAATGGCTAACGTTATAATTAGACCGAACTACGAAATGCCCCGGAGGATCAGGACCATTGAACCCCGGGGTCCTCACATCGACTCCACATTTATACAACCTCTATACTTGACCTTTTCTATATAAACCGAGCCCTTCACCCTCTTATAGCATCGAAATCAATATCTATAAAATTCAAAATGAAATGAATCGCCGAATCGGGCTCTCGGGCTTCACACTCCGCCCAATCGGCGACCCCACATTACCACATATAAACTCCAACCTCACCTCACTTCATCCCCTACAACCTCACCACCCAAAACGAACAAACCACCCCTACAAACGAAATGTGCAAGAAAGCCACCTGTTCTAACTGCAGTACGTCCCTCACCATATCCATTCCAGGATAGCAAAATATGCTGACTCGACAGACAAAATCACCTGGTGGGGTTGTGGCAACCACATCCCCAGCGTCATGGATGCGGTCTCGCAGGACGAGCGGTGCACGTGTACACCGCAGGTTGAGCGTGAGGGGAAGTCGTATCCGCCTAAGGCCGAGAATCCGTGACTGGCCGGTTGTGTGATTCAGTGAGGAGTTTATGGAAGGTCCGATGAAAGTGATCCGGAGAGTATCAGAATGTCTGGGGATTGATTGGTTGATGATGTTTTATGGACCAGTTTCTTTGAAAGGGTTGTATTAATAACAAAAAATCCAAGGCTATTTATTATTTATCTCGGTCATTCATCGCAAGCTAGAATTGGCGCGCTAGACAATAGCAGACAAACTCCGATTCTGCACCAACCGAGCAATGACCAGGAGGACAGCTCCTACCAGGAGACTCACTCCGGAGTAGATCGAAAGCGCTAGGTATCCATATTTCCCGGCCAGCTGGCCGCTGATCGGAATTCCAGCCATTGCCCTTGATAGTTAGCGAGGCACTAAGGGTTGAAGAAAAGAAGAAACATACGAAAGAGATGTAGAACCCATAACAGCCCCGATGGCCAGCCCAAGGGTCTGAGACGTAGCGACCTGGGCAGCGCAGGCTTGTTGCAAGGACAAAATACCCTAAACAGGTTAGTTTAAGGCCGCCAAGTATTCAGTGAAGGGATACTAACCCCAGACGCAAAGCCATAAGCAGCAGACCAAATCACCAATCCCGCCACAGAAGTCGCCTTCGTCCAACACAGTGCGATAATCCCCGCGAAGCCAGTAGCCACGATACAGCAATTGAACTTCCCATATTTATCCGCAACGATACCGGGGAGGATACGGCCGAAAAAAGACGCCCCGTTGACGATTGAGACGGTGTAGAAGGATAGATCGTCTGAGAATCCCATCTTGATGCTATAGGACGTGGTATAGAAAAACGGCGAAAACATTCCGAAATAGATGATGAAAAAGGAAAGGCAGGTTAATTGCATACTAGGCTGTTTGAGGATCGAGAAATCAGTCTTGGGAGGGATTCTGGGGTCTTTCGAAGTCGATGCTGGTTGATCGTCGTTGGTAGGTTGGGTTGGTTGTGGCGTGGGTGCAGGACGACAGCAGACACAAGAGATCAAGAGAAGAGGGAGCATTATGAATCCCGAAATCCGCATGGCCCATGGAAAGCCGAGGTTGGGCTTCTGTAGCAACTCTCTAATCACGATGGGCCATATGACGCCTCCCAGAGAAGAACCAGCGATGACGATTCCCATGGCAGCGGCGCGTTTGACCTTGATATGCTGTCCGACAAGGGCAACCATAGGAGTGACTAGGAGAGCCATTGAGACTCCTAGAAGAATCCCCTGCGCGAGGATAAATTGCCATAACTCTTTGCATAGCGAGGCCATCATCATGGCGAAAACTGTTCCAATGGAGCCCATGTACAGCATCAACTATGCTAGTTAGTCTCTCTCTCTCTCTCTAAGACATTTATGGATTATGCTTACCCCCGGACCAAAGAAATCAAGCAACGGACCGGATATGACCGAAATGGAGAAGATGAAGAAGATACTGACGGCGCCGATCCATGCAATGGTTGTTTCTGTTGCGTCGGCGAGTTGGTACTGCATGTAGTATGATTCAAAAACGCCAAAGGAGTTCAGGAAGCCGACTGTACAGAAGAGTCCGGTGAAGGCGCCGAGAATTGTTAGGTTTGCTCTGAGACTATCATCGTGTCAGCTATAAGGATATATTGTTAAATGTGCGGAACGTACGTGTACTCGCTAGGAGGCTTTGACTGACGGCCAGGCTGGGCCTCAATCTGCGCACTACCTTGATGACCCATGCTGTGTGATAGTCCGATGCAATTTGTTTGGCTTGTTTTTCTGAAAGATTCTTGGTGCTTTTTTGGTCAGACACCGGACGAGCAGTGGCTTTAAAAGACATGACAACGGGCGATAGGAGAGTAAACATGTATGAGTATCATTCCCCGGAGCGCCCGCGGAGTGAATGAAGCAAGAAATCCGAAGGCAACTGAACACTGATGATGATTTCCTCTTCGGGTCATCGTAGTGATGCTTCTCGGAGAGTCCGCGGAGGCTCCGAGACGATGAAGCCAACATCATCCCAACATTTTGCACATGTATCCGAATGAGAAAAGAAATCTCTAAGAATACCCCTGCGCTTTTTGCGCGCGTCTAATTGCCCATGAATGGTTCATAGTGCCTGATAAGTTCGAAAACGAAGGCAAAACCGCAGAACACGTGATTTTCCAGTGTCAAGCCTCAGGCAACGCATTCACCATCACCAACCACTTCATCTCCCTCGATGAAGCGCAAAGCATCTGAGCAGGAGGAATCGCCTCCAAAACGCGCTCCCAGACAGGATCCCGTCTCCTGCGAGTCCTGCAGACGAAAAAAACTCAAGTGCAATCGCCAGCAGCCATGCAGCAGCTGCGTGACGCGACGGTTGCCCTGCAGCTACGGGACATCGGTATCCTCGACAAATACGAGTCACGGGAAACCAGCTGGTAGTACAGTGCCTGCGAAGACAATACAAGATGAAAACCGGGTGTCAGATTCGAATGCTGCCATCACTCGTCCGGATGGTCAGATATCGCGCGATAGGAACGAGTCTGTGATGACAGCTGACTGGCTCGAGAAGATTGTCATGGGGGATCGAGTTCCGACTGGTATGCGTGCGACACGAAGAGCATTAAATGAACTCTCGAAGGTCGATGTAATGAGCCCTGCAGAGGGAGTCGCGAGGAATCCTCTGCCGACATACTGGACGGCTTCTTCTGAGAACCCCGCGACGGTTCAATTGCTTTCATTCCTACCAAAGAAGACGAAAACAAGGGCTCTTTTCCAATACTATGAAGATTATCTCGACTATTTATACCATATTGTCTTACCCGACCGGGTAGAGGAACAAATCAATGCCATCTACCAAGCCGTCGAAAACCAAGAACCGCTCAATCTAGGCCACCTGGCGCTTCTGTTTAGTATCATTGCGAGTTCGCTTTTCTTGCAGTTGTCTATCGAATCATCTGTCCATGCAGAAGCGTGTAGTCGGGAATATACCTTCTTGACAGGCGCTGCTTTGATTCAGAGTAACTACTCTGCATATCCGACAATCGAAGGACTACAGGCGACGTTAATAGTGGCGCATAACTTATCCAATACTAACTGCCATCCATCTGTTCGTGCGCTTTTTGTACATGGCGCTATTGTTAGTCAAGCCAAGAGTCTCATGCTACATTGTATCGACTCACCGCAGTTCGAAAGAAAGGCTAACGGCGCTGATATGATGGAAGTCGAACTCAAGCGACGCCTTTGGTGGGACTTGGCGTCTTATGACTGGTAAGCCCGCATGAAATATGGTTCAGGCGGCTGCTGACCTCAGTCGTAGGTTACTGGGCTTCCTCAGCGGTCCGCAGGAAAACACATACCTCATCCATCCGGACCATATGAACGTCCAGAAGCTGGCAAATATAGATGACGCAATACCAGACAACGAAGAGAACTATTCACTGCCAATTTCAACGCCGACAAAAATGTCGTATTCTCTCGAGCGGCTCAAGCTTGCAGAAGTGTGTCGAGAAATAGTCGACGCAACTGCCTACGAACACATGCGAGGAAGAGAAATAAGCTATGATAAGGTCCTCGAGCTGGACCGTAAGCTCCGACAAGCCTATGACTTTCCGGCCTACTTCCGTCTCGATCCCATCTCCCGGCATCAATATGCTTCTCTTTATCGAGACCGGCCGGCAATCGCTTGGCAGAGATGTCTTCTACATCAAGCTTATCATTCACGTCTATGTCGACTACATCGCCAGTATCTGATCCGAGGGGCTCGAGATCCGACATATTCCTATTCCCATGTGGTCTGTCTTCAATCAGCGCGCAAGGTGTTGGAAATGAAGAGAATCATGGATGAAGATGAGCCGAAATTTATGCCACCTAGTTCAGTGGTATGGTCAGTTATGCATCATGTGTTCATGGCTGCTGTTATCTTGTTGATGGACGTCTGCTTCAACTGGGATGATATATTAGCAGAAAAGCGAAAAGAGGAAGTGCTGGACGCATGTCGCTTGCTAAGTAAAGCGCAGCAATCCTCATCGACTGTTCGCGAGGGAATCAATGCGATGATGGAAGTTCTACAGAAGCATTGGAAAGTGTCCAACAGCAAGCAATCTGCGGTTGCATCGTCTCCCGTCATCAACCCGATGGAGCAGGGCACTCCGGCTTGTGTCCCTTTAAAAACCGCTGAGGAGCAAGTTGCTAATCTCAAGCAATCCCCGGCGGATCTTCCAAGCAGTGCCATGGATGATACTGGGGAGACACTTGAGGATATATGGACAGAGTTGCTAGACAGCAGCGGGGATCTCTCTTTTGAAACTCCCGACTGGACGGGGTTGTTGGCTGAGTTAACGACTGCTACTGTGCCTTATTGATCCATGGGGAAAGCTTAGGAACCAGGAACCAAGTTCCGTGACGGCTGTCAACTATGGTTTATGGTTGACAACCTATGATGCCATTATTATGTCTTAGCTCAATTATGATAATCTCTAATCCAGCTTACTTACATCAAAGAGTGAAAGCATGATACCAGACCACGACTTGCTCGACAACATGTCAGGCATGCAACGACCAAACCACCTGCCCTACATCCGCCGCTACATAACCACCCACAGCAAAGACGGCGAAGCCATCTTCCTCTCTCCCACCCAAGTCCCCGACTACATCCCCTCCAAACCCGCCGGCGAAGACGGCGAACTGGCCCTCCTCTACGCAACATCAGCCACACCTGTTGATCTTACCGATGAGGGCGATGTTGCTGACTACGATGACTTTCTCCATACACCACCCGGCCTGACCACTTCGCAAGGCACCGTGATGCGAACGATTGATCTTCGGCCTGGAAAGATTAGTCCAATGCATCGGACTGTCAGCTTGGACTATGGGGTTGTGCTTGAGGGTGAGGTCGAGCTTATCTTAGATTCTGGGCAAAGTCGCGTGCTGAGACGGGGTGATGTGAGTGTGCAGCGAGGGACAGCGCATTCGTTTAAGAACCGGAGTGAGACGGAGTGGTGTCGGATGCTGTTTGTGTTTTTGCCGATTAACCAGTTGACTATCAAAGGGAAAGAGTTGGGGATGGAAGTCTATGATGAGCAGTATCAAGATGATGGACAGGATAAATAAATATAAACGACTATCGATAAACAATGCTATCTATATAAGTTAGTGAAAAACACGACTACTACGAAGCTTCAGGATGCTGTCCATACGGCCAAAGAGCCTTTGCATCAAGCCCCGCATTAACCCCCATCCAATCAACCCCCCTCTTCGCATCCCCTTTATACCGTCCCAGAATCATCCCGGTCACGCGATTAAACTCCCATCCGACAGCCATATCCAAATCTTCCAAGAGCCTAATACACAGCGGCGGGACATAGACGTACCTGTTTGCGCAGTTCTGAATAACCTGATGGCCATCCATGCGATGCTCATAGAGACTGTGGACCATCTTGCGGATAGTTCGGGGCTTTACTCCAGACCTGGGGCCTCTACTAAGTAATTCCAGAATTTCATCGAGCTTCTCGTGCACCAGATCATCGCAGTAGGCGGTGCAGACGGTTGAGTGTTGGTATTCGGCATCGCGGAAGCGTTGTATCCTAGAACGTACGGTTTGTAGAAGAGCGGCTCTTCGTCTTGTTATTCTCGCTTCTTTCATTAGCATTCAATCTTAACAAAGGGACTGGGAGGGAAAACTCACCGCCAACATTCAACGGCACACAAGTCCCCTCCAATTCCACATTCACCCCAGTATCCAGCACCAACTCCTTCGTCGCAAACCGAAACGCATCACTCATATTAAACACCCAACTCACGCACAAAATCCACTTCGCAACATCCCTCAATGACGCCCTCGGATTCCCAATCCTCACCGTACTAGCCCACGTATGCAACATCGTACTCACGCTCTCAAAAAGCTCATACTTATCCACCACCACAGCGATATCCTTCAGCAATTCGAGTTTGATTTTCCTGCCTGGCACGGAGAAGAAGCGTCCGTGTACCGCGTTCATCACGGCAATCATGGCGGTGGGGTTATCGTCGGGGAGGGTGATGTTGACGGTGCCGTTGGCGCGGAGGATAGAGGCTTCTCTGAAGGGTCCGGTTAGTAGGGCTCGGTAGTAGGGGGAGGCATTGATGAGGTGGTGTGAGGAGACGAGGAGTTTGGTGGGGGGGTTGGTGATTGTGAGGGTTAGGGTTGTGTCACCGTCTGGGCAGATGTTGTGGGTGGACATTTGTTAGTTTGGATGAACTGGGGACCATGTTTGGCAGTAGAATCGAGGTATCGTTCTGGTTGAATATATATTCAACAGGAACAAAGGAAAATTGTTGAAGCCTCGATTTCTGAGCCTTTGTATGTATGATTGGAACAAAGCCGGTCTTTATTCACTTGTTTCTTCAACATCTTTTCAATACTTCATTGTGCTTCCATAATTACTCCACTGTGCTCTGTTTATTGTTACTATTTCGATGCCAGATCTTATCTTATCTCAGATGGCGCTAGCTTCATCCGGACACTTCGGAACGTCGGAATATCATTGGATGGTCATTTTAAAGATATATTGTAGTACTTAGTATAAAGCTCAGGAGTAGTCTGTTTAGTATGATAAGGCACATTTCGAATCATATAGTTGTCTATATCACGCCCTACCCGGTACATATCTCAGAGTCACTCGGACCATTCCGACTTCCGACGGACGTATTCCGCAGCGCCGACCCCGCCGTTTTTAACTCGCACTTTCCCGTCGACTCACTCTGACCATTCCTACCCTCAATCCTATCCGATCCAAACAAGTAAAGATGGACCCGGACCAATTCAGAACCGCTGCCCACGCAGCAATCGACGACAGTAAGCCCTCATCTACCGCCGTCACCCCCAAGAGCAACTAACACAACACAGTAATAAACTACTTCGAATCCCTCCCCTCCCAGCGCGTCGTCCCAACCATCGAACCTGGCTACCTCCGTCCACAAATCCCCTCCAACCCACCTATAGACCCAGAATCATGGTCGGAAATCCAAGCCGATATTGACACAAAAATCAAGCCCGGTCTCACGCACTGGCAATCACCCAACTTCATGGCATTCTACCCGGCCAACGTGACATACCCGTCTATTCTGGGTGAGATGTACAGTGCAGCATTCACCGCGCCAGCATTTAATTGGTTGTGCTCACCTGCGTGCACGGAATTGGAGACAATTGTTATGGACTGGGTTGCGAAGGCGCTGTCATTGCCGGGGTGTTTCCTGAGTGATTCGGAGAATCGCGGGGGTGGCGTTATCCAGGTTTCTGCGAGTGACGCAATTGCGACGGTTATGGTTGTCGCAAGGGAACGGAGGGTTCGAGATCTTGCGCTTGCGGAGGGGTTGAAGGAGGGGACGCAAGAGTTTGAAGAGCGGATGATGGATTTGCGGCCACGGTTGGTTGCGCTGGGGAGTGACCAGGCGCATTCTAGTACGGCTAAGGGGGCGATTATCGCGGGGACGCGGTATAGGAGTGCCAAGGCACGGCTGGAGGATAATATGGAAATGACGGGGGAGAGGTTGCGAAGCGTGCTGAAGCAGTGTGAGCGGGAGAATCTGACGCCGTATTATATCACATTGACTATGGGAACGACGAATACATGTGCTCTGGATCGGTTTGCGGAGATCAAGGCCGTGTTGAGCGAGAAACCCGCTTGGCGGAGGATTTGGGTGCATATCGATGCTGCGTATGCGGGGTCTGCGCTGATCGCAGAGGAATGGCAGCATATCGCGCAGGACTTCGCAGAGGGTGTCGACTCGTTTAACTTCAATATGCACAAATGGCTACTCGTCAACTTCGACGCAAGCTGTCTCTTCGTCCGCAACCGCCAGGATCTCATTGATGCTCTGGACATCACGCCAGCGTACCTTCGCAACACGTATTCAGAAACCGGCCAGGTCATTGACTACCGTAACTGGTCCATTTCGCTGGGGCGACGATTCCGCGCGTTGAAGATCTGGTTCGTCATGCGCAGCTACGGACTTACGGGCATGAAAACGCATGTCCGTAAGGCCATTACTTTGGGGAAGACCTTTGAAGACTTGATCCGGAGTCGCGCAGACTTGTTTGAGATTATTACGAGGCCTGCATTTGGGTTGACTGTGTTCCGGATCAAGGCGCCTGGTTATCAGGGTGAATCTGCCATCGTGCAGCCAGATGAGGCGTGCAATGCCCTCACGAAGAAGGTATACGAATTGATCAACTCCCGGGGAGAAGTCTTTATCACTGCCAGTGTTGTGGCTGGTGTACAAGCTATCCGGGTTGTGAGTGCCAACGAGGCAGCTCACGAGTCGTACATTCGGCGGGCATTCGATATCATTGTTAAGACTACAGAGGAATCGCTGCAGTAGAAATTTTGTTTGTATATAGATAATGCCATTTCTGCTCTGTTCATAGTACCTTACTACATGACGGAAAAATCGTATAGTTTGAGGGAGGGCCAACGGGTCCGAATCTGAGACATTGAGATTGAATATTCAGTCAACTAACCTGGAACAGGAAAGATCGCGCAGCCCATCCATGACCTGTTCCATATGCAGGAGCTTTGTATGCCCTGAATTTCTGAGAACAATGGTGCATGAGCTAAGCCACAACAGAAGACACGAGTAATAACTACTCTAGTACCATGAAGGTGCTCGGACTTTTTGAAGATTACTCAGTGCAGTGAGCGCAAGGACAGTGCATATTGAAGTATATCCACACACAAGGATACAGTGAACAAAGTAATTGTATGTATTGACCGAATTGGTAAATATTGACAAGGGTATAAAAGCAGATTATTTCCGGTAACAGATTCGGTCAAACCACGACCGCAGGCCCATAACTAAAATGCATCCGTCGCGCATAAGCATAAGCCTAGACAAACATAGCAGCCGCTGCAACAGCCGCCGCCGCCAACCCCCCAATCCCCTTCCCATTAACAACAGCCCCAGCAGCAGCACCCCCCTCAGGCGTCTGCGTAGCCTCGGGAGCAGTCAACTTGCTCACACCCGCGGTAACCGCCAGATCGCGATACGTAATATCCTCTTCCCCATACGAAGTCGCCGTACTGGTCGTCGTACTCGTCGAAACCCCCTTCACAGACACTCCCATAACCATGGTCATCGAGCACGACGCGCCCTGTGTGGAGGAGGTGATGTCGCAGCCTTCGACGAGGGACATTTTGGCGTTCACACCGTGGGTCTTGGTGGCGTAATTGGCGTTGAGGGATGCGGTGGAGGGGCCGTAGGTTAGGGTGAAGGGGGTTTCGAGGGGGCAGACGGATGCTGTGGCATTGGGAGCACAGTTCAGGGCCAGGACTGTTTCGAGGGCGTTGACTTCGATGACGCTGGCGGCGATGTCGCTTAGGGGGATGGCGGATGCGCCGGCATATTCGCCGGCGTCGAAGAGTTTGAGGGTTGTTGTTTGGGAGAGGGCGGCTGTGGCTAGGGCCAGGAGGGTGAGGGACGACTTCATTGTTGGTGTTGGTCTTGAGATGCAGTGGTATACGTTTGATGTTTTTGATTGACTGTGTTCGTCTGTCTGATTGAGAAGCTTCTGAACAAAAACCCCAAGACTCAGGGTCCTTTTAAACACCACCAACCAGACTCTGCAAGGCTCAGCCTAACCACAAAGACCCTGTAGAGCCCCATCTTACTACCGAAATACGAGCCTCAAAAGTCAAAAAAGCAAACGAAATTACACCCAAAGCTTGGTATTGGCCCAAAATTAAAAGCCAAGGAGCTAAGGGTCTTGGAGGTGATCCTGCGCCTCGAGCCATGTTCCTTCATGGCGGTCGGTGTCCGTATCCCGCACAGGCACAAGGCTTTGTGTAGATTAGATTGCCCGATGAGGAAAGGTTGAGGCTCAAGCTAAGTTTTTGTATATCCAATGGTCCCGTGACAGTCGGAGATTGCCGACATTGCCGGGGAATCACATGATATTTATGCCTAAGCTGATAAGGCAGCAACAGGCAGCAGCGCCGATAGGAATGTAAGGCCAGAAATTTAGAAATGTCCACACTGCCAGCCACGCCTGTCAGGTGATATCACGTGCATGACAGGTACTTTCGTTTTCGTTTGTTTTTTTTTTGTTTCCCCTCTCTGTCGTGCTTCTTTGCTAGTCCTTTTTGGTATAGAACGATGCATAAATAGGCTGGATAAGAAATTAGCCTGGGATACAACTAAAAATACACTGCCCTATGCCCATTGGAACAGTTCGCAGTGGAGTGGTGGCCGCGTTGGCTGGTGCGTGTCTCATGGCGGCCTCTCAATGGCTGCAAAGATAAAAGTCCGCTCAGCCTCATCATTTTCTCCTCCCTTGACGAGTTTTTTTCCCTTCATTCCTCACTGCTGCGGAGTTTCTGAGAGTGAAGAGCTTCAGACAAGACGAGAGCAAGAGCAGCAGACCATAAAAAATGAAATTGTCAATTCTTCTGACTCTCCAGACTCTCTGTCTGCTGGCATGCGCCGGCCCGCCCGCGCAAACGCCCGCCCAGGCTCTCCCTGCGCGCAGTCTCACCATCCCAGACCCAACACCACCGCCCAGCAGCACCCCAACATGGACGACGCTCATCAAGCAGAAGCGAGCGGATTCCACGGAAGACTCTGGCGACTCCACGGACGATTCCAACACGGCAACTGAGGATTCCGATACTGCGACGGGGACGGCTGACGCTGCGACGACCGCTGAAACGAGCGCTGAGACGACTGCGGAGAGCACGTCTGAGACTAGTTCGGAGACATCATCAGAGACTACATCCAGCGAGACAACTTCTTCAGAGACCACCTCGTCGGAAACCAGTACGACCTCGTCAGAGACGACCAGTTCCACAAGCTCGAGCAGTTCTTCCAGCAGCAGCAGCAGCAGCTCTAGCACATCCAGCACGTCCACAACGTCCACCAGCAGCAGCACAGCTAGCACCTCCACCGCAACCAGCACGGTTTCCCCCGAAATAGCTGAGCGCAACCGCGTCGGCAATATCGCTGCGATCGCAGTCTTCAGCTCGCTTGGCGGAATCATCGCGATCGTCTTTGTCGCGCTCGCCATTCGTAAGCGCATCATGCGCCGTCGCAGGGAGGAGAAGAAGGCATTGTTGCAGGCTGGATCGTCGGCATACTCGATGGTGCCGGTGTCAGATGAGGCGGCGGCGTCGAACGGGGAGGTTAAGTTTGATCGGTTGTCGATGATGTTCGCTGCGAACGACCCGAAACCACAGGACGCGGCTGGGGCTGGGGCAGGAGTCCAGGTCAATGCGACGCCGTTGTTGACGCCACAGCAGGCGGCTCAGCAAGGGTACCCGCAGGCATACCCTCAATACCCAACGGGATATCCTCACCAGATATAACCTGACTGCAAAAAAAAAAAAAAAAAAAAAGAGGAAAATGTAAAGCGGAATATGTGATGTTTTACGGTTTATATGAAAGCATGTTTGTTTATATGCATAGTTACGACGATAATATGACAGATCTCATACATCATACCGACATTCAGTATGTCATAGTATACAGTGCGCGGTCAATGAGTTGTCTCTCCACACTCCAGGCTCTTTGTCATTGTATCTCTCCTCAGTTGTATGCAGAATGACGGCCTTAGCGAGAGGGAGATCTGACGATCGCAATCCTTCTCCGCACGGGCTTGATCGCCGTGTGAAGTAGAGTACAACTACAAAAGAGCGTATACCGTCAGTCAGCTGCTACATGGACAAACAGTAAGTACATTGTAGGTCTACTGGTAGAGTATTGAGCATCTAAATACAAGAAAAGGAGATTTTCCGGCCAGTCAGCCCTAGATAAGCGCGCGACAGGAGGTACTTACCCAACTGGGAAGGTGACACGAGGGTTGGGCCGGGTTAGCCGGCGCGTGCGCTAACCTTGTTTGGGCCCACTGCAGAGTTTTATTTAACTACGTGAATCTATTCAGAGTCTGTGTAAGGATACCTGAGATACTTATACACACCAAGAGATATATACTGGTTTCTTCCGTTTGTCTGTACCTTGAAGTACCGTGTACATTTGCTGTGTACTCTCACTCGTCAACTGTACTACAATTGCATCATCATGCATGCCGAGTCCGCCGATCTCAGGGACCATCAGGTGATGGGCTTAGTCAGTGTCCGCCCATCCCGGCCGTCGACTATTGACCATGGTACTATGAAAAGGATAGAATTGAGCTGACTTAAGAGGCGGCCGGAGTATACGGAGCGGACTACGGACATGGACATGGACACGGATTTAACACGGAGCTGAGTGAAGAGTTTGACCGGAGGGAGATACTCATCTTGTATACTTATGCAAAAAGCGGTAATGCGTCATTTCCGTCCGAGCTCCATCAATCTATATCCGTAGTCCCCTTCTGCACTATACACAAGTACAAAGCACATCGTTTATAATAATGTCGGCCTCGCATTCCGGCCCGACAGGTCCCTGCCGTCACTTCCGGCGAGTCATCGTGTGTCTTTACCTCTGCTCTCTCCGGTTCTTTACCCAAACCGGGGCAAATGAAAATCGCTGCTGTTGATCCCTATGTTGCTTATATAACCTGTTTTGTGTCCCTCTTTTCTCCTCTTTTCTCTGATTTTTTTTTTTTTCAGATCTTCCTCTTTCCCCTCTCTCGTACTGTATCGTGACATGCTCCAGCATTTCTCTGCCTCTCTCTAAACCTTACAATGGCCACCGCGCTTGCATCTCCCGACTCCGGCCGGAGCTCCGATAGCAGCTCGCTGGACGGCGCTGCGACCGAAAAGCAGAAGCTCGCTTTGAATGGCATCACAGCCACCACCAAAACCAAGAGCAAGAGCAAGAAGTCTCGAAAGTCCAAAAAAGATGCTCAAGGAAACGACCTCTCCGAGCTAAACGACACCGCAGCCGCCCCCAAGCGCTGGAAAAGCTTCTGGACCGCCTTCCGCTACTTGGCCAATCTTAACCAGAAAGAGGTCGATGATTTCATGGCCTCTTATGTCATCTACAACCTGGACTGGTCCAACGAACAGCAAATGGTCGAGACCCTGGGTCCCAATTACCAGGAAAAAGTTGGTGACTGTTTGAAGTCGTACTATGGCGTGTTGAATCATCTTTGCGCCCTGGGTGACGTCGAGAAGATGTACATCCCGCCCTTTATGAGTCGCAAGGCCACCGTGCTCGAGAACCAGTTGCTCTACGAGGTGTCTATTGCGCGCGATCTCGAGCTGAAACCCGGCGACCGCGTGCTGGATCTAGGCTGTGGTCGCGGGCGTGTCGCAGCTCACATGTCCGCCGTCTCCGGTGCACACATCACGGGTCTAAACATCGACCCGAACCAGATCGCGCAGGCGCGCGATTTCAACACGAAGCAGGGCTTCACGGAAAACAGGTTCGTCGAGCAGGATTTCAACGCCCTCCCGCTCCCCTTCGCCGACTCCTCCTTCGATGCCTTCTACCAGATCCAGGCGTTCAGTCTGTGCAAGGACCTGCGCAAGCTGTGCGCGGAGATCTTCCGCGTGCTCAAGCCCGGCGCGCGCTTCTCCATGCTCGACTGGGTGAGCTTTGACGCCTACGACCCTCAGAACCCCGAACACGATGCGCTCATGCGCCGCGTGAAACCGCTCATCGGCGCCGTCGGCACGCCCACGCCCAAGCTTCTCGAGGACGCTCTCACCGACGCCGGGTTTAGCGTGGTGAAATCGGATAATGCTAGTTTGGACGGGTTGCAGGCGCCGCTGATCGAGACGGTGGACACGTACTTCCGCACGATGCGCGGGGTGATCCTTGCGTTGGTTAAAGTGCGCGTGTTGCCGCCGCACTTTAAAACGCTCATTAACCGGCTTTGCCTGGACGGTGAGGCGTTTGTGGAGATGGATTATAAGCGGTTGATCACGACCAGTTATCGCATTATCGCCCAGAAGCCGCGGTAGTCTTTTTTTTTTTAAACCTCTCCGATCACCTCTCTTCCACACTTATTATTTTCTAATGCATCCGATGTAAAATATCACGACCCGCCGACGACAATACCATTACGGCGCTTGCATGGGTTGATTTTCCTTTTCCTTTTCCTTTTTTTTTTTTTTTGCGCCATTTGTTTTCTCTTGTTTATTATTTCTCATTCCCCTTGTTAGTGGCGTTGCGACCGCGGACGAGACCACGATAGATACTAATCCTGTCAGTACGCGTACAGAGTACATCGTACAAGTACATACTAATGTTGATATTCTGCCCTTTTATCTTGATGCTGTTATGCGAATTGCGATTTGGCATTGTTATGTTATAGAATCATCGAATGTAAATAGAAAAGCAATGCACTTTCCCAGAGTGACTTGCCTGATGCAAATGCATAATTATGTCATGATCATGCTTGTACCTGTTTATGCAGATGCATGACTCGCCACGACCGCGGATAAGGATTCCTCGCCTATCACCATCAACACGGGAACCTGATCTACAAGTTTAGAAACAGGGAACATGGAACCGGAAATGGGAAATAACGGCTAATGAAAAAGCTAATTGTGACTGGCAGATGCGGACCGCTTTATGCCTGCGATTGCTTGTTCGAGGGTGATAATTTGGACTGGTATCTTGGGGAAAATTGCTGTTAGGATGTTGTCGTTGATGCGTTGCGCGTTTGAGGATGTTTCGAGGGTGTTGTTTGAGATTATGTATCTGTTTTCGTTATCCCTGGACAGGAGCTAGAGGGGGAGATAAGGGAGAGAGGGAAAGGAGGTACATGTTATAATCTAAATCGAATAATCGGAATACCGTGCTAAGCACGACGCCAGAGGTTCGGATTCCTGACTACAACCGTCAACCGTCTTCATCTTGTAATAAATCGAATGATAATAGGAGAGGAGGGGTATGGGATACAATACCAAAATGACAGTATCAATACCCCCAACCCTGAGGATCTCCTCTAGCGAGTTCGCGTCTCCGGCGTAGTATCTCGTTTTGCGCAGGACTACGTCTCTGTGGCTATCGGATGGTTTGAAGGGGGGATATATCTGGGATTTAGGATCTGAGGCGGTGATGTTTCCTAGTGGTGCAACGACTTGAGAGAATGGTGTGTTGGGCGTGACTTCGGGTTTCCATGGTTCTGTAAAATAGATCCTCGTATAGATATTTAATGGTGGGGGATCTAGGTTATGGATCCTACTCAGCTGTCAATGGAGTTATGTATGACGAGAATGGAATGGGAAAGGTACGCAGTAATCCAACCAGCAGTCGCATCAATCCATCTCTTCCCTGCTTCTGTCTCATTGACGTTCCCGACGAGACCGTTTATTAAATCGAGGTTGAGGACTGCATAGTTTTGTCCGAAGTGCGGTGTGCCGGATACTGTTGAGGGGGAGTTGGGGGAGTAGCCGGGTTGTGGTTGTTCTTGCGATAGTTCTGGGGATTGTGCGGAGGAGGACGGGGAATTGGGGGAGGTTGATGGTGAGGAAAGGAGGGCGCTGGCGAGGGTTAGTTGGAAGGCGTTTCTGAGATACATTCTTTTCTTTTTAAGACCGTAGGTCTAATTGAAGAGAGTTTGGTTGTAGGCGTGGTTTTAATTGTGCTATTGTATGGGATTTGTACATGATGACATCAGTCTGGTGGTATCGTCATGGATTGGTACTATACAAATTATATCATTTGGCCAACGCCTAATTTTTGTTGCATCAGATGCATTCTGATGGGCTTCTGAAATTAACAACACAGGTTTGTAGGATTCCAGGAATGATTGCTTCATCTCACCGCGAAGTCTGGGACACAGTCAGTCTTGCCAAGGTTGTGCTCAATTCGATATGGACACGCATAGTGTAAGTCTATACTTGATCCCGGCATGGGACATTGTCTTTTCAAAGGAAGAAATGTGCCTTCGATTTTCTTCAGTGAGCTTCGTTTCCAGTCAGGTCAGCCATATGTAGCGTTTAGACAAAATAAATCGTAGATTTTTAAGCTCGGTAATATCAGCCTGCAACTCCTCCACCTGCTAGCTCTTCTCTCCAAGCATCTCCAGCGTAGTCAAAGTTGTTTTGTTTTTTTTTTTTTTTTTCTCTGCTTCAATTCAGGTTCTCAACACGATTATTGTTCTGATCCGAGCGGAATCAAAAGCGACCATCTCAAGTGCCAAGCTCACAAGAAATCTGATGCATTTCCTTGAAGATATCCTTTGTCCTGGTCAGTGAATTGCTAAGCTTGTGCACGCGTTTGCTGCAACTTACCTAAGATAGTCGGGACCTCGTACTTGTCATCTTTAAGAGTCTCAAAGTCGGATAACTCATAGTGTCTTTTGATGCCATGAAGATCGCATATCTCGTTCTGCATCTCATCGTAGTCTACTACGTTCAACTCATCAACTCTTTTGGACAGCGGAAATTGATGTATTATAATTTGTATGGGCCATATTAGGTGATAAAGAGCAGTAGAAGGAAGACTAAAATAATTGAATTGAGTTATGTGGTGCCTTGTGTTGATTTTAGGTATCTAGTATGATCACAATTATCGTCATTGTCACTATGTACATAGAATCAGACACTCGAAGCGGATATTAAGGCTCTTTTATAGGGTTACGGGTCCCAGAACAGCTATTTCAGTCAAACTTGACCCGGTTTACCCCGTACAGGATTAGCGTCTCGCCTCTTTTGAAAGTTGATGGGAGGCAGACAACCAACGAACCAATTTTTTGTGGGCATGAAGAGGTGTCGATATTCTCGGTACCATTGCCAGTTGAAGCAGAAGAAATCTATGAGAGTGAGTGATCTGTACATCGAACGGTCTGAAATCCTCGGAATATTAGCTGTATCTCCCGCCGCGTGCTGACTCCCGGGAGAAGCGTTTGCTCGGCAGTATCGAGGATACCACAATCACTAGGACGAAAAGAACTCGAAAAATGATCAAACTTGAGGGACCCAGCCACGGTGCGGCTTTCAAATATGATTGGGACGCAATCATTCAAAAGTACGTGCTGCTGCTGCTGGGAGACCACGCTTGTGTTGTCCTTCAGAGGGAGCATGATCCCTCGAGAGGCAGAGTCTGTGTGTCAATAGACCCATACCGGAAGCGATGTTCGACGAGTCTGTTCATACGATATGATAGGTGCTCTGGGTTCGACGATGAGAATGTGGCCTCCACAGACAAATGCCGGGGATATGTTCTCTTTGATGATAGAGTTATCCAAAAGAGATAAGAGTTTATTCATGGTGAGATTCCCTAGCGATGCAACAGGTATTATGGACGGCTGTCCGATGTGTCTATGCGCTGATTTGAGTGAGGATTTAAGAGCAGTAATCTACTTTGAGGATGCAACCATTTCAGGCAATGATCTTTTCTAGCGGATAGTCATATGCGCTGATGCCTAGATATCAATATATGCAATAGATCTTGCCCTATATAATCGAAATATACTATGTTTTGAATATTCTAAGCGAAGAAAAATCCAAGGGCAATATCACATGACTTGGGTCCAGATTATTTATGCCTTTAAGCGCCATCCGTAGCTTCTCTATGAACAGCTCCATCTTTTAGCTATCTCAAGACCCTCCGCAATGGCAACAACCCTCGTCTCTACTGCATACCCTTCGCTCTCAAGTTTTTTCAACTCCGAAAATAGCGTTGCCACAGGGACGGCAAGACACTCGATGAACTCATCCTCTTCCAGTTGCGCCTGTGGCTGTTGATTCTCCTGCAACGACAAGTCTACGTCCACATAGACGTACTGGAAGTTATTGTTACAAAATGCCGGTGCTAAGTCCATGACAATCAGTATCAATCAACTGACTTAAGAACAAACAGGGTCAGAACTCACAATTGAACAGAAGATTCCCTTTACTCTCCGCAATTACACCCATATACCCCGTTTCCTCTTTCAGCTCTCGAACAGCAGCTTGCTCCGGACTTTCCCCAGCATCGATCATACCTCCGGGAAGCTCAATGGCTATCTTGTCGATGGAGGGTCGGTATTGTTTCAGCAGGAGAAGTTCCGGACCCGTGCTTTTGGGGAAGATGGTCACTATGCTAACCCCGACGACTGATTTGACATCTGCGTCTCGCTTTTGATACTCTCCAGATTCCCAGGAACGTTGGATGCCGTTGGGATCGAGATAGGTTGTTTTGACTAGGCGTTTCCATTGGGCTTCTTCGGCGTTCTGTCTGTGTCAGATTGGTTTGGTTACGGGCGGAATTACACGTACCAGCGGGCCCCGAGAGAGGACTTTGGGGATGGGGTATTTGAAATTTGGCATATTGTGTCTATTATTTATGCGGTAGCTTGTTCTATATGTGGTCGAGGTTGGCATGAGAAACAGGATTTTGTTCGGTCGGATGCGGGGCAGCGGGATCCGATTATTCTGTTCCCGATATGCAATTTCTGCCCTAATACCTCACCAGATTTGAATCAGAAGAGTTAACCGGGTGTTGAGAATACCTTGATAGAAGTAACTAAATATTTACGGTTCGGATCTCGCCTCGTCGTGCCTTGGTGATTGCGCATTCGCATAACCTTACAAGTTCGGTGGTAAATCCGTCCAGAAATCTAAGATGGATAATCTCGCCCAGAGTGAGCTTCCGGATGGGGATTCTGCGTATTAAATCGGGGACTTCACGAAGTATATTCATTTGGTGGTTAATTTCGGGATCGAGCGGATTGCGAAGGATGTTTCGGAAGAGGGTAAAAATGGCAGTTATGGCATAAAAGAGGACGACCCTGGGAACAATTAGCATCAAGGTGTCTTCCAGAATCATTACTGCCTTACCAAAAGCATTCTCCCTTGACCACCGGCAGTGCAGTTTGTAGATAGGACAACGTTGACCGGCTAGCATTAATGGTAAGACTGATACTAGAGCGGATTCCATCATGTCCAGGTCCTTGTTCCTGGGAAAATCTACATCGTTCACTCGCTTGGTGGATAATAGTCACACAATGATAGTACGCAAGTCGCAACATGGTTGTCTGCGTGTTCATCGCACTAACAGGCGTCTCAGGCGCAAACCACAGCGTCGGACGGAAGTCCGGATGTAAAGAGAGTCTCCACTGCTCCAGGGCCTCGTCTAGCTTTAGAATGCTTGACAGACTCTCAGTGTCTGTTTTGCGACGCGCGCTGGCGGAGTACAGCGCTTGGTATGCTTCAGACTTGATTTGTGAGAGGCGGAGGTCGAAAGGATAGAGAGGAAGAGTATGGTCATCGATTGATAAGGTATTCCGTAGGATATTTGAGTCCTGAAGCTGTGCATAGCCAGTAGGAAGAGTGAGATCGCAACAGATGTCCTGTATTGAAGGTGGCTGTCCGGTCCGAAGACAGATATCTTTGTCGAATGAATAGCACAGCCAGAAGAGATCGCGCAGGTGGCACTCTGGGATGCTCTTGTCGTATGATTGAGAATTACCGGATTTTGTATGAGCACCAAAGGCGTATAATAGCCTGGTGGCGATGGACACAGAGACTGTTGCAGCTTGTAGATCCCCTAGAAAGTACTGGAATTGAGTCTGACTTTTATTAGAATCTGTCACCCTTTTTGTGAAGAACGGTAAAGCAAATAACGTACAAGCATTATCAAAGATTGCAGTCCATCGAGCGTCATCTCCTGTGTAATCTGGGCCATGAAGCTCTGAGCAGCCGAAGCATAAGAGCCACAATCCATAGCTCCGTGCACGTTATCATCAAATCCAAACTGAGTCACCACAGAGAAGAATGCATAAATGCATGACCGAGCACTAGCCGAGCCAATAGCCTGCGGCGTTCCGTAGGCAAGATCTAAAGTTCTAGGAAAAAGCGACTTGCTGATCACTGGGAAGACAGGAATGTGGAGCGACGAGCAATACATCTCCACGTATTTCTCGACAACTAATCGACTGGGAAGTTCTTGGCTACTAGATTCAGCATAGAGTCGATGCGTGTTGGCCCATGGGAGTTCAAGCGCGCATAGCGCCTCGAGATTAACATTCTCTCCTGTTCGGGATTCGATCCATCTCCTGCCTGCGTCGGAGAATTGATCAATCCCATTGAAAGGCTCATGCCCCCTGTTCTAATTGGCGAAATATCTGAAGGACATTAGCCTTGCCATGGTCGTGCGAGGCTAATGATATACTGACGATCATCGGCATGGGTCCATGCCGCTCTCTCGGAGGACTGGCTGCCTCGGCCTCTACCCTGAGAAAGTGCTCCCGTATCGGCAAGTCTACTATATGTACAAGCAAGATTGTGATGCTTGCACCAATTGCACTGTGTAGACTCTGCATCGCATTGTATCTAAATCGATTAGCATCACTCAGCACCCTGTGTGGAGATACATAGTTACATACCTTCTTCTTGAAGCATGAGTCGCACGCCTTGCGCTTGCGCCCCTTATACCGCGATTCTTTTGGTGCTGGATCCTTGGGCATGGTACTATCAATTCCCGAAGTTCAAATGGAATTGACCAGGAGTGCTTCTATTTTACTTTGTCCTTTTTCAATCGCGGGAACTAAGTTAACTAAGCTCATTTTCCGCTGAGTAATCGGATTCCAGGGAACTAAAAACGTCATGCTACAAGAAGGATAAAAATCTTCATTTCTGCTACATAAATACGGTAGGGACGTCAATTTCTGACAGAGTTCAAGTCCCCTTCACCGGAAGCTCATTTTCGCGGAGGAAATTGGCCCAAGTCTGAAGCGACAAGTTCGGAATCTTTCCACCTGTTAACTGACCATTCCACATGGCATGAAACATATACATCATGGGCAATCCACATACCTTTCTGGCTTGAACAAACTCCTCCCGAGCATAGACGTTCCCGAATTCCTCGAACATCATCAATTGCTCCGTAAAGTCCACCGCCATCTCCGTAGACATGCCGTCTCGAGATTCGAGAATCCGCTGAAACTCGTCGGCGCTAATCTTGCGGTATTGTGTTGGGATGTTATATCCTAAGAGACTCAGCTGCGTTTCAGACAGGGGTCTCGTCGCGACATACTCTCCCATAGTGCATTCAACTTTTCCGCCTCAGAGAGGGCTTGGGAATAAAATGCGATTATCTTGGTAAAGTACTCCGAGCCAGCCTCGAGAACAGTTCGTACGAGCTTACCAGTGTCAGCAATAGCAACATTGGGCATCACCGTGTCCGGACTATGCGGGAATGATAGGGTATAAATCCCATTCGCATCCGGCATAGGCAGGTACCTCTCCGGAGACGTGATGCAATTTTCGAAATAATTCGGAAAGAGAATGGTTGTGGTTTTCGCCCACAACTCCGGCTTCTCACGCTGGATATACTCAGTTACCAGACTCTTGCTCTTCCAGTGGTTCACATTGAGAAACAGGCCACCAGAAAGCTTCTCCGGGTCTGGTAGCGCGCTCCAGACAAAGTGCTCAAGAGTTGGGATGCGGGCTGCAGCGTCTGCGATGGCTTTGCCCTGCACAATTTCGGCAGAAGAGGATTGTTTCTGCCAGAAGTCAGTCAGCGCGTAGATGGCATGCGCTCCGGAAAAGGCGGATGCGAGGGCATCAGCGCCGGCGTCGAGATCGGCGCGTTGAACCTCGGCACCGCGCCCTGCGAGAGATTGAGCTGCGGGTTTTGTAGGCTCGCGAGTGAGGGCCCGGACTTTGTAGGTGCCGGGGCATTGAATGAGCTCTGATACTACAGAGCCGCCCTGTAAAAAGATGTTAGAGTCTACTCCGTATGGAAGGATGGGTTGGATGAAACCTGTAGGCCGGTAGCACCGATGACAACAACTGTTCGAGGGGCCATATTTGTCGGTTTTGAAGACTAAAACTTTTTATTCTGGTTTTTCTGGCTTGATGTGATAAACTATCTGGTAAACAGGGCGATGTCGTCTATTTATGTCCGCAGCTCGTGGAAGCGGCAATTCGGAGTGTTTCAAAATCCTTGGATCTGGACCTATTTCCTGACAGAGATGGTGTCTCTTGGTTCCTAATCTGGATTTGTACCTTGTAGATCATCTCAGCTCCGCTTAATCATCGGAATATAGTGTTTGATCTCCATAGATCCAGCTGATCAAGATCGGACTCGCTACATATCAGTCCCGAAGTCCGAGGTCTACTACATCCAGTGCAGTCCAGATTATGATGGTGTCCGATTACCCTTTTCGTCGATTGGATCTTCTCTCGGCAGAATGGCTATCACCCGCTTAATTATCGGACATTTCTAAAAAAAAAAAAAGAGCTCGAATACGTGAGACTAACGAAGCAACCTTGTTAGACAATAATATAAATGTGACATTTTCTCAACTTGTTAAAAATGTAGTATCCCACGCCACCATGGACCAAACCGTCATCCTCGTCACGGGTGCAAATCGAGCTGAGTCGATGCAACAATTCCAAGCACCATTAGTCCTAAGTTAACTCTGCCATA
Organism: Aspergillus intermedius; assembly: GCA_039880815.1. Lineage (NCBI taxonomy): Eukaryota > Fungi > Ascomycota > Eurotiomycetes > Eurotiales > Aspergillaceae > Aspergillus > Aspergillus intermedius. Next base: position 158,242 of record JBDODA010000019.1, on the reverse strand, counting down.
GGCATTGGAAAGGGCCTTGTGTCCACATATCTAACCAGAGCGAGAACGACCGTTATCGCCACAGTCCGGGAAACATCAACCGAGAACACCCAGGAACTTCATTCTTTGCAGACGGGCCCTAGCTCACAACTGATTATTGTCTCTTTAAGCCTCGATACCCCCTCCGGCATCACCGACGCAATGCTCTGCTCCAAGTCCAAAGTGAGAATCACATTGAGTATATCGACCTCGTCCGACCTCGTCATCGCCAATTCCTGGATCTGCAATCACTGGGGACCGGTAATAGACATGGAAGAGTTGGACTTGATGGCCCATTTTGAGGTGAATACTTTAGGACTGCTGAGGCTGTTCAGGGCCACGGCTCCATTGTTGCTGTCTAGCAAGCAGGCCAAATTTGTTTATATATCTTCCGAACTAGCGAGTATTGCGGGAGTTACACAGTCGCCATCTTTGACAGCTACATATGGAGCCTCGAAGGCTGCGGGGAATTACTTGGTTAAGAAGATCGATGCCGAGTATGCGGATCTCGTTGCGTTTCCAATTGATCATGGGTATGTCCACCGCGTTAACAGACAAGCCTGCTCCCTAACAACTGCCAGTTTCGTGCAAACAGACATGGGTACGCGGCGCGCAGTGTAATAGACTAGAACGAGCACCGATAACTATTACCGAAAGTGTTCAATTGATTGTCAAGCAGGTATGTCCAAGCAATGGCAGTTTGTCGAATCATTCTCTATCCTTCTGCTGTCTGCCAGATCATTCAGGTCACCAAATGTCCAGGATGCTCGCTTATTTACTCACAATCTCCTACCATACCGATGAAGCCTCACAGAAATATATAGATAGGATCGTGTCCATGTGTTACCCCTGTGTTTGCTCTTGTCTGCTGTCTATATATTTATCTTACATTCTACAGTCCAAGTGAAATTCTGATCACTGGGGGCCAACATTGAGCGAATTGCAGACCCTCCTAGACAAAGTTCGATGTATGACTGACACTAGTGGGATCATGGTTTCTTTTGATTGTTTTCATTGCTGATCAGACGCAGGTTCAGATCGACCAGGGAGCTTTCATCAAATAAGCTGAATGCTATCAATCTGGGTGATGATATGTCAATCAATGTTATTGAGGTTTGACAAATTTGATAGTAAATTTGAGTCATATCCCAAGGATTTAAGCAGTCCCACATTACTGTGTACCGCGAGGACCGCATCCACAACATCTAGTACTCACCGTCTCTACATCCCCAAACTCACCCTCTCCCCAAAGCCTCTCTGGCATAGAAGGCGGTTCCTTGATCTGCTCTTGAATACGCCTAGAAGCATCCAAGAACCTCTCTCGCACCGTCCCCCAAGCCAGCACTTTATCCACGAGCTTAAAATCCCGTTTTCGAAACTCTCCATCCACAAGTACATGTTCGATGTCCCCAGGGTTAGCATGTAGCACTACCGCTGCAATGGGGTCACTCCATCCTAGCATATTCGGCGAGTCGCCGTTAAACACCACCAAATCAGCTCTAGCACCAACCTTGATCACACCGATATCATCGCGGCGCAGAGCGCGACCACCTTGTCGGGTCGCCATGAGAAAAGCCTCCTCAACGGGGAAGGGGTTCGTTCTTGGCAGTTTTCCTGTCTCCAGGGTGCGATGGGATTTAGTTAATCGAACATTTTGCAACCAGAGACGGGTCTGCGAGAGCATGTCGCCGGAGAAAGTCCAGTTGGTGTCGAGGCCTAGGCATGCTTGGTCGGTGATTAGGTGGCCGGTGGTTTGGCCGTGTCCGAAATGGAATTCGGATTCGGGAGTGATGGAGACAAAGTGGTCGTTTTCGCGGAGTGCTTTTTGATCCGATTCTGTGAGGAAGGGGGCGTGAGAGTAGATTATGGGGAGATTGGTTGTTTGGAGGGTGCTGAGGTCGATGTCAGAAGGGGCGGTTTTGCGGGCTGTGGCTATTAGTCTGTCATTTCGCGTTGTTCTGTTGAGGATTAACTTACCCGGCCAGGGACCTCCCAAGTGATGCATAGTGATGGCTCGAACATTCAACTTCCTGATCATCTCTCGCATATATTTCAAAGAATCATCCGGATCATTACCAAACAAACCCGACAACCCATCCACTGAAAGCCCCAACTGCACCGGCGACCCCTCAGTCACTTTATCCCCAACCCTCCCCAAAGCCTCCCACTGTTGCTTCATCGCAAACCCCTCCCGATCCGCAACATCATAACACCACCACACCCTCGCACCGCTATCCACTGCCGCATCAAATCCCGGCTCAACAACATCCGCGTTCCAATTATTATGCGCATGCTCGACATACGATGTAACCCCTCCATGCAATCCCTCAAGATACCCCTCCAATGAACTGATATATATATCATCAGGCGTAAACGCCGCCGTAGCAGGAGAGATATGGCCCAGCCATTCAAAGTACTGCGATAGGAAGACATTGGGGCCGATGGTGCGGTATACCGTTTGCCAGGTGTGGATGTGTGTGTTGACAAAACCCGGGGAGACTATTTTGCCGTGGACGTTTATTATCTCGGCATTTTCTGGGATTGGGAAGTCAGGGTCTTCTGAGATGGCGATGATGTGGTCATTCTCAATTAGGATTGAGGCCTTTAAGAGGACGCGGATTGATTGTGTGGCGTCGTCGAATGTTAGGACGGTGCCGTCTCTTAGGACTTTGGTCATGGTGATTCTATATGATAAGAAGAACCAGTTGCTGAGGATGGCGCTGGCTACTCTGTAAATTAGCGTTTTATAGCGACCCCGCAACCCCACGGTCGGTGTTCGGTGATGTCGGTGTCCGAGAACATTACCGGATCGAACTATATCGTCATGAAAAAGAACAATTGTTCGTATGGATTTTGAATGGAAGTACTATCTCATGGGCAGACCTAGCTAGACAGCAATGCAAACAATACAGATGCTAGTTTAGGGAAAGAAACAATAATCGGACACGACAATCATTGATATCCACAAGTATATTGCTCAACTCTCCTACTCACCAACACCAAATTGAAACCCGATCTTGAATAACCCCATGCGCATCAAATCCATTCGCATGTGTTCGGTCAGGCTTCCAGTATGCCACACGCTTCAGACCGGGCTGACTGAGATGTTCAATGTAATCCTCCGATAGTGCCGTGTACGGCGGTCCCATTTCCGAAGGATCTTGATGTCGAGGGAATTCGAGACAGATCAGGCGACCGGTTGGAGCGAGGAGTTGTGCTTTTCGCTGACCCCATTGTGGACGGAGGGAGGGGTCTAATGCGCAGAAGAACTGTATCTCAATAAGTCGGCGACCAGGGTCAGCTGGGGTCGATGGAAACCTACCGAGTGGTCATAAATCACGTCATATTCTCCCCGTCTAAGCCCTATTCCTTCTAACCATGCATCATCAAAAAAATCGCCCTGCACAAAAGTGACACTCCCGCGACCAACCTCTTCATCTCTCACCGGGTATTCACCTCGCGCCTTGCTTCTGATCTCCTGCGCTTTGCACGTCTTCACTGCCGAATGGCTATATTCCAGACCATACGCATCATACCCGAAACTAGCGAGAAGAAGGACATCGAGACCACTGCCGCATCCGGGCACAAGAGCTTTCTTTCGGTGTCGTCGTCCGTGCTCGTCTATGGTTATTGGACCGCCGAGGATGGACCGCTGCTGGAGGAGGGTGTCTTCGAGCGCTGGGTTCGGGCACCCCTTGTCCCAGTCTACATAGTCGCCGCCTCGATCCCAGAGATCTGCCCAGCCTTTGACATAGGCGTCTTTCCCATACTTGGCGAGGAACTGGGGGACGACGGATGTGGTGGTGGTGGTTGTCATGTTGGATCTGAAATGCTTCTTTTTTTTTCTTTCGCCGTGACTCCAGTTCAAGGAATCCAATCAATCTTCCGTTTGGGCTCTTAGGTCTTTTATACTGAAATTGACCAGAATATCTATTGCTCCTCATGGTTGAATCCTCAGCTGCGGGGTTGGTGCTGTGGCTGACTGAGACGGCTGAGATGGAACCTGCAGCATTCATGCGGACCATGCATTTGCCCACGTCACCAGCTGTTTCGGCCGTTGAGAGATGAACTCTTATCTAGCCTATAGGAGCTGCAGCTGATCTGAGTGTTATATTCAATGGCTGCGGTGTTAGCCGTGAACCGACAATAGGCGAATGCCTGCTGACGTTCGGGAGGGTTGTACAGAATTCCAGGGCGTCGCACTCGGATAGGAGCATCAGCAATACGAACTAATTGTCATAGGTTCATATGAGAGGACTTCTTGTATCTCGAAGCGGGGACGGTTGTTTTGAATATCTGCATCTGTGCCTGAATAATACTCAGACAGGAATCGACCTAGACACACCGACATTCTAGATATATTTAGCTAGTCCCATTCATCAAAAGCGACGCCCTCGTAGGAAGAAGCCCCGCATTCTCATAGGACCGGAACGTCTCAATCCACGTCTCAAACGTATTATCCGTCCTCTGCCACCCGTACTTCCTCGCCTTGGTGACTGACGAAATCGTACACCACGACTTCCCAGTAGCCCAGTTAAAGAAACCCCAAGTCCCATAGTCGAAAGCCTCAAGCTTACCTCCGTACTTCTTGACAACGGCTTCCCAGACAGGACGCTTGTCCTTGGCCCACTCGACCATGTCGATTTCGTTGGCTAAAGTGTCGGCCTGACCGGCTGCCTTTTTGAACGTAGGTTCAGGGGCTTCAAGACCAAAATATCTAGCAGCGTCTTTCCAGAGGTACTTCCAGACAAAGACATCGCCGTTGCAGTGGTTGAAGACCTCATCCTTGCAATGTTCCTGGGTCGCCGCGTAGACCGTCAAGTCTGCCAGACTAGGCGCGTACGAGTTATCGTCGATCGAGTTCCAGAAGTACTCGTTTCCGGGGAACTGGGCGGGTTGGTTGAGTTCACGGCAGATAAGGAAGTAGATTGCAAGGGTTAGGGCCTCGGACATGCCATTTGCGTGTGGTGCGAAGCCGTTGATGGCGTTGGGGCGGATGATGTTGTGCGACCAGGTATTGCGGCGCTTTTGCACTTCGTGGATGTAGTCTTCTTGGTCGTAGTAGAAGTTGTAGCCTTGGTCGTCGTAGCGGGGGAACCATTCTTCCAGGGGGATGCGGACGGGGCCGAGGTGGACGCCGTAGTACTAGGTCCCTGTCAATGAATGCTATCTTCATACGGAAAAGGAGAATGGGGCATACCTTTCCACCTGTCTGCAACGAAACACGCTGCAGCTTTGGACAAGCCGTATCAACGGCATCCATAAAGTTTCTGAACAGCGGGATGTTCTTCTCCTTCAGGACCTTGAAGTCGTCGGTGTGCACGTACGAGGTGAAGAACGCGTGCGTGACCTCGGTGCAGAACTTGTTCAGGATGCGCACAATCTTCTCAACGGGATCGAGGAAATCAATGGCAACAAACTCAACTCGGTGGTCGGTCCAGGTGACTGGCAGTGGCCGTCTGGATGTCACGATGATCTTGCTCCTGCTTCCGTTAGCATACAGGTATGTGTTTAGAGTAAAGAAGACATACCACTCGGTCTTGTCCTTCTTGACCAATTGCTCAATAATAGCATGGCCACTGATGCCATTGGCTCCAGTGACAAAGGCGACCTTTCCGGGCTGCAGGACCATGGTTGATGTATGTTTTGGCTCGAATGGAGTACGTATGTGTCCGATGTCAATTGACCCTTGGGTCTTTGCGAGCCTTTATACCGGGTACCTGAGACGCTACATTTGTTAGTGGCAGCTAGATTTGTCGACATTACTCGTAAATCATGGCCCAATTGAGTGACCTTGTGGTTGCTCCGTGTATTCCGTGGTCATCGATATCGGGGTGCGGGATTTGGGCGGAATTGTGACATTTCCGGGGGAATTCCGATGCACTATTTCATTTTACATCTAGTTATATAGTTCTCTTCCAAGAAAAACCGAACACATACGACCATAGGGTGTGGAAAACAGGGCTTCCCGTCCGCTCAGCCGTACTTAAGCCACACGCCGGCCGGTTAGTAGTTGGGTGGGTGACCACCAGCGAATCCCGGCTGTTGTATGTTTTTTTTTTTTTGGGCTCGTCACTGAGGAATAATTGTTTTTGACCTTTTCTCTTTGAAATTGCATTTGTGAATTACTCCGGTCTAAAGACAGATGTTGCTTTGGGGATCCTTGCAGAAACATCGAAACCAGAGATGACTGGATCTACCAGTTGAGTGAAAAGCAATTAGATGAAATTGATGCAGCCTTGAAAACATTCAGATGTACGTATGTGACAGTAGTTCTCCTGGACAGGCGACCAATATATCTAACTATTGAATAGCATTGGATTTGGCCTTTGGGCATATCAACTAATCAACTTTTCCGCTGCCTGGCTTGAGGCCTATCCTCCGAGGCCTTTCGAAGGAGTTGCATCTCGGTCGTGGCTTTTTCGTCCTCCGGGGCCTTCCCGTTGACAGCTATTCACGCGAAGAGAATGTTATCACATATGCCGGAGTGTCATCCTATGTCGGCAATATCCGTGGACGACAAGAAGATACGAGGTTCGCCAATGGGACGTCACTTGTACTTTCTCATATCAAGGACTTGTCTGACAAGGTCCGAAAGAATGTCATTGGTGCCCCTTCCAACACTGCTGATAAGCAGATATTTCACACAGATGCGGGGGATATCGTTTCCCTTCTGTGCTTGCAACCAGCAATGGAAGGGGGGGGGAGAACTACATTGCTAGCAATTGGCTTGTGTATAACATTCTAGCAAAAGAGAGGCTCGACTTGATTCACACCTCTCGCAGGATTGGCCCGTCGATGGGTGAGTGCAAAATAATTTGTAAAACCTCTGCATCCTGACTTCACTTGTACTAATAGATTTATTCCATCTTACAGTTTCAACGATCCCCAGAAGCCCTACACCTACCGGCCCTTGCTTTATCATAAAGCTGCTACCCCTTCTACCCCGGAACGAGTTGTGATCCAATATGCTCGGAGATACTTTACAGGATTTCTTTCACAACCACGATCGTCCAACATCCCCCCGATCACCGAGGCCCAAGCCGAAGCTCTCGATGCGCTTCACTTCCTTGCTGAAGACATGCTGCCACATTAGGCTTCCGCAAGGGGGACGTCCAGTATATCAATAACCTCAGCATATTCCGCAGCCGGAAAGTACTATACACTGATTTTGAAGCCTTTCTCCTCATAAAATTGATATATATTATCTTTAAAAAAAAACAATAACTATTTCTCAGGGAATTTAAGCCGATTATGGCCTGTTTTATCACATGTGCTGCAGGTTGGTGGCCTACGCAGCCTGGAAACTGGCCGGCGTGCTTCCTCCACTATAGCAAACCTGTTCTTGCGCTTTTTGCAATCCATGAGCGCTTGTAAGGCTCCCTCCAGCATGTATAAATGCCCTATGAGCTGCTCGTCTCTGCCTTTGATGCTTATTTTCCATGCGAGGCTGGTGGACTTCATGCTGCAGTAGGATGGCATTTTGCATGATCTGTGACGGTCTCGGGCAATATCCTAACATGGGGAGAGAAAGGAAAGAGGCAGGCCTGCCGGCAACGAGCTATCTAGTGTGTGTGATAGGTTTAAGCGAATGCTCAGTGAATGCCCTACGCCAAACAGGCCAAAGTAATCAAACATGCTATACAGCTTTAATAAAGGGATCCCGCTTTATTGTAAAAGAATATATCGCTTATCAGCATCAGAAAAGATTTCTGTGCAACCTTATGTTTCTGGTGGTATAAAATACTCTCTCTCAGTTTGACAAAGTATCCTCCCCTCTAATCGACATTATATAGGCACTTTCCGGATGGCCGCTATTTGATGCCGTAGAGGGCAAGGATACAGATTATTGGTCGCAGGCTAGTTTGTGAGATAAGGACCCCAAGGAGACGGTTCATTGTCGCGGAACCACCTCTTCTCATCCTCAGAGTCAGTAGGAGGAATCCTAAGACCATTGATGTGCACAAATTCGCGTTCGAGCTCCTCGCCATTGACCTCCCAGTCGTAACCTTCGTCCGCAATAAAGGGTTTCAAAGTGTCATGGATGGTATTCATAAAGCGAGTCCTCTGAGGGCTCTCGCCAGGAGGAAAGTGCCTAGCGATATGGCTGAATGTAAGCCTGACAAAGTGTTTCTTCCCTTTCGTCGGCTGTTGAATAGAAACAATCAGCAATTTGAGCATCACTGAAATCCTCTTGAACTTACACATGGAACCCCGCCTCGGAACATAGTGGCTGCTGGCATCTCAATGAATAAGACAACGACGTAGAATGCGGGGAGTCCAGCACGTGTATATATCGAGGTAATTGCCTGTGAGAGCTGCTCTCTTTGACCAGGATCTGTGAAGGTACCAGTCGGATGGTAGATTCTCCAATCTGGCATAGTGGAGGGGAATTGATGTGATGATGTGAAGGAGAAGATTTCACGTAAATAAAAGAGTATGTACAGAGACTTTTGTACCTATTCTTGAACGAGGAGGTGTCTTATAGCGTTCAAAGTGCAATTTATATGCCCTCGTCACACCCGCATATCGGGAGAAGGTAGAAACAGATATTCATTTGGTGGCAGCCGATCTGCCGTTGATTAGTGACCAACATTCCAATTCTATTCCACTCTACCCACAGCTACATCCTATCATTATTCAAATCACTCTGTATAATTACGTATGTTTGTAAGGGATATGCGGGACGATATTAGATTAAAATAATAGTCAGGAATAATCATCCCGAGGCTGTGCATAATCAATTGCCGCGTGGACATGAATACCTCGGTGGAATCGGACTTGATTATTTAAAATGGCTCATAAATAGTTAGTTATAAGTATGATGCAGCTCGATTAGTGATTAAATCTGAGACCGAGGTTGAATCGAATTAGATAGGATTCTAATGACGAAGAGTTTAAAGGTTAGACCATCTTTAAAACCGTTCACCTCGTTCTCTGTTGTATTATGAGTTATACCAAGCCCATTCTTTGTTCTATATTTCTCTCCACGAAATATATATTTCCGAGATGTCCGGGCTGAGGGTAGCAGTATATACTGTACCACCAGCCCCTTGTGTTGACCATCTGTCGCATCAGCAAAATGCCACATGGTCCCCGGAAACTTGCACCTTGATTCTCTCAGCGAAGGAAGCTGTCCTCGTTGATACAGGAATCACAATCAATCAGAATAAGGACTTGATTACATGGATCGAGACAACTGCGCCGGGACGAAAGCTCTCTTACATTTACATCACGCACGGCCATGCAGATCACTTCTTAGGCCTCCCTCAGCTACTGCAGCACTTCCCAGAGGCAGTGCCACTGGCAACCGAGGGCACTATCCGGCATATCGAGCAGCAGATTGCCGAACCATATTTCTCCGAAACCTGGGTCGCTTTCTTTCCCGGGAATCAACTTTATACTCCGCAGCTGCTGCCAAAACCGCTTCCGAAGAATAATAAATTCATATTCGAAAAAAGATGGGTTTTCCAGGCAATAGAGTGCGGGCATTCCGACACATTTGACTCGACAGTCCTGTGGGTTCCAGATCTGAAACTTGCCGTCTGTGGAGATGTTGTGTACGGCAATGTTCACCAGATGCTCTATGAAGCCAACACTCAGGAAAAACGGGACGAATGGATTAGAGCAATCGAGAGAGTTGAGGCGCTCAACCCAGCTTATGTGGTCCCTGGACATCGAAATGCGGATGAGATGGATGGCTTTTGGCATCTGGCATCAACAAAGAAATGCATTCAAGATTTTAGTGATGTTTTGAAAGCAAGGCCCAAGAGTGCGACTGAATTGTGCTCTTCTATGATCAAAAAGTATCCTGATAGATTCAATCCGATGGTCCTGGGTTGGGGCTGTGCAGGAGCCTTCATGGCCGGCGAAGGAGGCACCACCAGCTGAGGCAGATCAATAAGTTGGCGAGTAAATAGCGCTATATTTAGTGAGAACAGAGAATTGCAATTTTGCCAAATTTTACTGTTTTTAAGTGGACTTGTTTGTCCCTTTTCTTTTTAATTGCGAATGTAGATAGCTTCAGGGTCACCAGGCCCGGACGTAAAAGCCCGGCTCTCTGATACGTCCTACATACAGGGATTGAAAACGATTGTGTGCTATAGGACTGTCAATTACCTGGGAGGTAGATTTTGATATTCAAGATGATCAGGTCGCAGCAGGGTGTGTAGCAACTACAAATGTTCGCTGTATAGCGAAGGATATAGTGTTGTATTGCCACCTAGTTCTTCTGCCCATTTGGCTCCAATAGCAACTGGTGTGTTACCTCTGAGATCAACACCTGGCGAATAATGGATTACATGGCCGCCCAATGATATACAAATGTGGCCACACATTTGACCAGTATGCCCAAAGCCCTTGAAACGCCGACTCCCTCACCAGCCACTCAATCCTCGTTTGTAGATAACCACAACTGATTTCCATCCAACGCCTTCTTCCTTGGCTAAAGCGCAGTCATAGGTATGGGGAGCCTTTCAATGGTGAAATTATAGTATAACACAGGGAACATGTACAAGAGAGCGAACGTGTGATGGTGATCTGACTACTGCCATCGCTAGGAAACGCCGAGGTCGCAGCCCAAGCCGTCTAATCCAGCCCAGGATCTATGTAGTCGAATAAGCGGTTGATCACAAGGATTTAATTAGAATTGCCCCGTATCTATCAACAAGCCATATAAAATGCCAATCAGTGGTGCACATTGTCAAGGAGCATTCCACTTCTCTTTGTTGAAGAGGAGGGAATATCGCTGCTGGTAAACGATTTCTAACATTTGACTCTAGCCTAGCAAAAGGATCAAGAGAAAAGAAAGAAAATTCGCCAGGGATATGCAGTGTAAGGCCCGTATCAACGTATATACCCGTTCAAATCACCTAAGGTATTTACCTGGTGGATATGAAAACGCGCATTGCGGTTGAAAAGCATCCGTAGATTTGAACTATCCTACATGATGGTGACATTGCAAACTTCTCTACTTAATGCATCGGACTATAACTTCGGTCAAAATGCCCGCGCAGAGAGATAAATAATAATCAGGCCCTAGAAGCTGGACACTAAACCCGATTAGCGAGCTAGCGATCTCTTTAGGAAAATCCAAGCACCTGTTCTATTATCATCTGTGATAGTAGGTAGTCAATATTATCTTATGTTTTATTAAACAATTCTCCTCTGCTGTTATTTGCTCGTGCAGTCGGATTATCGACTATCTGATCCCTCCGAGCGTGAATACAGTTATAGAACGTTCCGTATAGCTGCAAGAAGAGCATGTATTCTGTTTGAGTACAACCGGCGCCTCAACATGGCAAATTTAGCCATCCCAGAGAAACACGCCATGATTGGAAAGGTTCCGTACCATTTCAAGAAAGCTTTCCTGGGAGCTGATCTAATTAGTCTTCCTATTTGCATCTCTTTCACAACGCGGTTCCTGAAAAAGAGTCAGCCCAGCTAATGGACAGGTTGGCCGATGGAAGCACAGATTTAGATATCCTTTCTCATCACCAGACATGCAAGACGGGAAAGTCTTGTCTTCTTCATCCTCCCGGTAGAACTCCCCGTATGCCGCAACATTCGATCCTGATCCATTTTGGTAGAGTTGAGATCATAAAAGACATCCAATCAAACACAGCCATATGCGGACATGCAGCGGAGGTAGAAAGTGACCTGTCTGTTGTATTGTCATTCTTATACGTACAATCGGTTCCAGTCCGGCCTGGAACATATCAAACTAATATATAGATAGAAACACATATCCACTTCAATACATTAGACCTCATGTAGTCCACGCTACACCATCGCATCAAGTGCGACGCACTTAAAAAGCCATAACCATAGCAGCAATGGCAACAGCACCAGCAGGACCACTCATCTTGTTAACGGAAGCGGCACCAGTGAACTGAGGAGCACTGCTGCTCGAGGCAGCAAGGCTGCTGCTAGCAGACGAGGTAGCAGGAACCTTAAACAGCGACGACGAAGTAGGTTTAGCGGTCTGCGAAGAAACAGCCGCCACGCTCGAAGTCTCAGCAGTCCCGGCTGCAGGGGCAGGCGCAGTGCTCACGGGTGCCTTGGCAACCTTGTTAGCAGAGTTCGAGTTGGCGACGTCCTTAAAGTCCTCAACACCCTTCTGGATAGCGTCGGAGATACCAGAAGCAAGAGTGTGGGCGATATCGTGCAGGTTCTCGGGGACCTTGGAAACGATGGCGTCGGAGAGCTTGAGAGCAGCGCTCTTCTGCTTCTGCAGGTCGTTGTAGGTCAGCGAGCCCTTGCCCGCGTCGACGATCTGCTGCTTCTTGCCGTTGAGGTCGGAGATGGTCGACTGGATCTTGTCCTTGAGGTCGGAGACGGGCTTCTGGAGGCCCAGGGCGTCCATGCTGTTCAGCTCATCGCCGCCGTTGACCTTGGTGGTGCCGGAGTTGATGGCGTCGACAAGGGAGTCCGAGGCGGACTCGATGGGCTTCGTGTCGCCGCCGTTGTAGTTCTTAATGGAGGTGTGCAGGGTGTCGACCTTGTCGCTGATGCCGGAGAGGACGCCGGTGATGGAGGCGAGGTCGCGCTCAACGCGGGTTGGGCCGCGGGCCTCAACGGTGGGGGTGGCCAGGACATTGGCCGAGAGGGCCAGGATGGTGAGGACGGAGAGAGAGAACTTCATTTTGTTGAGTTTCGTTGAACGAGTGTCTTCGTTGAAAGAGGGATTGGGATGAATAGATTGGTGTGGATGCTGTTGATGAGCAGTTACTCAACGAGAACACTCCCCTCTTTATACACCAGCAGGGCCCTGTCTCAAATGAAGTGCCAGAAATTCGCCATCTTCAAAATTAGGTGATGCATCAAATTCCAGCCAGCATTTGGGTGATCCCCCAGACGCCCTGGCCAGGCAAAAAAAAAAAGAGTCTAGCTAAAATTGGCATCATTGCTTTATTGTGAACATTGCCGAATGTTGAAATCCTGTTTTGAAGCCGTATGAAGCACTGGTGGTCACAGCTGGCCAGGGGGTTACCCGATTTGGCAGTAGGGAAGCCAAAGAGACTCAATTTTGGGCATTTCTGGTATGCACTGTTTGGCTGCAAAATTGGCCGAATATAGTTTGCGTCTCATAAACAGACAATCCATCAACAGAGTTTACTCTGAAATAAGACTGAGGCAATAAATCGACCATTCCTATACACTGTGCCTCTGGTGCCGTTAACATGGTGAACTCAAAAGAGATCGAACCGTTAGAAGACAGTCCAGGGAACATTTTTGGGTTGCCCTATGGTAATGATAATCCCTATTTGGGTGTGATAAAAGGAAACCTTTATAGGAGGCGAACTGAGTCATCGGCTCAATAATGCGCCATCTGTATTTTGGGAAGTTTCACCTCATTTGCCATTGTGAGTACATAAACTAAACACCCCAGCGACTTTCCTAAGATCTTTCAATTCTTAGTCTCGTTCGATGCCAGTTTGTTACTCTGTATCATGTTCCATACCATGTACTCCATACTGTACTCTGTACGAGACCCCTGATTCAAGATCTAAAGTTATCTCTCGGATCTCCCGAACTTACGCATAACATTTATTCCGGCATCCGCTGACTGAAGATTTCTCAAAAGAACACTCGATACAAGTCCCGATGCTCTTATTGTCATCGACATGGTTTCCTCACTTACGTAGACTGCTTCGGGCGATTTGGAACCCGGGATTTCCGAAGTGGATTCGATGGAGTCAAAATTTCCCTTTTAGGATGACGGAAATTCCGACGCCTTTTTTATATCTGTAGACCTTTCTCTTCCTTGATTGATCACAGCTACAGAGTGCATTTGTCTTCAATCGCAACAAAATGCGCTCATTCTTCCTTCTGGCCGCCGCTGGCCTCGCCTCGTCCCTGTCTGTGGACAACCTCTACCTCGAAAACGCGCCCTCTTCTCCCCGCCCATACATCATCCCTCACTATGCCGACTCGCACTCCGTCTACGTCGGCAGCCAGGTCTACCGCTTCCCCGTGACCGGTCCGTCGTCCGACTATGCATTCACGTTGATGAGCACGAATGCGCCCGCGAGCGGGTCGCTGGGTGTGCTCCCGCATATCCACCAGGCGCATTATGAGAACTTCTTCAACTTCAAGGGGCGGTTCCAGCTGTGGGCGCAAAAGGATGATGCCGAGCAGCAGGGAAGGCTATTGACGCAGGGTGACTATGGCTCTGTGCCGAGGAATACCACGCATACGTTCCAGATTCTGGACCCGGATACGGAGATGGTTGGTGTTGTTGTTCCGGGTGGATTTGAGTACACCCCCCATTCCCCATTATTACAGAATGCGCAAAGTAGCTAACGAGGATAGGGACCTCTTCTACACCCTTGGCCAGAACTTCACCTCCTCCACAAACACCCCCTACACCCCCGCTGCCATTAACGAATCCTCCCCCGACGCCAACGCCATCTCCAGCCTCCAGCAATTCGATGTCTACGCGAAACTCGACTTCAACCCCCGCCGTGATTTCGCCAACGGCTCCGCCCCGTCCAGCAACTGGCACGAACAGTCCAACTCCCTCGGCACCCCGGGCAAACCGTACTTCATCGCGAACAACTACGGGCCCAAGTACCTCAACTCGCAGCACGGGGCGTACCAGATCGTGCAGCCGCTGGTCTCACCGTCGCAGTCGCAGGATATGAACTTTACCATGTCGACTATTCTGATTAACCGCCCGCGCAACGGCGCGAGTGGTGCGACTGTGCCGACGTGGCAGGGTCCTGGCGCCGCGGCATTTGAGGTGCTGGAAGGGTCGTTGAAGATTCAGATTGGGGAGTATCCTGTTGCGACGTTGAGTTCGGGGGATGTTGCGTTTATTCCGAAGAAGACGGAATATAAGTATTGGACTGAGGGGGCTGTTGCTAAGGTGTTGTATGTGAGTAGCGGGAAGGAAGGTGTTGACCAGCGGTTGATTCAGGAGGGCAAGAAGTGGGAGTATGTTGCTTTTCCGAGGTATTAGCCATGCTAGTTTGTATAGTTAGCAGACCTGCTCTGTAGGATAGAAGTTTACATTGTATACGTTTGTATAAAATATGCGGAGAAATTGATATAACTCCTTCCTAACTTAGTAATCTAAACGAGCCTTACGTTGTACGCATGTGACCTCATCTTCACTCCTTGCTCAAGCCTGAATGTCCTTCTTTTGTCTCTCCTTTCTCTCTCTCTCCTAGAAGAGAACAACACTCACACCAACAAGCAAAATGCTCGCCCTCGAACCCGTCACAGAAGCTGACCTCCCGGCAATCACAGACCTGTGGTACTCCGCCTTCGGCCCCTCAGGTTTCCTCGAACTTATCCCCGACACCCCCAACATCCGCGAATGGTGGAACTCTGCCAACGGACACGATTTGCGCCACAGACCCACCGCCTACTACTGGAAGGTCGTCGACGCCGCGCACGCCTCGAAACCGCTCGTCGCATACGCGAAATGGGATCTGGAGAGCGCCGAGGAGCGCGGGGACCGGTTCCCGCCGTGGCATGCGGAGATGAATAAGGCGGGGTGCGATGGTTTGTTTGGGAAGTTGGAGAAGCAGAGGAGTTTGTTGTTGGGTGGGACGAAAAATTATTGTATGTCCCCTGGCATGATTTGGGGGTGAAGTAGAGGTTAGATGGATGGACGGATGAATGCTTACTAAGTAGATTTGGACATGCTCTGCACACACCCCAGTTACCGTGGTCGAGGCGCGGGATCGATGCTTGTGGCTTGGGGTTGCGAACAGGCGGATAAGGATCGCGTCGCTGCATATGTTGATGCGAGTCGTGATGGACGCCCGTTGTATGCGCGGTATGGGTTTGAGGATCGGACGATTGATGAGCACAGGGCCGAGGGAATCACTTGTATGGTGAGGGAGCCAAGGTCGTGATATCGATATCGCTTCACTCGATTGGAAGAGGGAAAGAGATGAGGTGATATGCGGTGGCTCCTATTTTTAGCAGCCATGGGATCATGAAGTCAGATGCATAAGGATGATAAATAGCATATTTACGGAACAATGTGATAATACGAACATTTCATGAACACCACTGGGGTGCGTTAGCGTGAGTGTGCAGCTACTAACCGGAACACGATCCGAGGAATGAGGTTGAATGACTCGGCCGATGGCCAAAGTACTGTACGGAATACCTAGGGTCCTCCATCCAGCAGGCACAAGTAAAAATAAGCGAATGCAACCGCAACACAACAGCACAACACAGCAACTTAACCGCCGCCAAGGTGTGATAGCACCAGGATGCATTTCCACCAAGAGACAGTGTGATGGCAAGGATAAACTACGCCCAGGCAAGGACTGGCGGTACTTAGCGACCTACACCGTCTCCGAGAATCAGAGACGGTGCCTCTTTGGAATCCGCGCGGATCCAATAACATCCAAGATCTAGAAATAACGCGCAACGTGGTGCATAGACTAGCGATAGCAGGACTCCAACGAAGCAGGGAACGTTGTACAGAGTATGTGCGTACCACCCGTGTAGGACGGAATGGAATGCCACTGGTTTTGTACGACGGCCGTCACATCAATGGACTATCGTCTGGGCTCCGAATTTGCAAGCGGAGAAAATCAAAATAGGAAATAGGAAGGCAACCAAGTTCACCGAAATTATCGCATCGCATCGTCGGTTTCCGAGGTCCGGGCGTATCCTGATAGAGTACTCTGTATTCTGATACACCGTGCATCACTAAATGCCGTCGTGGATAGAGAATCCCTTCATAACGGCGAAACTGCATCAGCCTCAGATCGCACATCATGATTCCATCCCGTTCCAGAAAGGACACACAATGTAAAAGCGCAGGACAAGTTGTTTCACAACGGCTTCGTATTGCCACACGGCACTCGCAACAATGGTGATACCGGCACTTGCCAAGACCCTTGGAGCAAAGCAATCAATGCGAAAAGCCCAGGGACGATCTGTCGCAAGGTCCCTTTAGCCTGCCAGCATTAGTCCAGTTAGTCCGTGGTATCCCCGGGCCAAAAGGCGTGGCTCTAATTACCAAGCAATCACGGCCTCGACCCGATGCCGAGTGTCTATTTTGGCGGGCTTATTCAATCAGAATGCCAAGCCCAGTTCCACCGGGCATCATCACATCTCACCATTTTGGCTCTCCGGGTTGACCATCTGAGTAAAGTAGTATTTCGACGCGACGGGAAGGACAAAAACGTGGGAGCCAGGTTAGTGCTGAATGGACAAATCGCACTTCATTATCAGGCGAGACATGTCCCGTATTGATAATGCACCGTGCCTGGCCCGGTTGCTCTCCTCCGTCCTAGTCTGGTCCTGCCATGCAAACAAATTAGAGTCCTGCCCACTTAACTGACCAGTAGCTAGTGCTTGGTCCAACCAGCAAGTTGTATTAATCAACCAAGAAAAAAGATGATCGCATTGTCTCCACCTGGACCGGGAGTGGCCATGCCAGCGTAAAATGGGGTGTTCGTTCAGTAAAAACAATGTTCGCTTTCTAGGCCCTTCTGCTCGAATAATCAATGCAATCAAACAAGCTCGGCCGACTGCTCTTTCTCGATAATCCATATTGCATGGTCCCCGTAATGCATTCCACATGGTTGGTCAGTTGGCCCGGTCTGGTTTGTTTCCTGTGCCTGGTCTTTGCTTTTGTCTTCTCTCCCTCTCTCCACGGCATGGCTGCATATAATATTCTCCTCTCCCCCTGGTCGATCGACCTGTATAAATCGTCCGCGGTATCCCACTTCCTCGCGTAAAAGAAACCAGGAAAGGAAAGAGGATCTCTTGGCTCTTTTGGGAAGAAGTATTTATACTTCGTCCTTCCTTTTGTTTCTTCGTTCCACAGTTCCACAGCTCGACACATAGCTGAAGAACACTCGACAAAAATGCGCGCCCTTAGTCTCGCCGTCGTTAACGGCGCTATTGGCCTCGCCAATGCTGCCTGCCCTTACATGACCGGCGAGCTCAACGCCCGCGATACCCCCAGCAACGATGCCGCCGCTGCCACTGAGGAGTTCTTGTCGCAGTACTACCTCAACGACAACAATACCTATATGACGACTGATGTCGGTGGTCCCATCGAGGATCAGAACAGTCTGAGTGTTGGCGAGCGCGGCCCGACCCTGCTGGAGGACTTTATCTTCCGTCAGAAAATCCAGCGGTTTGATCATGAGCGGGTGAGTCTCTGCCACTTTCCACCGACATGTTTTCAGGTTTTAACAAGAGCAGGTCCCCGAACGTGCTGTCCATGCCCGTGGTACCGGTGCCCATGGTACCTTCACCTCGTACGCCAACTGGGGCAACATCACCGCCGCCTCGTTCCTGGGCGCCGAGGGCAAGCAGACCCCCATGTTCGTCCGTTTCTCAACTGTCGCTGGTAGTCGGGGTAGTGCAGACCTTGCTCGTGATGTCCACGGCTTCGCGACACGTTTCTACACCGACGAGGGCAACTTCGGTATGTCCACTTCCATCACTTCCCTTTCCATATCAGCCAGACGCTAACTATTTGATATGTATAGATCTGGTTGGAAACAACATCCCGGTCTTCTTCATCCAAGACGCCATCCTCTTCCCCGACCTAATCCACGCCGTCAAGCCCCGCGGCGACAACGAAATCCCCCAAGCCGCCACCGCCCACGACTCTGCCTGGGACTTCTTCTCGCAGCAGCCCAGCTCCCTGCACACGCTCTTCTGGGCCATGGCCGGCCACGGTATCCCGCGTTCCTTCCGCCACGTCGACGGTTTCGGTGTGCACACCTTCCGTCTCGTCACTGACGACGGCGACACCAAGCTCGTCAAGTTCCACTGGAAGTCGCTGCAGGGTCGCGCCAGTATGGTCTGGGAAGAGGCGCAGCAGGTCTCGGGTAAGAACCCGGACTTTATTCGGCAGGATCTGTTTGAGTCGATTGAGAATGGATACTATCCTGAGTGGGAATTGGGTGCGCAAATTATGGATGAGGATGATCAGTTGCGATTTGGGTTTGATCTGCTTGATCCTACCAAGATCGTTCCTGAGGAGCTCGTCCCCATCACGCCTCTGGGTAAGATGCAGCTCAACCGTAACCCGCGCAACTACTTTGCGGAGACCGAGCAGGCCATGGTAAGCCCCCGGCCCTTTCACGTCCCATCATCCCAATCGGAATCGCAGTACTGATAAGCCCAGTTCCAACCCGGTCACATTGTCCGCGGCATCGACTTCACCGACGACCCGCTCCTCCAAGGCCGCCTCTTCTCCTACCTCGACACCCAACTCAACCGGCACGGCGGCCCCAACTTCGAACAACTCCCCATCAATCAGCCCCGCGTCCCCATCCACAACAACAACCGCGACGGCGCAGGCCAGATGTTCATCCCCCTAAACCGCGACGCCTATACCCCGGGCCCCCACACCACCAACCAAGGCGCCCCCAAGCAAGCCAACCAAACCGTCGGCAAGGGCTTCTTCACGGCCCCCAACCGCCAACCCGGCGGTCCCCTCCAGCGCACCGTCTCCTCGACCTTCAGCGACAACTGGTCGCAGCCAAGACTCTTCTATAATTCGCTCGACCCCGTCGAGCAGCAGTTCATCGTCGATGCTATGCGCTTCGAGAACTCGAATGTCAAGTCCGAGGTGGTCCGCAACAACGTCATCATCCAGCTTAACCGTGTCTCTAACGACCTCGCCCGCCGCGTCGCTCGCGCTATCGGCATCGAAGAACCCACCCCCGACCCGACCTTCTACCACAACAACAAGACGACAAACGTGGGTACCTTCGGCGGCAAGCTGCAGAAGCTCGAGGGTTTGAAGGTCGGATACCTCGCGTCCGTGGACAACAAGGACTCCCTTACCGAGGCCGCTACGCTTAGCAAGAGTCTGTCCAAGGACGGCGTTGAAGTCGTCGTCGTCGCGGAGCGGCTGACCGACGGCGTCGACCAGACGTACTCCGGCTCCGACGCTATCCAGTTCGATGCGGTGGTCGTTGCCAGCGGCGCGGAGAGTCTGTTCAGCTTCTCTAGTCTGACTGGTGGTGGTGCGAAGAACGCGACTGCGGGTGCTGCTAGCACGCTCTTCCCTGCTGGTCGCCCGTTGGAGATTCTGATTGATGGATTCCGCTTCGGCAAGCCTGTTGCTGCGCTTGGTAGTGCTACTACTGCGCTGCGGGGTGCTGGTATTGCTTCGAGCAGGGAGGGTGTGTATGTTGCCAAGTCTGCTGGTGACATTGTGGATGAGATCAAGGAGGGTCTCCGCACCTTTAGATTCCTTGACAGATTTGCTGTTGACAACTAAGCTGTCCCAGCCATGGTTCACCTTTGCTCAGGTGGAAAGATGATTGCAGAGTGTCCTGCTTAATATTAGTCAAATGACTTTCTTTTGTTTGCTTCGGTTGTTGATATTGTACTGTACTATTTGCATCATGATCAGAATGGCTTGTATATGTATTCAATGAACCAGTGATTCTTATTAGTTCAGGCCAATATGCATCTATTAAGTATCAAGAGGAACAGGGCATTCATAAACCAACGCTTTCGTATTCGTATGCTAAACCCAAACAGGCTAGTTCATATATATACATGCAAAAATCCACGAGTGTCACGGTAATAATACTATTCTACCCCATAAAAATAATCAACCCCGGCCGTCCTGCCTTCGATGCGCCCCAAAACCCCCTCTCGATAAAGCAGCAGCATCCCTCATGCTGATTTTCCTCTTGCTTTTCTTGTCGGAAGACACAGGAGCCTCGTTATGGCCATCAGCAAGAATAGCCCATTCAGCCACCGTAGCGCCGACGCCATCCTCCGCATCAGGGGCCGCTTGGTTACCGGAAATGAGCAGAGTAGCGTAGCGTGCCGCCGGGACGGGTTCGGGCAGGTCAATTCTGGTGGTATTGCTTTCGGGCAACATGATTTCATTCAGGTTGACTGTTTCCGAATCGTATGGCTTGGATTGCTTGATGTTGGTCAGTGCGGTGACGACTTGGACGTCGCTGCTATCAAGAGCCGTGGCCGGATCTTCGATAGTCTTGTTGTGGAAGATCACGGTTGCATTTACCGGGGGCGACTGGTGCCAGTCGAAGTAGAAACCAGAAACCGCAGACTGGGCTTTGGACTCAGCGAACGAGACAGTCACCGCGCTCAGGTTGGCGGAGGAAGGCTGCCACTTGGTAGAAGCGGCGCCATCAACAACGGAAATGGGGAATTGGCCTGGCTCGAATGCATCGTGTGACACAGCTGGGCGACATTGAGCAAGGTTGCCAGCAACAGTGTTCTTGGATCCGATTTTCCGGTTAGGGACCGTCAAAGACCCTGTCACAGGCAGCTTGTAGACCGTGCTGTTAGAAAACGATCCAACGTGGACGGGAATAGTCTTGTTGGCAAAAAGAGTTTCCGCTGTGTCAAGAACAGCAGCATCCGATGCGCGGCTGAGAGTCGTGTGGGTGTAGTTGGAGCTTGCCGAGATGGGCCACCCTCGCCAGTAAAAGGTTCGGTACGTGACATGAGGAAGTTGCGGTGGCAGGTTAGGGTCGATATGGATAGCATTGTCAGGGCGCATCCGTAGACCCAGGTATCCAGACAGAACGACCTGGTTCGCACCACCATGTCCGGTCAGAAAGGGATAAGCCGGATGAGTACCACCGTTAATGGTGGGATCATCGATCAGCTGCTCAGAGAGCTGATAGAACGGAGCCCGAACGTATGGTTCATAGGAATACTGTCCATATGTGTACCCAGAACAACCGGAGGGCGAAACTTCATTGGCAACAACCGAGAATATAGCCCATGTCATTGCAGGGCCATCGGGCGATTGCTTGTTGGCATAGTAATCCAAGTCATTCAACGCATTTTCAGCGGTGTAGTTGTCAGTGTAACCCAACGGATACGTGTTCAGAACCACATCAGCCTGCTTGACCACGGCACTTCCATTCATCGTGTTGAATTCCAAAGTCACCCCGCTCTGCCGAAGCAGCTGAACATTCTCCGCCATCTCGGACCAGGTCTCGTTAGGCTCGACTCCAAATTGCTCGCGGTAGGAGTTGACATAATTCAGAGTCTCGGCCATCAGCGGCAACGTGAAGCCACCAGCATCGACCATGTTGGCATACTCATCCGGATCAGTCATGTTCGTGATGGTCCAGGAGGATCCATTACGTTCCAGCAAGTTCGAATACATAGTCGCAACAGAGTTGTAGATGGGAAAGTGCTTCTCACGGAAGTGCTTTGTATCGCCGCTCGCAACCCATTCGTACATCATGGATAGACCAATTTCACCATTTAGGTGGTACTGGTAGTCCCAGCAGGGTCCGGTGGCCGTACAGTTACCGAATCTGCCACTAGTCCAAGGATAAATGGCCGCAGAAGAGTCGAAGTAAGTCTGGTTCTTCGAACCGGCATATTTGGACTGAACATTAGCCATTGCCTGGGGGTACTGTTTCACGCGGTAGTTTGTGATTCTCTGAGCAGCTTCGGGATGCGACAGGACGAGTCCGGGTTGCATCCAGACATCAGCGTCCCAGAAGATCTGACCAGCGTAGGAATCAGAAGTGAGACCACCAACTGGGATACTTTCCACGTTGATAGGAGCTCCCGAAGCAGCCTTGATGGCATTCTTGCTGGCAGTGTTCTGCAGAAGATAATATGTACTTGTCACCGCGACGATAGCAGAGTCGATAACGTGCTGGTCAGAGGGCAAACGGCCGGTCTTCGGGTCGATGAAACGGTCCACAGAGCTCTCTGGCATCACTTTGGCCCATTCGGAAACATGAGAGACCAGAGACTTGAGGTAACCATTCGACAACGCCTTCGAGGCGGCCTGCTTGGCTATCTGTTGAGGGTTCTCGAATGCGTCTGTCGAGGCGGCACCGACAAACTTGGTAACGCGCATTTTCTCATTTGCCTTGAACTGCACATCGACAGACTGAGCGATGGAAGATGCATTCGCGCTGACGTACGGCTTATCCGCGACGAGCTTGCGAGACGACAAGTCCACGCCAGTAGAGCCGGTGAGATTCGTGTAGACATAGGCCGTGACATTTGAGATACCCCAAGGACGCACGGCGGAGAAGATCGCACCATCATCCTGACCAGATTCCACAAAGTCCGTACGGACAGCCGAGTAGCCATCAACCACGTTAACGACAGTCGCGTTGGAATCGGCAGACGGGACGACTTCCATGTCGACCACGGCCTGGTTGACGTTCAACTTGTGGTTGAGCAGACGATATGTAATATCGAACGAGCCCTTGCCCTCGGGTGTCCATTTGTACGACCACGACAGAACACCAGCCTTGAAGTCATAGGTCGAACGGAAGTCGGTGATGGTATTGCTGTCCACCGTGGAATCGAGATAAGTTCCGTCGCCCAAGTCGAGGACGAGTGCGCTCCAATGCGGGACACCACTGACAACACTGTCGCCTCCATATTGATACAACCAGGGAAAATTGGACTCATCGAGCGATGGCTCAGAGTCAAGGAATCCGGCGATGGTAGCAAAACTCTGTCGTCTGGAGAACAAAGGCCAGCCACTGACGACGTCGCCGCTGACTGGAACATCAAGTTCAAAGAATGGACCAACGCTGGCAACGTTGATACCGAAATATCCGTTTGCGACGGAACCACGAGATTGGTAGTGACCTTGATCCAAGACGGTGGTCGTAAGCAACCAGTTGTCTTCGTCCCACGTCACTCCGGGAAACTTGGTTTGATAGATGCTAGAAGCATTGGCATCGAGGTTTCCGGTGTTCCTTTCGATAGCACGGGTAATACGCCCACTGCTACTGGCACAATCGACAGGCGCAAGCTGCAGTAGCAGAGGCAGCAAAGTAGCCAGAATCTATCAGAGTCAGTACATTACGAGCGATGCCATATGAATACCGAGACGTCGCACCTTGGACTGCATTACTACAATGCCGCTTGTGCAGAAACCGTAGACTCCTTTCCTTGAAAAAAAAAAAAAAAAAAGGAAAGAAAAAAAAAGAAAACAGAAGCCTACCCCGGAACGCTAAGACCCTTTATACCATGCGGGGGAAAGCCTCAGCCGCCCCGGACTCTCGGGAGCCCTAAGCAACGGACCCCGACGTTCAGTCAACAATCCGAGTGTGCCGTGGCATGGTCATCCCGAGCAGCGCCCAATACCGAGAAATTCCCCACAAGTAATTTGCCAGCCGCCAACACGAGAGGCCGTAGGACCCTTGGCAGACGTAGGTTTGAACCGTCACTTGGCCGAGGACGTCGGAGAGATTTTGTGGGGTTCTGGAGAAGCCTAAGCCCCGCAATAATGCCGATGAACGGCCGTCAGTCGAGAAAATCGCCGGATGCGGTAATCTGTGGAGAGATCGATGCTCCGGGGGGGGGGAACTGGTTGGAGGTCAGTGTTAACATTGAATTAGATAATGGGCAGGATTACCTGTGTGAGATGAAGAATAATCCTGTTAACTGTTGATAGGAATAGAAATGGATCCGGATGAGAATAAATTCGTCTGTCTGGTGAGGATGATGAAGGGGAGAGAAAACTGGGGTAGTGGGAGAATGGGAAGGGGAGGAAAGAGGTAGTAGGGAAGATACGAGGTCACATGCCCCGCCAGTAGTATACAACGGTGCGCTCTACTATAACAGCACAATGGTACTTTCTATTAAAGAAAAATATCTTGTGTCTCTTGGCTTGCGTAGTGCTCTAGCAATGACATGGTATATCTTGGCCATCTAGGCAAGCTACATACAGTGTACTGCGTACAGTGTCTGTATGCACGACTTTCCCCGTCTCGAAGCGACCAGCATTCTGTCGCTTTCTATAGCGCTCTGGACGGTATGAGTACGCAATGCTGAGTACGTCTGCCCATGCTGCTATCGCAGAACAGAGAGAGGATATGTGCAAAGTACACACTCATGAACGGATAGTCTCGCCCAAGAGGTGCCGCAGTTCACCCAACTTCCTCCTCACTACTCTCCTCATCACCACCCCCAGCAGTAACCTGCGAACTCTGCCCAACGCTGCTCTGTCGCTGCGTATTCGTACTCCGTCTCTTGCCCTGTAAATACTGATCCGTCGAGATGATTGCCCTCTCCCCGACAAACTTATCCCCGGGCCAAGCAGCCTTGCAAACGGGACATTTCTCCGCCTGCTGCACGCGAAAGAAATTCCGGATACAGTAATCGTGCAGTCGACCGCCGCAGTCACGGTTGGCGCATCGTTGGCCCTACCATATACCATATTAGCACGTTTATCCCTCACCAGCGGGGTGTAAGTGCAACTCACCACTGTAATAATATCCCTACACGCCGCACAGAACTTCACCTTCTCCGCCCGTCGCCCATCGTCCATCTCATCATTGTACGTAGCAATCAACCACCCCCTCAGCTCCATCAGGCCCCTCGGACTCAACCCATAAAACCCCTTCCGGCTCTTCTCCATCCACCCCTCATCAACCAACTGCTGCATGACCGTCTCCGCCTGCGACATGGTCAACGACTGCGCCGCCCCGCCCTGAGTCCCCGTCCCCATCGACTCCCTCCGGCTGACGCCAGCATCCGCAGAAGACACCCGTGCCAGCTGCATCGCCTGCATGCCCGAGACGACCATCGCCTCTGAGATGCGGTTGTTGTTGGTCTCGAACATGGCGTCAAGCAACCGTTTGACGAACGCGATTTCGTCGGGTGAGTATGTAGTCGCGAGCTGGGTGAAGGGATCGCTGGTCGTGTTCACAAGGGCGTAGACTCGTTCGGGCCGTACGTTTGTGTTATCGCCGTCTGTCTGGATCTGACGCAGGGTGCTTCTGATTTCGAGGTCGAAGGGGGAGACGGCGGTGTTGGCGGCTGCGATGTAGGAGAAGAGGTCATCTTCGGTGATTTCGGTGGGCGAGACGGGTTCGCGTTCTGTCTGGTTAGCAACTGTCCTATTAGATCGTGTGTGGTTGGAGGGTGAGTACCATGTGCCGAGAAAATGGCTGCTAGAATCGGTCTTGCTTCTTCAAAAGTCATGGATGAATGGGCCATGAAGGCTTGGAGGAATGCGCGATTGCTATCATTGTAGTCGACGACGCCAATATCGTTGGCCATTTTGTCTGTATTCTTAGAAAAATGCACAGGTTTGCGAAGTGGGAATCATTACAAGTTGACCGCGTCCCGATATCGCGTTCCGCGATTGACACCTGAGGCAGAGATCTATCTGAGTGACCGTCAAGCGTAAAGAATTTGTATATCTATGCTAATGAAGAGCTTTTGGTTTCATTCGAAGCTGTGAAGTAAGAGAAAAATGCTAGCACTGTACTCCGTAGAGTCATGGATTAAGCATCCAGCCTAACGCTGCGCCCAAGAATTAAGGAAATCAAAATTCAAGCAAAACTGAAATATCACCCAACGCCACACATGATAACAATAAAGAAAACCCCATCACGGAAACCCCAGCAACAGCCTAATACCTCCGTCTCGTGGGCTCCGGACTCGGGCTACGGCTAACACTGCGCGCATCCCTACCCCGTTCCTTCAACCACTTCTTCGTCGAAAGACGCATCTCGCGATCCAGCTCGGCGCTAGGATCCTTGCGGTGAATGAAATTGCAGAACCCGCCTCGTACACACCCCTCGCCGCTATTTAACCGACAACACGCTTCGCGGAAATCTGTCACGGGCGATAACTCGCAGTATATAGGGCGCGCGGCGTACCAGCGCGAATTCAGTGCGTCGCAGGCCGACTGGGCGTCTTCTTCGTATTTGAATCGTGCGTAGACGTTGCCGATGAGGTCTGCCATGTCAACACTTGTCCGGAGGACATTTTATATCCAAGAGATGGAAGGGGGACTTACGATCATTGTTATTCTCACAAACAACCAGCTCCTCCAGTTCGCCATACTTGCACATCTCGCACCACACGTCCTCGTAGAAAGCATCAAAGTGGTTCTGCAGCTGGCTGCCGTTCATCCTGTTCTTGGGATCGAAGGCGGGATTCTGGTACATGTTGGGCATCAGGATGGTCTGCGAGTAGGATGGCTTGACATGTTTCCGCGAGCACCGGTCGCCGTGTCTGCAGGCGCCGATTTTGTAGTAGAAGGAACAATTGACCTTGTCTTGCTCGGTGCCGAAAATGGATGCGAGGTAGTTGGCCATGTTGACTGCTGGAGTCGGTGCGGGGGTTTCGGTTGAATAGAGGAGTAGTGTATGTAATGCGAAAAGACTGCAGCAGTAAAGAAAATACAGAGTTAAAAGCGAGAACTGTGGGAGATGCAAGCTCGCTGGTACTGCTGAAGATTCTGGAGAGCTCGATCGCGTGGCGGCGATGCGGGTAGCTACTTGTGCTCGGGCATAATTTCGGGCTAATAATGATCCGGATTGCGAGGAATGCATAAACCGTTATGCATATTCACAATCTATTCTATTGTCTATATTTGTCTATACAAGCTGCAGATACTCCGTAGATACAATTAGACAGCCAACCCACTAACATCAGCGGAAGTCCTCACTCCCTGAACCATCTCAGAAATAACCTTCCCAGTTCCTAACGAAAGCGAAATTCCCCAAGGCCCATGACCCGCCGCAACATATATACCACCTTGACCCTTCACACCCCCCAGCGATTGTTCCTCAACCTTCGAAACCAGCGGCGTACCACGACTCGTAACAGGACGGAAACATAATCCCTCCCGCACAATCTCAAGGTCATCAACATTAGGCAAGTCGTCTGTCGACTCCGCGCTTCCATCGGCCAACTTGCCCATCAACCGGACTGATACGTCCTTTAGTCTTGCTATTTCATTGGGGTCGAATAAGTCGCGTGATCCTTCTGCATGTGAGGGGAGGGGGAGGTCCCAGCTGTTTAGCCCTGCGATGTAGATTTCGCCGCCTTCGCGGGAGAAGATTTCGGGACAGAAGCCGCATGAGTCTGGGTGGGTTGTGAAGACGGCATGGCTTCTACCACCATGGATCACACGTTCGTGTTCTAGAGTATATCTGGGAGAGCGAAGGACAAGGGAGTATCCTGCCAGAGGGCCAATTGGGAGAGACACTTCAGATGAGGGGAAGATCTCTTTGAACACTTCAGGGGTCCAAGGTCCTGCACTGACAATCAAATTCGTGCAAGGAACGGTCGTTTCGTTTTGCGTGTCAAGGTACACAATCTTGACTCCAGTGATGGTGCCAGTCTCGTCAGTCACCACAGACGCAGCTCTGGCCGGATGATGAAGCTTCACCCCTCGAGACACCGCCGTGTTGATAAGGAACTTACTCAATCTCAACGGGTCACTGACAGCCATTAGTACAATCTCCATTACCCAAGAAAGCAAGAAAACTCACGCAACAGCAGTCGTGTCATCATCACTAATCTTCTCCAACACCGCACCTCTCTGCTTCGTCAGCCACGTCGGTGCCTCTGCGATCTGCGACTCTCTAGATCCAGCAGCAGTATCTGCCCGACTCGTTCCAGCTCGTAGCCAGTCATCGCCGCGAGGACCGTTCCTTGAACCTCCAGTCGAAACATCAAGACTCAATGCAGAACCCTTCATGTAGCCCCATTTCTCAGTTCCGCCGTTCTCCGCGGCTAATTCACCGTGCAAGTCGAATGAAAGAGCGGCTAGCGGTGCCAGAGATGGTGCGAACCAGTCTTTAGCCAGGAAGCCAGCTGCGTAGCCTGATGCGGCGCTGAAAAGCTGCGATGAGCATTCGACGACATGGATTTCTTCTGTGGGTTGCTTGTTCGATAGATAATACGCGATAGAAGAACCAATGATTCCTCCTCCGAGAATGACTGTCGACATTCTGCCGGTATACGAGCTCTAAAACTCTTCAAGGCTCTGTCAGATCCGTTATTAGCTTAACAAGAGCGATCTTGAGGTCCTTTAACAGGCCGCCACAGCCATCCCCATTAAACGCCTTTTATCTAACATTTTTGCCAGCACACCCAATCGCAGACGCTCGGCTAGGGGCGAATCCACTGAATGGTTCCCCACGGGCTAATACACGAGACCCTTAACGTGTGGTTCCCTGGTTCCCGCGGAATAAATCTTCAGACAGTGGAATTTTATCGAAGCTGATCAACACATTGGCGTTGACTAGGGGGGAGCTCGGGACGTACATATTTATGCAATTGAGTTTGACCGGGCCGGCCGGTTTTATCACCATTGAACTCGATGATGAAAATAAATTCAATTAAAACAGAATATATATAACGTTTATATACTAGAGTGAAATTTAATATACTACTATCTTAATTCAGATATGTTGTATGGTGCTCGAGTACGCCGTAGAAATTATAGACACCCCACATCCCACATGCCCCTCGATTACATCACCCAGAATTTCACCGACAGCCGGAGCTATTCTCAACTATTCTACCTATACAACTACTGATTTCTCGACCACAGCTTCAATTGATCAACTCATTCTTCATTACAGAACCATGTCCGCCAAAACCATCATCGTCACCGGCGCCTCCCGAGGTACTTATCATCACCACCACCAACCCCCTTCAAACAAGAAAGCCAAACCACTAACAAAACCCCCCAGGAATCGGCCTCTCCATAACAAAATACCTCCTCAGCGCCCCCCAATCCCACAATGTCGTCGTCGTCGCCCGCAGCCCCGAACCCCTCCAAAAGCTCAAAGACCAATACGGCAAGCAGGTCGAGATCCTCAACGGCGATCTAGCAGATTTCTCGCTCGCCCCGAAAGCCGTTGACCTCGCGGTGAAGAGCTTCGGAAAGTTGGATGGGATTGTCCTGAATCATGGGATGCTGGGGCAGGTTGGAAAGATTGCTGAGGCGGAGCCCGAGCAGTGGAAGTATGGGTGGGATGTGAATTTTTTGAGCTTGGTTGCTTTTGTAGGTCTATCCGATTGCTTGATGGGAAATAAAGAGGGGAGGGTTGCTGATGAGGACAGGTCAAAGCGGCTCTTCCTGCGCTTCGTGAGACCAAGGGGAAGATTATTTTTACTTCGTCTGGGGCGTCTGTTACTGCTTACACGGGTTGGGGACTTTACGGTGCTTCGAAGGCCGCCATGAACCATTTGGCGCTGAGCCTGGGCGACGAGGAACCCGATGTGACTTCGGTGTCCATCCGGCCTGGAATGGTCGACACGGAAATGCAGCGGGAACTGCGCGAGGACCATGCTACGAGTCTGTTGCCGCATATCCATTCGAAGTTCGTGGGCGTCCACAAAGAGGGAAAGCTTCTCAAGCCCGAGCAGCCTGGGCATGTTATGGCCAAGCTTGTGCTTGATGCCCCGAGTGCGTTGAGCGGGAAATTCCTTTCGTAAGTCTACAGCTACGGTTGTACGAGGCAAAGCTAACAGAGAATAGGTGGAATGATAAGGAACTTGCGGACTTTCAAGAGTAAATGGAATTGACGTTAAGGCGCTTCTAGACTAGGTTTATCTGTACAGCATTAGTACATAGCCATAAACGAATGATGAAGAAATTTCAATGGCAAGATTGAGTGTTATAATCAGCCGAAAGATGAAAAGCGAATACATTTCGGAAGCATTAGATGCAGAGCATCTTCATACTTAGCATGGAATGTAGGGTGTTCATCACAAAACAGGGTGGGAAAAAAGAGGAGCGCAGTAGCGCATACCTTTAGCATGTTGTTATGAAAGATATTCGGGAGAAATTTCGATTCCAGAGTGTTGTGACTACAGCTAGATCTTGACGGCATTAGCAATACTGCACAAACACACAAATGAGTGTAAACAATAGCAAAATTCATCAATATCAGTTGGTCCGTTTGGCTAGGACAGTGTAGGTCACCATAGAATGGTCTGATAGGGGCGACAACATTGATCATCATGGTAAATGAAGGGAGTGAGAAAAGGAAAGAGAAGGAACATACCATGACAATGTTAGCAGCGCAATTTTTCTGTGATCAAATCATCCAGCATAATGGATGTGCGGGAGAATTTTCAACCCAGCAGATTCTGATAGTGCGATGAGAAACGAAGAGAAAAAAATCCACGCGGGCGAAGAAAATATACTAAATTTCAAAGGCGGTGGTGCTGGTACTTTTCTGCCGCTTTTTGCTGTTGTTCCGTTCCGGGCGATTTGAGTCCGCGTCTTGAATTGCGCCCCGCGACATCCAGTCCTTCTCAGATTTGCTTATATTATCACTATTCCTATTCGCGCGAGAACGATAGCACTGTTTTCGCGGCATCATGTCTGACAGAGAGTTTAGCTGTGAGTGCTGCCATCGATTCTGGTGATCGCGATTTAAGCTGACATGATGCCATATAGCAAACGACGATTTGTCGCTTCCTAAAGGTATGCTTTTATCCCTCTCGTTATTCGCGAAAAGAGATACTAACCAGGGCAGCGACCGTCCAGAAGATCATCACGGAAATCCTCCCCTACTCCTCCGGCCAGACCTTCTCCAAAGATGCCCGCGACCTGCTCATGGAATGCTGCGTTGAGTTCATCACCTTGATCTCATCCGAGGCCAACGATATTAGCGAAAAGGAGGCAAAGAAGACCATCGCCTGTGAACATGTCGAGAGGGCCCTGCGCGATCTTGGGTTTGGTGACTACATTCCGGATGTTTTGGCTGTTGCGGAGGAGCACAAGGAACAGTTGAAGGTACGCTTTCACTTTTACGCGTGGGCTCGTTTATACATGGTGATTGGTTGCTGACACGCGATGCAGTCACGGGAAAAGAAGCAGAGCAAGATGGAACAGAGCGGTTTGTCCGAGGAGGAACTTTTACGACAGCAGCAGGAGCTGTTTCGGTCTGCGACGGAAAAGTACAACGCTGCTCCGGAATGAATATTCGATTGGGCATATATTTGGATTTGGAGTTCGTTTTTTGGTTTTTGGAGTTAATGGTTTTGGGCTTTGACCGCGATTGAAAAATGGGTCAGCGGGTTTTCGACTATTGTCTTTTGTCTTTTGTCCTAATATCGCATTCTATGACATTCCGCATAACATGATAATCTCTTATCGAGCTTCTTGGATCTCTGGTACTAGTGTTTATTGGCCATCGCTCGATCAGCAGGGCGCAAGGTCCACGTACATGAACACCATTCCTGTCTTATATTCAAAAGTACCAACAATCTTACCTGCGCCGTCACACAAACAACCGAGTCTCGGAAGACTGCATCAATGCTGGAATGGCCCGTACATGATTTCCCGGGAGTACGTATCGGCTCGATTTGCCAATCAAACTGCAAGCTGATCTATCTTGCGATACGTACTTTGGTCCGCCACACGAGATTGGTCTTCTGTATATCAACAGTTCGGCGATGTCTTAATCTGGAGAATGCCATAGGGCTTCGTGGGTCGATCCGTGAACCAATGCCGTTCGCTGGAATTCGCTCGGTTCATTCTCGGAGTACATCAGACGCCGGGCTTTGAAAGACAACGGCCATTCAGCTACTTGTATGTACAAGTACTTGTATGCAGCCATGCCCCGACAAAATCCTTTCAAAAACGACAATGATTCAGGGGTTCCCGCGGAATACTACCCTATGCAAGGATCTCTGCGCGGTGCCTCCATAGCACCAGGCGCCGCTGGTGAATGAGTCGTTTGATTAAGCAGTCCCTAAAGGCTCGGGCGTCCGGTGGAATGCCGAAGCTTCTTTCTTTGCCGGGAGTCACTCCATGACAAATGGATTCTCCGCTTTGGGAATGGTAGAAATGCCAAAGACTTCGATTTGTTGAGTGTTCAATTTCTTGCTTTGTACATCTTCTTCTATTGTTCATTACTGTTCTCAATCCCGATGTTGACAGCATGACTATCAATGTTCCCTCGGTTAACATCCTTCCCCGGCTTCCGCGCTGGGTGAGCCACTGGTTTGGCTACCGGCCGACACCCTCCAAACCATTGCCGCAGTATCTGGTCTGGATATGGTCCTTTTTTGCAGCGTTTTGCGGTTTATGTGTGTTGCAAGCGATATTCAATTACTCGTCGTATTTTGAACGTCGCCATGTACCAGGCATCGTCGCGTCATTTGTAAGTTTATTTTTCTCATTTTTCATTTCGTGGCAGCCGTTACATGGTCCGTCCACAGCCAAGCAACCAAACTATCTCAATTATGCTTCCGCATCTAAAACGTCAACTGTCAACTGTTGAATTCACAAAAACTAACAATGACCAGGGCGCCTCCGCCGTCCTCTGCTACGGCGCAATCGACGCCCCCCTCGCCCAACCCCGCGCCCTAATTTTCGGCCATTTCCTAAGCGCCCTCGTCGGCATTTGCATCACAAAGCTCTTCAGCCTAATGCCCGATGAAGAACGCTTTAACTCCCTGCGCTGGCTTGCAGCCTCGCTCTCTTCAGCTGTCGCCATCGTAGTCATGCAGGTCACCCAGACCACGCATCCGCCGGCGGGAGCAACAGCTCTTCTTCCCGCTGTCGATGATGCCATTTGGGAGCTGTCGTGGTATTACTTGCCTGTGGTTCTATTGTCGTCGGTGATTATTATGGCTGTTGCGATGTTGTTGAATAATATTCAGAGGAGGTATCCGACTTTCTGGATTGCGCCGAGTCCGCCGCCGAAGCCTGCGCCGCCGGTTACCGCGCCGGAGCATCAGAAGGAGCATGCGGAGGAGGAATTGGGGTAGGTTTTTTCTTCTTTCTACTTTGGTTTGGACATAAGCTGACTTGGGATAGTGGCAATACGCTTCTTCCTCGGTGAAGACCAATTCTAATCTTCTGCTTCATTCAATTTTGAGCGAACCTTCCAGCATAATTATCGAAGAACTAATTCTTTTCGGACAGAGCACCTCAATGCATTAGCATGGGTTATGGCCCGCATGGGACACGACTCTGTATTTGCATTCCCTTCACTTACATATGTTTATAGTTTAATAATAATTGTCTAATAGAATGTGCCTAATTCGACAATCAAGTTCCCAGAGGCTTATACCCCGTATGAATGTGAAAATCCAATGCATGTCCAAGCTGCTGGCACAATCGAATCCCTTATTTACTAGGCAGTAAATCTCTGTAGATGCTATTTTTCCCACAATCCAGTCTGGTTTCAATCACGTGATAAATACAAAGCAATAGAACTAGAGAATGTCGCCATTATTAATGAGAGAACAGACAAAATGCCATCTGCTTGAACATCTAAAACCATGATATCGGCAGGGCTTTCTGGGAACAACCGCCAGATCGCGCTAAACCCAACACGGCAGCGGCCAACCTCCACGCGCAAAGCGGAGAGCTTCCACTGCGACTGATCTCCCACGCCAACCAGAGCACGGTATATCAATATGCCGCCGTTTAAAGATGAGCATGTCTTAGTATGCCTCCTTATCTCCCTTCTAACATACCAGGTTTGAATAAGAAATGCTAACGGCGGCAGATCATCGCGCCAGGTTCGCAGGTGACCCTGGCGCAACTAGGCCTGCCCGAGTCCTTCACGCCCGCTCGCTTTCGCTTCCCGACGCGCATGTTCCCGGCTGAGACACAGGGTGAATATGAACCATATAGGATCCGCGAAAAAAGGCAGGAGGTTGTTAAGAATAGTGCCGGCGGGAATGGCGTGGCGCCGGCGCCAAAGGTGGACGTGGATATGAAGGACGCGGATGCTGCGCCGGAGACGAAGACGGAGAATACAGAAGGGTCCGAGAAGGAAAAGACTGAGGGACAAGAGGGAGAAGAGCCTAAGCAGGAGACTACAGAGGAAATCGTCTACGAGGAGGACGTTACGTCTGACGAGGGAGCCATTTATCCCATGGAGAATGGGCGGATTGTCGACTGGCCGTGCTTTTTCGCCCTTCTTACGCATATCCATAATACTCTCAGTCCACCGTTTCATACGCCAATTATGATTATTTCGGAGCCGGTTTGGACTGCTCGGGATCGAGAGGCGATTACGCAGTTTGTGTTTGAGAAGTTCAAGACACCCGCGTTCTCGCTTATGGACTCCGCGCTCGCTGTTTGTTACGGATACGGGACTCAGACAGCCACCGTGGTGGATGTTGGAAAGGGCAAGGTTAATGTTACCGCTGTAACGGATTTCCTCGTCAATGAGCATGGAAGAGGTATCGCGCTTGAAGGGTGTGGTGGTGACTACATGACGGATCGAATTGAAGAGCTTCTGGGTTCGAAGGGATTTACCAGGGAGATGTGTGAACAGCTGAAGAGGAGCAATATCACCGAGATCCTACCACCAGGAACCCCACTACCTGGCGCTGCTGCCACCGCACGGCAAGGTGCCAACCCGGCCGCATCGGCGTCCACCGGCGCACCAGAGGGAGGCGCGCCGAATGAGAACGTTCCCCGCGGGCCTGGAGACAGCACCCAAACTGGCGAAGAAGGCGCAGAGGGCGAAGACGAGGGTGTACTGGACGTGGCAGCTATTGTCAGCGGAAACACCAGCGAGTATCTAGCCAACATCGAGAAGGAAAAGGGCTCTACGAAGAAGGGCAGCGCTGCCGAACAAGCCGCCAAAGCCGTCCGTCTTCCTAACTCGAAGAAAGAGAAGGCTTCCTTCCAGTTCGAGGAATTAATACCGATTCAATCAGAGGAGAACAGCAACGCATCCGGCAGGTATATCCGTCAGCAGCGTGATATCGAGGTTGGTGTTGAGCGCTTCCTTTCTGCTACCCCGAAGCAGCAGGTTGGCGAGCGTTTCTCTAGTGGTATTCTTGATGATATCGCTACCCAGATCCACCATACTATCCTTTCAGTTCCTGACGCGTCGAAGCGCAGCGAGCTCTGGGATTCATTGATTGTGGTTGGTAACGGTAGTAAAATAAAAGGTTGGTGTCCTAACCTTCCACCAAATTATCTCAGTTGCTAACAGTATAGGCTTCACACAATCTCTTCTCGGAACCATCACGCAAAAGTTCATTCTCTCACCCTCTGCCAGCATGTTCACGTCTGAGATCCCCTCGAACTTCGCTACTCCCGTTTCAACCGGAGGCACCACTACCCCGAGCCAGATGACACCTGGATACCCTGCTGCAGGCCAAGGCGTCAACCCTCTCCTCGTCGCAGCCACCCACTCCGGCAACCCTGGCATGTCCCACATGGGCACTCCCTCTGCCGACCCCTCTCTACATTACCGCCCCAGCGGACACTCCCAAACCCCCAACTCCGTCAAAACCCTCAAGCCTCCCGAGTACTTCTCAGAATGGAAAGAGCAAGCCAACTCCAACGCCCCCGGTGCCAGCGGAGGCGGCGGCGGGAGCAACAGCGGTAACGCTGCTGGCGGCCCTGGCGCCCCTGGCCAGCCAAGCACCGGACACGGCATGGAAGAAGCGGTGTTCTTGGGTGCGCAGGTTGCGTCCAAGGTCATTTTCATTCTGGACCAGGGTCTTACTAAGGGATTTATGAGCCGGGTCGATTATAATGAGAATGGGCCATCGGCGATCCATGAGTATATTCTGTGATTGTGATAGTGAGCATTTATGACTGGCTTATGTTTGGTTCTTTCTTCGGGGTGGGGTAGGAACGCTTTCATTTTTCTCTTATTTATGTGATTTTCCCCTCGTGCACGGAGTATTTTACATCGTCTCTTTTAAAAAGCATTCAATATCTAGATAGGTTCTGATCTTCTCTGCTTTAATATTCCTCCGATACAAGAAGTATACCGCCAAAATAGGAAACCCTTTATCACACGTGATCTTACATAATCCATCAGCCACTGTCGCTCTCCCGCCTCCGCGCCACACCATCTACCTCTCACTCCTCATACAAGCACCGCATCCTTACTTTTACACGTCCCCATTAATCGATAGCGAAAATGCCGCGCGCAGAAGTAGGAAGCAACAAGGCCATCAGCAATGGCATGAAAGCGGTATGTTCCCGATTCTTTGTCCCCGAATGTCTCGCGACACGAGTACGAGCATGAGATTGACGACGAGCAGAAAGGCCTAGGTCGATTGCGCTGGTACTGCCAAGCATGCGAGAAGCAGATGCGCGATGAGAACGGGTTTAAATGGTGAGTCCCCCGTGTCCCATCCTCTTCAAAGAGACGAAGTTGGAGGTGGATAAAACTGATGTGAGGATATTGTGCTAACAGTGGTGCAGCCACGTCCAAAGCGAAAGCCACGTCCGCCAAGTACTGCTGATCGGCGAGGACCCGAAGAAATACATCGAGGACTACAGCAAGGAGTTTATGCAGAACTTTGTGAATTTGTTGCGGACGACGCATGGCGAGAAGAAGGTTCATGTCAATCAGTTCTATCAGCAGGTCATTCAGGATAAACATGTGAGTTTCTTCCCTACAGGAGTGTTGGTATGTTGGGCGGATTGATGCTAACGAGATGAATAGCACATTCACATGAACGCGACGAAATGGAAGAGTCTAACGCAATTCGCCGCACACCTGGGTCGAGAAGGAATTTGCCGTGTCGAGGAAACGGAAAAAGGCCTGTTCGTGTCATGGATCGACAACAGCCCCGAGACAATGAAGCGACGCGAAGCCATCATGAGAAAAGAGCGACAGGATAAAGGCGACGAGGAACGCGAACAGAAGCAGATCCAGGAACAGATTGAGCGCGCGCAGCAGAAAGCAGATAAGGAGGATGAATTGGATCCCGAGGCGAAATTGTTACAGCGGAAGGAGGGTGAGAAGGTGAAGTTGAATATTGGATTCGGTGCAAAGCCTGCGGAGGCGAAGCCTGAATCTGAGAAGCAGCCATTTCCTGAGCAGAAAGATAAGTCGACAACGCCAGAGGCTACCGCTGCTCCGGCTGCAGAATCGCCTGCGCCATCTGCGGAAGCCGCGCCTGCCCCAGCACCGAAGATCTCGATGTCTCTTGGTGGAAATAAACCTAAAAATGTGTTCGCGGCGGCTGCGAAGAAGAACCCGCTTGCCGGGAAGAAGGGGCCGGTGATGGAGGCCCCGAAGAAGATGACGGAGCAGGAGAGGATCATGAAAGCTGAAATGGAGGCTATGGAGCGGAAGCGGTCTCGTGGGCCGTCTGGGTTCCCGAATGCTAAGCGGCCCAAGGTCTCATGAGTGTGGATTGAACGATGACATTCGCAAATCCCCCCCGCACAATCACCACGCCCGACTTCGATAATCCGTCCATATCTTGTCTTTATGATTCACGGTTCGGAAGACAATGTTCGAGCACCATAAGAACCGATTCAGTCCAGGCACGTTGATTACGACAGTGATTTCTGATTCAGCTGGGTTGGCAAAGCCCCGAGACTTTGGATAAACCCCATCCGTTCAAATTCATTTGGAGCGAGCATTGGACTTGAGCGGAAACTCGCATCGCTCACGAGAGCTCAAGCTGCATTGCATATATGCATACTATTCAGGTCATCTACTCTATTACATAGACTGCACTTAATCTAACATTTTCATTGTTGACATGCATTATGCTTTAAGAACTATGGTAGGGAGGCGTAGAAACTAATTTTGGCCCTCATGTCTAGATTTCTTCTGTATACCATGTAAGATGGCCAAACTCCGTTTTATCTTAGCATTTAATGTGAAGATTTAGCATTAGGTTCATTTCAAAGTATACAGGTTTACTTAGTGACAAACTTGCTAACCCCAAAAGGTTAGTGTGTTAGATAAGCAGACGGACTTTCCATTGCCGAGCATCTGCTTCCATGGCTCTTCTTGATCGACTTCTTATTTGATCTAGTCTAAAGAGAGATGTCAGATGCACACAGAGAGGGTGTTGAGAATTCCACATATCAGGTAGAAGACGTCAACATCGCCCCTGATGAACGTCCGCCCAAGCGCCAGAAACGGGGGAGATATGTTTCCAAGGCATGGTGTGTTCAGTCATCTTTCGTTAAGTTGAGTATAAATGCTGAGTGATAT
Organism: Aspergillus intermedius; assembly: GCA_039880815.1. Taxonomy (NCBI): domain Eukaryota; kingdom Fungi; phylum Ascomycota; class Eurotiomycetes; order Eurotiales; family Aspergillaceae; genus Aspergillus; species Aspergillus intermedius. The sequence continues at coordinate 119,585 of JBDODA010000019.1, read as the reverse complement.
ATAGTGATGAGTGTCAGAAAAGGAAGATCAAGGTATGATATCTGGCGCATGTAGCTGCATTATGTTGGATGTTAACAGAGTTTAGTGTGATGGAAGACTGCCATGCCGGGCATGCACGCTCAAAGACAGAGAGTGTCATCGACAGACTACTGATATGCGCCGTCGTGGACTGACAGTCCCGGGTGAGGCGTTGGAAAGATCTCACTCTCCAGGTGACCAGGATAAAGAGCAGTTTGTCTCTCATACACTTCAAAATGCACATACGATGACACTAACCTGTGCAGCCCCACGACAAAGGAGCTGGCTGTCCGGCTGGACCGGATTGAAAACCGGCTAAGTCTACTTGTGTCATCTATATCCCGTGGACTCGGTGGATTAAATGGCTCTACTTCTGAAGCCATGAGCCTGCAGGACCATCGTACTAATCATGGACCACGCTCGCTTGGTTCCTCAAGCATCAAGAGTCCACCGAAGAGCTCAGTGCCGATGTTCTCTGGTGAAACGTCCATCGCGCACACTCTGGATCAAGTTGAAGACCGCTTAGCGCATATAGGAGGAGATGAAAACAGAAATTCTGCTGGGACGTCTCAGACCGCAAAGACGTCCTCGCCTCCGTCGCCAGTACCTCATCAGGAAAATCATAATGAAAGTCATGAGCAAATCTACATTGCACAGGTCTTGAACGACTTTGACATTGAACCGGACAGACGCTGTTGGGATGAGTTCCTGGATACTTTCTGTGAAGAAGTTCATATTTTGTATCCAATGCTCCACTTACCTACTCTGCGACTCGCTTATACCGACATGTGGGACAAACACCTCCTTTCCCCTGAGTGTGAGCTTGGTCGTGATGATTCTCGCTTTACTATCGCTCAGATCTGGATCTGTCTTGCGATCGGGAGATGCACTCAGTCAGCGCGTGTTCATGGTGAGGATGGTCGACACTCTGCTGGCTGGAGTCTTTATGATGCTGCAATGCATCTAATTGGAGATCTGTTGAGCAGTTTCCGAGAGTGTTCAAGTCCGAAATTGATTTTGCAGACGTTGGTTCTGGTAGTATGTAGCACGCATTTAACTCTGTCAAACTCTGCTAATAACCCAAGGTCATCTACCTTTTCCGCTTGGACGCAAATGAAAGCGCAGAAAAAGCATTGGCACTCGCTGTTACGCACTCACATAATCTTGGTATCCATCGACGCAAAGTCGTCGAAAGCATATCTGCTTTTAATAGTGAAATGGTCCGACGCGTATGGTGGTGTATATACCTTATGGATAGGCGACTGGCTATTGATACAGGTCACCCGTTTCTGATCCAAGACGTGAACGTCGACACCCCTCTGCCTCGAGAGCTTAGTGATGGTTGGCTTACGATATATCGAGATGACCTAAGGACAGGCCATGAAATTGAATCTGATATCCAGGCAGAAGTAGCTCGAGCTCCTTTGACAGCGGTGCCATATTTGAATGCTATGATTAGCTATTCGCGTTTAGTTGGCAGAGTCTGGGAAGGAATGTACGGCGTGGGTAGAACCGAGATTGTCCCGAGTTCTCTTCTGCGCGAATCTTTAGAGCAGCTTATCGCCCGGGCTCAAAAGGAGATACAGCCTGAATTTCTTCAAGATTATAGCCAGCCGTTGAATTGGAAATTGAAAAATGCCCCATGGTGGCGTACCAAGCAGCGGATGTTGATGCATATTGTACGTTCCATTCCATCAGCCTCAGATATAACATTACTGACATAACAGCGATGGTACTCCATCCAACTGCTCATCCGCAAACCCATGCTCCAACGAGCAGTTTCCCCATCAATCCCCATTCCAGACAGTCCCGAAAACGAGGTCACCTGCATGCACATCGCCCAAAACATGATCCAGGGATTAACCAAATTCCCAAAAGAACGTGTCCGCTCTACGTTTACATTTCTTCATTACTTCGTCTCTGCTACTATGGTTTCCCTGGGGTTGATCATCAAGGAACCTTCATTTAAAGCTGCTTATGGTAATGCAACACTGCACGCGACTAGAATGCTTAGGACGTACTGTCGCCAGACGTGGATTTCTGGGAGGATGGCACGGTCGATATACAGACTGAATCAAATGGCCACGCGTGTGCTGAGTGATAATTCGATTCGACCACCCTCTCATGGAGACAGCGAGGCCCAGAAGCCTGCGTTAACAAACCGCCCGTCGAAGCAGCCGTATTCTGCTCCTGACATGCATCCCCAACAGAATACATTATATTCGCTTGGGAACGTTTCTGATAACCGACAGGCTCCACAAGCCACCGAGAATACCGAATCCCAGCAAATCAGATTTCCAAACAATCCTGTCGACTACCAAACTAATACCGGCTTACACGATTTCAATGCATTTGAAGATATCTGGAACCCGGAGCTCACAAATATCGTAATGGGGGATTTCGATTTCGAAGAGACTACGGAAAGTAATCTGAACCCGACATTCCCGTCCAATGGATACGGGATCAACCCGGCATGGACTCAGACGCCGACCTTCGCAGCCCCTGATGCGGAGGGTGCAAGACCTCTCAACAAACAAACTGCCTTCGTACCTGATGCACCAACAGAAATCCCCCAAAATGTGCAAGTCACGGGAGAGTCGGGAATGGAGATCGACTGGCTACAGTCTTTGTTTTGGGATTCTGTTGGGTCGTATTCATAACTGACGGTTGTGGATATACATTATAGAAGCAAATCCAGCAATTTCAATGGATTCTATAACATCTTAAAGCAATCCAAGATAAGATAAACTGTCCATTTCTATCGCAGAATGCCATATTGTATTGTACTCCGCATTTTAAACCTGGACCGGAAACAACCCGGGAGACCACAATCCGCTGGAATGGACCCGGTAGTAACCACGGTCTGGACAAAACTATCGCTAACTCGGATCGGGACGGATAGATCTGGGGCTTTGAAGCCATCAATGGAAATCGGCATCTGATCCGTTGTGTTGTGGTGGTTAAAGGGAAGGCATATGAGATGGCTCGTTTTGTACATAGCTGTATTGCCTGAACTTGACTGTAGGTAAAGTCGACGATGCTATTTTAGCATCCAGAGATGACTACTGGCAGCTTGGGGGCCGTTTGGTTTCAGACGCGGTATTCATACTAATAGTTTCTGCTATCTTAGGCTTTGAAGGGGACTTCCTCTTAGATTATCAAGTACAAGAGCTCTGGTTATATGTTTGTAGATAGACCTTTTCTATTGAAGTGATATCGTACAATGACTACGTACATATGAAGAGCTTTGATATAAAGACTGTATTATGAAGATTAAAGCTGCGCACGAATGAATACTGTATTCCGTATACAGCATACAGGTAGAAAGAAACAAAGATATAAACGAAAGTAATGCAGCGAAAGCAAGTGCAATGTGTAAACAATACTTCAGAGCAACACGAGACCCTGATCACTTCCACAGGCATGTTTCAAAATCAGCTTCATTGGGTTCTGAGTCAGAATATCAGTCGAAAATTCAACCACTCAGTGTACTCCTTGAAGCTCGCCTTGATGGTCTCTTCAGGCGCATATGGGTAGTCCGTTCCCAGGAGGATATGAGACGGGTCAACACTCAATAGGAGCGCACTCAGCTGGGCGGGCGAGTTACTAAGCGCGGTGTCGTAATAGAAGCGCTTGAACTGGACCAGAGCTTCAGCCGCATCCACAGCACTATTTCTGGCAATGTCTTCGATGGTGAGACTGCCGTACATGCGCTAAGCGAGGAATGGGAGAGTGCCGCCGGCATGCAAGAGTATCAAGTCGACGTTTGGTGTGTTTGATCTGACTCCGCTGATAATGAGGTCCATGGAAAGGATGGTTTGTTGGGGGTAATCGATGATGGGCTGGGGGAGGAATCCGCCGATGAAAAAGGGCTTCACGTCCATGACTCCTGGGTGCATGAAGGCCAAGGCGCCGTAGCTTTCCAGTTTGTCCCAGATTGGCTTGAACATGGCGTCTCCAGGCAGGAGATCACCATACGAGGTGTAGAATCCCACGCCAACGACCTGTTTCTGGGTCGAATAGATGTAGTCAATCTCTTCGAGGGTGCCGTTTACATCCCGCCAATCCGGGAGGACGCCAAAGAAGTCCAGGCGCAGTCGATGATTGTTCACCAGGTCGCTAGATAATTGTTTGTTTCTCTGCATAGGTCACGAGCTTGCTGACCGGTGCCAGCGACGGGAATTCCTGGCGTTGAGATCGAGAGCACCGCTCGAGCAGATCCGGTCCAATCCAGGCTCTCCAGCGTGCCTCCTTCAGACCAGTCCGGAGTGAAATAGCCTGATGGATCACCGCCAGTGTCTGCAAGAGCGTTCCTGTAACCTGACTGAATGGCATTAATATGAGTAGCCGTCAGATACCAGGCCTTGTTTACTTTGGGGAGGGATTCCCCTGTCCCCAGAAGCTGCCAAAGCCACTACGGCTATTGGAAGGGCTAGGAGAAACGATGAAGACAAATGACATTTCATGGTAAGGGATAGTGCAATTATTAAGGGGATGTCATTATGCAAATTCCAGCAACTATTTGCTGCTTATATAGGAAGTGAGACCGGAGCGACCCGTGCCTGTCCTGAGAAGTGGGATTACTTTGTACACTCGTGAAGGTCATCGGCATGGACCCGAATATGGATGTCAGTACTACTACCCCTGGTATACCGCTGTCAATTGAGAATGCAAGATGACATCATTTATCGGCAAATTTGTTGAACCTCCTCTGGAATCGGTACTGTGTCATGCTTCAAAATGCCGCCATTCTCAAATCACAGTCGTGGTACCGCAGCTCAATAATGTTGCCGAGCTTCAGCTTTGTACTCTCTGCCTTGTCTGTCTGTTCAACCCAACATGGCATCGTGATACTTCACCAAAGCTCCCTCAACCTATGCACAGTACAACATCAAACACCCAGATCAATGCAGAACATTCTTGATAGACAACACTCTCGCTACCGAGGGAGCCGTGAAGCAGCTAACCGCACATACCGAAGGATCCCCGATTCCCGTTGAGCTGCAACAGCGACTTACCAGCATCTAGACTCTTCTTAACGACACCGTTGTTAGTCTACCATGCTCGCAGCTCAAGTAATCGCCATCTTACGAACGATTCGGACATTCCCCAAAATCGGCGAGCCAAGGACCGAGGACGAGGATGCCTTCAACTTCCACGACGGGTATGTCTGGCGCGAACTTTCTGACTGGACAAATGATTTGGCAGACAACCACAACAACCACGCCTCTAATTACTTCCTCGATACATGTAGAAGCGATTAACATAAATGCCGCTCGCAGAGGTGCCTGAATAAGCGCAAATACTTACACAGACCATCTCGCTACGACGGGCGACGAGCCGCTATCCTCATATGGAACCGGGCTTGATCGAGCTAGTATGATTCTTGTGGATGCGTTGGAGTTCGAACATGATCCTAGGCAGGAGGGAGTCGAAAGTGAGAGCGCTTTTGCATAATGGTAATGAAGACGAGGGCTTTTCAGAGGAACGGTGGAGATTTAGAAGGACATATGAGGTACTATATCGATTGGGAGTGGGCAGCAGGGTTTGTCCGAGGAAGCTCGCGCAGCGATGAAAGCGCTGGTGGCTATGGAAGAAGCTCAGAGATGAGCGAATGCAAACTCCAGTCAATCATTAGAGCGAAACGATATCCAAAGCCAATCGGTCCGCTGAGGGTAGACTGTGCTGGGCGAGGCATAAATGCAACTGCTCACGTAGAATAATGTTGAAAACTGGCATACAGTATAGGATATAGTTCCTTTAGTCAATTGACTGCGGGACCAGCATTCTCAAAGTAAAAACGGTGTGGAGTACTTATTAAACGTGGGTCCCGGGCCATGATTGCGTGGAAGATATTGCCGAAATTGAAGTCTCTCAGAAGCCAATCAGCTACAATCGTCGGAAATGGTTGATAGCACGAATCGAATAATCATATACCCGATTGTGTTCCACATTACATTGGAGTCGCCATGGAAGTCCGGTGGGCTGGGCCGGTACCAAGGAATGAGTGGCGATCAGCTCCATCAATACTATGTAAATATACATGATTGCATCCCCCCGAATTTTCTTTGGCCACTTTTTTCTTCTCATCGATCACCCTTCTTTTCTTTCGGTTTGCCAAGGACATGGCTGAATTCGTGCGCGCAGACGTCCTTGGGACCACGTATGAGATCACTCAGAGGTAAAGACTGTCTTGGCCTTCTTTCTTCAATAAGCTCACCTTGGATTCAGATATCGCGACCTCCAACCACGAGGTTTCGGTGCTTCAGGTGTAATTTGGTATGCTCCCATCAATCGTATAGGCTTGCACCATGAGATGATTAACAAGGGCACACTTTCTATTAGTTGCGCACACGATTCGCTATCCAACCTCCCAGTAGTGCTCAAGAAGATTGCGAATCCGTTTGATAATGTCACTGTTATGAAGCGTACGTTCAGAGAAGTGCACTTGTTAAATAGACTGCGACATGATAATGTAGGTGCCTAACAGAGCTACCGTGAATCGAGGCTAACATTGACAAGCTTATCAATATGAATGATATCTTCATCTCTCCGTCGGAAGACATGTATGCAATTGTCTGGGTGCTTGAGAATCATTTGCTAATACTTGTAGATATCTGGTCACAGATTCTATGATGACAGATCTGCATCAAGTTATTCGAGAGACAACGCTAGAGGGCAAATTTATCCAGTTCTTTACTTATCAGATCCTGGTATGTCTATTACATGATAAGGAAAGAACTTCTAGCTAATGTGTTAGCGAGGATTGAAATTCATCCATTCAGCCGGTATCATCCATCGTGACCTGAAGCCCCAGAATCTCCTCGTTAACAATAATTGTGATCTTAAAATTTGTGACTTTGGACTCGCGCGGGAGCAAGACCACCAGATGACCGGCTATGTTGTGACAAGATATTACCGGGCCCCAGAAGTCATGCTGACATGGCAGAAATATAGCTACGCAGTTGACATGTGGAGCGTAGGATGCATTTTTGCCGAGATGCTCCGGCGAACGCCCCTCTTTCCAGGTAAAAACCATATTGATCAGTTCACGATCATCACGCAAGTTCTGGGAAACCCACCTCAGGAGGTTGTCGAGAGAGTATACAGCAGAAATGTAAAGTTCTATATCTAGATTGCGGAACCTCCAGGCGCTAATATCTATATAGACACTGAAATTCCTGGAGTCGTTACCACCGCGCGAGCCACGTCCGCTTTCATCGTTCTTCACTGGTGTTGAAGAGGAAGGTTTGTAGTCCCTTTTCTCCAGATCTGAAGGAACGGCCAAGTTGACAAACGAAAGCGGTTGACCTCATTGAGAAAATGCTTCAACTTGACCCGTACAAGAGGATCACTGCTACAGGCGCCCTGTCCCATCCATATCTTGTGAATTTTCATGATTCAGACGATGAGCCTGTGGCTAGTAAAGAAATTGACATGTCATATGACGAAGTAAAACTTTCGCCGGAGGAGTGGAAGAAAAGAATGTAAGTGTCTCTGCCTGCGGCATGGCAGCATGGGCTGACATGATGCACGCTTGAAGATACCGTGAAGTTTTGGACTTCCATGAAGGTCCTTGCACCAAACAAGTCGGGTCATAGCTTTAGGATTTGATATAGACAATAATAAAGAATGATAACACGAAACGATATGACGCGGGATACAATAGTCCGCGGAGTATGAGTATGCAATAACAGGACGTATATCAGATATTTATATACTAAATCCAATATACCCAACAACATTGTTCATAGTCCCTTAGTTGTACACCTTTGCATGCAAACCGGGAATAACCTCAAGATCCTTCGGAGCATAAGTATACTTCCCATCCTCAGAGATCCTAGCCTCCTGCCTGCGTCGCTGTTGTTGCGCCTGTCGAACCTTGACCCATTGCTCTGTTGTCAGATGCTGACCAAGTTCTGTGAAGGCGTTCTGAGTCAGCCCCAGTTCATTCAGTAATGGACTGTTCTGAATGGGATCGAGAATAACGTGGTTATTGGGTCTATAAATCAGCATAAATCCTAAGACTGTATCTGGATAGCTAACTTACCGTGCAAAGTAGAGCACACCCAATCGATCAACATGAGCCTGATCCGGCGGCGGCGCATGCACACGATGGATACTCGACTTGATCAGGCCACCCGTCAGAGCCGTCAAGGCATCACATGTGTTGATCGTGATGGTCCCATCCTGAGGACGCACCCACTTCCACTGGCCTTCGGAGTTAAGGATTTGGAGTGCTGCGACGGGCTGGCGGAAAAGAAGAGTGATTGTTCCCAGGTCTGTATGGCCGGGACTGTACAAATCGCCGACCTTCTTGTTCGCTTCTAGACTGCGGGCTGCGTAGTGCATGTAGCGGAGGTGGTCTTCGCCCTTGGCGTCGTATTGATGGTCGCGGACGAGTTGGTCTTCGTCTGGGAGTTGGAGGAAGATGGCGAAGAGACGGAGGAGTTTCTCGACTACTTCTGTGTGGCATTTCTGTATCGATTAACATGATTTCATCGAATTTATCCATATATTGATTGAATACCCGACTAAAAGCCTCGATTTCATTAATGTGATCCGCCAAAACCGCAGGTTGTTGTCGATGGTGGTGTCCATCAAACTTGGGAATGTTGTACACCTGCACATTATCCTTGATGCCATTTCCAAGGCTTATCAATCAGCCTCAACTCTTCTATTACTGTACAGCAAAAGGGACTTACATGCGGTGGCCAGCTGGTCTGTATCCGTTGTACTCACCACGCTCCAGGTCATTGCTGTTGTGATACTTGAGTTTCTCCTCGAGTGGCAAAGCGTAGAATGCGCGTCCCAGGGCAAATTGGCGATCAACCTCTTCTTGGCTGATGTTAAAGTTCTTCACGTAGAAGAAACCTGCTATATAAGTATTGGTTTAATATTTAAAAGGCTTGCTTATACTTACCGACATGTCGGACGGCATGATCTAACTGCTTCACAAGTTCCTCCTTTCCTCCTAGTTGTTCGTACAGAGTGAGATCAAGAGTGACCAACTCAGCCCAATCGACTGTTTATTTTAGAAAATGACCATAAATGTATATGAATAATACTTACGCTCTTCATTTGTCACGGGGACATGTTCATATCGATCGATTTCGACTTTTCCAGGCATGACGAGTGTTTACACTTTTTCACTTATTCGACAAAGTAAAGCAACACAACCCTATACATGTCTAAGTATAAATATACATTTGTATAGTGCTTACCCCTCACTGGTGCTGTTGAGATTAGCAAGCAAAGCACGCAATCCATTTATTAAGCCTCGACTCAGCTGTTGCTATACCGGGATATCAGCACGCCATGTTCAATGCAATAACCTTCACGGAATATCCCCGAAGATAAGATCTTCTATAACCTAAGTGGTCCTGAATCATGTATTATCTTTTATCTCCGAGCTGCCATTGATGGCGACAAGATGTGGGGGAATTACACCAATGGACATTTTTTTGTATATATAAGTTGGGCATAAAGATAGCCATGTCAGTTATCAATGATCCGCTATAGGCAATTGTGCCATTATGTCGGACGGTAATTCGAAATCCGAAAGGTTGACCTTTTTCCGACTGGTCAACGAGATATTCAATTGGTATCCGTCTTCGTATCCGTCCGAGGAAAGAAAGTGAGTATATGCCTGCATGTATGCATGTAATAGTTTAAGGCTGACATCTGCAGACTGCTTTTTAAATTGGATGTTTCCATTCTGATATTCGCCTGTCTTTGCTGTAAGTTCTTTATAATCTTTAATTTTTATACATCCCGCTAACAGAAACAGTCTTCGTCAAGTACCTGGGTAAGTCCTTCACACCAATCAACCTGTATAAAGCTGACGATGACAGACCAGACAAATATCACCAATGCCTACGTCAGTGGCCTCAAAGAGGATCTCGAGCTCAATGGGAATCAACTCAATTATTTCAATGTCTGCTATTACACCGCATACGTGGTATACCAGGTCCCTGGTCTGCTCTTAATGTCGCGTCCGAAACTGTAACGATCCTCTTTGCTACTTACATTGGCAGTCACTGATTATCCAGAGCGCGCTGGCTTCTTCCCGGTCTTGAAGTACTCTGGGGAATCTGCACATTTGCACAGAGTCGCGTGCAAAACGTCGGTCAACTCTATGCGCTTCGGTTCTTGGTTGGCATGTTCGAAGCTCCTGTTTTTGCGGGGACTCATTTCATCTTGGGTATGTACCTCTCATATAAAACTATGTTTTAATAACTAACGGTAAAAAGGAGCATGGTACTCTGGCCCGGAACTCTTCAAGCGAGCCGGAATGTGGTTTGTATGTAACCCGCTGGGCTCAATGGTCAGCGGATACCTACAAGCAGCAGCATACACCAACCTCTCTGGAGTGTCGGGCATGCCAGGATGGCGATGGCTGTTTGTCATCGACGGCGTCTTCACCATTCCCGTCGCACTGATTGGGTTCATCGTGTTCCCGGGCATCCCGGACTCACCACGGCCATTTTATTTGACGGAAAAAGATATTACATTGGCCAAGGAGAGGGCAAAGAGAGCCAACATCCGACGACCCGGAAAGCTGGGGCTGGATGTCTTCAAGCGATCGTTGAAGCGGTGGCATATTTGGGTCTTTATTCTCTGCTATGCGTGAGTCATTTGTCTTTGATGTATGGACATGTTACGGAGTTGCTAACTTATTAGCTGTATGATCATCTCCGCCTATCCAACTACCTATATGAGTCTCTGGCTCAAGGCAGCGGGATACTCGGTCACCCAAGTCAACAATCTTCCGACGGTCATCTATGCTATCCAAATTGTTGCTTCGTGGCTGGGATCAACGCTTGCTGCCATTTATCCCGCGTGGATCATCTATACTATTGTCTCTGTCTGCTGTTTGTTTTCGACATTATGCATGATTATTTGGAATATCCCCACTGCTCTCAAGTCAGTATCTCCTTAATGCCGGATACTTGTACACCCTAACAATTGCGCAGATTCTTCGCCTGGTACCTCTTTGGTGTTTCGGGGTGCGCGAGTCCCATCTTATACTCAACCGTGAACACCATAGTCAAAGACGACTCGGAGGAGCGGGCACTCATCCTGGTATGCTCACCCCCAAGCCACACCATACATCATACATTAGTCCTAACGGACTTTCAGGGCTCGATGATGACATTTGGCTACTCATTCAACATCTGGGTTCCCCTTCTCCTCTTCCCAACAGCTGGTCCAGACGGTGCTCCAAGATGGAGAAAAGGATGGCCGGTGACTTTTGTCTTTTACTTTCTTTTATGGGCTGGTTTTGTGGCTTCTATCCTTATTTATAGAAGGGAGAAAAAGAGGGATATCGCGGTATCATCGCGAGAGAGCAACTCTGATGGAGAAGGAGAACCTGTTGTGCAAGTTCGCGAAAGTGCGAAACATGGGAGTTGAATTTCGATTTTGTATTTGGCGGGATCTTGTTATTGAGTACTGTTTTAAAAGCAGGCAAATAATTCTGTACATGGTTATTAAACTGAATTATTACACTTCGCATCCGGAGTACATCAGCATCAATCTCTGCCTCCCGACATGCAATGCATAGAGTCTACGCAGAGACCACTGCCTTAAGATATGGAAAGAAAGATAAATATCAAGGAAGACACAAAGAAGGGGCAAAAAAAGAAGAAGCTCCCTTCGCTCGTGAGCGCAGCAGAAACAAAAGCGTACAACAGTTGCTGGGATCGCTGGTAGTAACCCGCCCCAAGTACTAGCCAGCCTCATTGATGAGACTTTTCAGTCGTGTGACCAAAATATAAATAGTGGTATACACATGACTGAAGTCACAGCAATACTTAGCATCATCACAAAAGCGATCGTCCTATCATAATTTGCGGAAGTATTCAGCGAACCGTGGTTAAGCTACTGTCGCCCGACATTGACATACATATATCCAGACCTCCTCGCCACATATCTCATGTCTCTCTTCTCTCGACCATCCTACGCATCAATCTGCATCTTACAACCATCCTACGCTACGCTACGCATTAAGCGAACATGCCCGGCATCTACCCCGATACTCCTGCTACAGGCCTCCCCCTGGGAGGCCATATCAACCCTGGTGAAACCAGCATCCAAGCCGCTGCCCGTCGGTACCACGAAAGAAAGAGACGAGAGTCCGCCTCTGGACTTGACTCCCGACCTAGTCCTGCCGAGCAAATAATCGAAGAGCCACTTCGAGACTCCCAAAACTCTCAAAACTCCATGGGGGTTGCAGAGATGCCTCGGAGGAGATCTTCGCTTAGTGAACGCTGGCATGAGTTCAAGCGCCACTTGCCTTAACAAAACTGTACTGTGTTGCCATATACTTGGGGTGTGGGCTTCGCGAAGTATGATATGTGATATGATGTTGATGACTATGGTTCGGAATGAGTTTTCTTTCTTTTCTTTCTTTCTTACTTTTTCCTTCATGTCTGAGATATGCAAAACTGGAAAATCTACAGTTTCCGCATGGATCCTAATTATGGAAAACATATCTCTGTTGATTCCGTTGGCAGTATTCCGGAGGATCCGGCACACTTTTCCTAGCGGGCGCAAAGTTTTCGGCTCCTATTAATTAACGAGTAATGTTAAATGAATGATGTTTACTAAGACAATGCGTACATCAAGGACAGAACTTCAAAGTTGCAGATAAATGGAAAAATAGTAGAAACGCATTTCTGGCGGGCCAATACTGATTTGACGAATCAGCTCATCCCGAAACTGCCACACGCCGGCCGGTTAGAATGAAAATAGACCTTGCAATTCAATACCACCAATTACATTTGAATAAATTGGGTGATTGACAGATACCCGCAAAGAGAGAAAGTTGGATTATCACGGTCCAAAGACATCTCCAAGTATCGAGAAGTATGCCCAGGAAGATGCCAATAGATGCCAAGGGTCACAGTAGAGAAAGCTCGCTATGAAGTAGGTCCCATATGTCGATACCAGGGCTACTAATACTAGGCCTGTGGTCGAGGTGAAAAACGAGCCTAGGAACCCTTTCACACCGTTACCTTTCACACCGTTATCAACATCGAGGTCTATGTTGCCACCGCTAAATGCCTGTGCCACGAGGTAAAATGAGAGGAATAAGATATATATTTGGACAATTGAGAAATAGAGAAATGATAGGATATAAGCAAGCTGGGATCTAGAAATGGTGCTGTTAGTCAATGGCCTGGCTTAAGGAGGCAATCGAGCAACCTACCCTTTAGGTCGATTTCCGAGGGCAAGAAAGAATTGCTGCATAAGAAACATTGAGCAGGAACTCTTTTCTCTTTATATTTAGCTCCATCTTTAAGTGAGGATTTGCCATATCATACCTTTGTCGTTTTATCTTTCCTTCATGCTGTCCCAGGTGGAGCGTTTCTTCAAATTACCATCTTATAGATATCCGGATACAGCTCGACAGAGAGCAACCTACTTATACAAATGAAGATGTCGTATCTGGCCACGTCATCCTCGGCAATAACGCACAATTAGATATAGCCGCTATAACAATCAAGCTTTCCGGATCAGCAACATCAAGACTGAACTCCGGAAACCTAACTCAGTCGCATCAGATATGCCCTCTAACACCCCCTCCTATTGTCAGGGAGCTGAACCAATGTAATGCAGCTTTTTGAAAGGGTTGAACAAGTATTCCCTCCAAGTCAATGCGCAAGTTGGTTCACATCCCGCACGGTGACTATGCCTCCGGGAGAACATGCTTTTCCATTTTCGATTAGGGTGAGTATTTAACTTTTTTGCCTTGCGTCTCGATTACCACTCACTAAATTTGGGCATCATACAGTTCCCCCAGGTTTCGGAATGCTACAAGGCCAGCCCTACAGACGTCTCCGACAAACGGCCAGCAGGCAGGCGAAAACACCATCTACTGCGAAAACTGCCGCCTTCGTCTGGCAATAAGACTACGCCTGAGGAGATAAAGTATTTTCTCGAAGCGACTGTTCGACAGGATGGTATCCTATGTAGGACTCAGAAAGCCGTTGAGTTGTCCCGCACCTGAGCTCAAGCATGATCAGTCTTAACATAATGGGCTAGACCTGCGACATATATTTCCGCCATGTATCTACTATCAGTCACCTCTTGCCTTGTTTGGCAGGCAGAGAGGCTGTCATTTGCAGTCCGGGTGGCTCCAATTCCTCACTTTCACCGCTGACCTGTGGAATAGAGGCCAAGTTATTGAACGGGCCGTTCCTTCTGCTGGGGCATCCAATATTACTCAATGTGGAAATTATTAACTTGAACTTAGACGAATGCAAAGGTGGTGTGTTTGTGCGCGATTTCCAGTCCATGCTCATCGAAACGACAGAGGTACGAGCACGGCGTTCGATGGAAGTTCATACCCGTTCTTAGGTCATACAGATGATGACGCGCGGGCAAACTGAACCAGTGGCCATGGTCGGATCGACATTGAGCTTCGATAACAGACTATGGAGTCAGCATTGTGTACCTCTACATCTGACTTCGACGTTTGAAACATGTAATGTTAGCCGGAGCTACAAGCTTGAGATAAGGCTTGGGATTGGATTCGGAAGGAACAATGCAGGTTATAACCCTTTGAAGTGTGTCAGTTGCATGATCGCAGAGTCTGAAGTTTGCTTTAGTTAAGGAACTTCGACTTTCAGTTTACGGCTTATATTCTGTCACCCGTTTCATTCTCTATTGGAGATCCGATTCCTACACCAGAGAAGGAGCTAAAGCTCAAAAAGCTGTGATTTGAAAGCACGATATTTGCTTGGGTTTTAGTTAATTGACTCCCTATTGTGTCTTGAAGTTAGTCTAGTTGAGAGAGGCATGAGCTTAGGATTGGCGTAGAGTCGATTATCATGGCCCGTACAAGGCCATAGTATGGAAATAAATAGAAGATAGGCATCCAATCTAACTATGAGGGATGCACAAATATTCTTGACTATCTTCCACACGCTAGCGAACTCTTCTCTTCTCTATCCTATTTGGCATACGTGTGCTTAACACCTTGCCGGTCTCGGTTTGATCATTCCGCATCATGTTGGAAGAGCATGCTTGGTATCATTTGAAAGGACTGAATTGGTTGATAGGGCAATCAAATATATTAATATTAATATTGGACTAGTATACAAGAGAGAGAAAGAAAAAAGAGAATAAAATCTATAACAGCCACATATTCTGCTTCCGCTTCTACTTACCAGCAGCCAAGTGCACCAATTCCCCGTCTCCATCCATCCATCTCTTCCACTCAAACAAAAACGCCGGTCAAAACAAGTCCCAGTAATCCCAGCGCAATCTTAGTCGGAATCTGACCTTGTGACGAGAAAGCCATATTCGTAGCCAAATCCGTCCTCGTTGTCGAGGACAACGTTGAAGTTCCAGTCCTCTCCTTCTCGGTAGCCGTAGCAGTCGGAGTAGGGTAAGAAGCCGCCGTGGCTGTCTCATTGGTAGCGCCATGGCACCAGACATCTTCCCAAGCGATGCCAGCTTTGTAAAGACAGTCGGTGAGGTCTTGAACAGACTTGTCGACAGCAAGGGCCCACAGGGCACAGTCATGGTAGTATGGTCGGACACTAGCCGGTTTTGCACAGCTATCGAAGAGAGTCTCGTAGTTTTTGATGTTTGGGACACCGCAGGCGGCATCCTTGACGGGAAGTTCGTACTGTCCTGGGCCGCTGCAGGTCGTTGAGGTTGTTGCCGTTGGGGCGGTGGTGATTGTGATGGATGCCATTATGGGGGAAAACTGCTGTTGCAAGAAGATAGAGTGACTCGACGGTAGGTGTATTATAGATTGTTGCTCTAGAAGATTATTTATACAACTTAGTGTAGGGCTTGGTTCATGGTTGTGCAAACAATGCAAACTTGGAATGCCGGCTAAATTTAGCCGGCATTGTGCCACTAGATTCGGATTTTCTATGCCGTAGTATCACAGAAGAGGCCATTAACCAAAACTGGCAGACGCTATTCACCTATGTTGCTACTTTCAGTCGGGATAAAATGGAACGTAGTTGCCTGAGCAACGTTGGATTATAGAATCAAGAATATAAATCCAATCTGACATCCTCTGGTAAGATACTGTACCTAGCCACGACTCAAGAACATTCCGAAAACAATCATCTTAATACTCTTGCAAACCCTCTTTCAGCATGCGATTTTCCTTTATTTCCACCCTCTTCCTGATTGGAACCGCTTTCGCTCAAGCCAAGGTGCGATTAAGATAACAATAAATACACACCAGCTTTGTTAATATGTGATCAGCTTCCTGCCAAAGCGCCATGCAAGCAAGATGGAAGCATGGGAATTTGTGAATCAGGACTGTGTGTGGTATGTCGTGTTGAAAGTAAAGAATTTAACCAAATTGGAGACTAATGCGTGGTGTGATCAGCAAACATCTCCTGAGGCTCCAGGTTGGTGCAAGTGAGCCCATTCCCAAACTTGAGTGAAGGGAATGGCATGGCGTATGATCAGACTGCAATAAAAGTTATTGTCTAATCATTCGACGGGCCAAGAATTTGCCATTCTCTTCTACCCATCTATATCTGGACGAGTTGCTTTTTGTTGTATCTAGCTTCCTGGTCACTCATATCTTATGTCATGGCCAAGTCGTTCGTTAGCTAGAAGCAATTCATATATAATTCTTTTGTGCTAGTTCTATATGTGGCTATGTGGCTATGTGGCTATGTGGCAATCTGGGGATGGACCATACATGAGAACACACCAAACTAGGTACTTTGATCTTCTCTTTTGAGTAGAGCGGTTTAGGCGTTGGGGCTCAAGTAAAGGCTCCGTATCCTTCATTTCTATCAGGATAGATATAGTGGAAACGCATCATGATCTCTGGCCAGCCCTCAGCTTTGGCAGCGCGTATCCTGCAAGGACCAGCAATAAGGTGCAGACAAGCTCATATAAACTCAGCCCTATTTCCGCCGCCAAGGTTATCATTTGCCCGTTCTGGCAATGTCGACGAGCGTTGATATTTCGCTTTGTATTTTTTGCTGGAAAAATCTCGCGCAGTGCCTGACCCATTACTAGGACCAACGGGCACGAGCCGGCTGGTTAAGGTACACTGAGATGGAAGATGGTCCAACAAGCTGATCTCTACCAGCAATGGCTTTTAAGAAACGCAGACCTTGGCCTCTCGACACATGACTCACTATACTGACCATCACTCTCTTTTCATACCTGGCGCCGGGTCAATGGTACTACCTGCCCATTAGCGGCATTCATGATCTGGGCGTTTTGGTTTTGAAATCTGGCATTAAGGCATGTAGTAGCTGTTACCAGGCCTCCCGGCATAGAGTTGATAGGCTAGCTAGATGGAGTATTATAGTGTAAAAAAAAAAAAAAGAAATCTCACTTAGTCCCAATGAATATGCTAGCGGCAAAAACAAAAACATACAACAGCCGCGATTCGCTGGTGGTCACCCACCCAGCCACTTCGGCCGGCGTGTGGCTTAAGTTTGGTCTATATTTGTTGGTTGAACACCATTGTAAATAATGTTAAAATGAAGCAAGTTTGTCTTAACTCAGGTGAGCCGCAATCTCGCGAATTGCGGTCAATTTCCCGAGTGCATGCAGGCTCGATGCGTGTACAACACACCGCTCAGGTTACTGTTAAGATCGCAACCTTTCGGCGGTCTAGATTGCGATGCATGTAGTATAGCACATCTGGCAGCAGATTTCAATGTATATTTGTCTATTATTTGTCCTGAAAATAATCCGGTCCGATCGGAAGATACTGTACTAACAGCGTTTCTTCGTGTGGCAGGATATCTTGCAAGATGCAGATTCCAGGTGTACCCTATCATTAAAGTCATCCAACCCCTACTATTTCTTATAACAAAGCTCTTCGACAAGGACTCGACCTTATAGCAAAGGCTTAATAGCTTTATTCATAGTGAGCCATTGCTAGTATTCCAAAAACGCCCGCAATCATCGGCAGCAAGCCACGAATCGATGTCAGAGTCCCCCAACGTCTTAGGAGTTCCTCAGTCGACTTTCGGTCAGACAAGTCTTCCGCACGTTTCTTGGGAGGTGCAGAAGACGAGGAGCAATGTTCAACTTCTGCCGCTCTCTCCAATAGCTTGCGGTTGCTCTTCCCCATGAAGACGAGCGTGTAAGGAATAATTCCCACAACCAGTAATGCGGCAGCGCTGTACAGCAGCATGGGTGTACGTGTCGGAACTTGCTGGTCATTGGCGCTCCAGGCTGCGTATGCGAAGGCGATTGAAGTCATGCCGGCAATTTTTGGGCTGTGTGCATGTCCGCGCTCATACAATTGCCGCCATACCTGAATAATTACGCGAGAGGGGATGGTATCTTCCGAAATCGACCGGAGGAGTGCTGGCACCGTGACTAATCCATGGGCAGCAATTTTTCCTGTGATGAATCAGTGTTATATGTTGGACAGTTGGTATAAAAGGCCAAGGAGATCAGAAAATTAGGAACCCACCTGACAGAAAAAGACTGCCAGTGATTGCGGTGGTTTTTATGAAACTCTGAGAAGTTGACATTATAGCAATGAATTCAGTTGGCCCTCAATTGGCAACGTGGTAGATTGACAATGTTATATTTGTGAAGTGAGCAGTCTTTGCTAAGGATTTATTGAATGGCTGGGTGGGAGAAATTTTCACTGCAATGCCTAGATTATGTACGCACATTCAGTAAAATGACAGAGAAAAAGGAATAAAATGCAAAGGTAAACGGGAAAAAAAAAAAGAGTCGTCAGAAAACAAGATGGCCACACCGCTGTTTGTCAAATTCGATGCATCCTCAATGACCATGCAAGGATGAACCTCTTGCATGTGCATATCCCCAGATAGTGGGCAGCGGTGCTGTTATAGCTGATGAATACTCTCTCCATGAGACTACTTTCGTCAACGCTACTAGTGTCTTTGGTTCTACTCAGCTGCCTTCGCTTGCTCGGATTGATCTGACTCGAAAATCAAGATACACTTGCTTTTTTTTTCATCAGCAGCCTATCTATCACTTTCATATCCGATCCATTCTGCTCTGTTTCAACTTGGCTATGGATCAATACAGCAATATAGTCGACTTTGAAAGCTCATGGGCTCCTGGTCAATTCCAGACCTTCCCGAGGTCGAGGTGTCGAGCCCGCACATTCTGCAAGTGGTGGGAGGGAATCCAGGACCGGTAAGGCTGAGGAAGACGTTAAAATTGCACCCACTGCTGATATGCGTAATAGATGCAGCTACAAGGGGCGAATACATATGTTCTTGGCACCGGTCCAGAATGGCTACTGATCGATAGCGGGGAGGGTCGCAAACGCTGGAACCAGTTGATGGCTTGCATGGCAAAACAACATGATTTCACTATTTCCAAGGTTTTGTTAACCCACTGGCACCTTGACCATACAGAGGGCGTCCGAGATCTACTGCGCATCATTCCTGAACTCAAGAATTCCATCTATAAATACGACCCAGATCCAAGCCAGCAGCCAATTGCAGATGGGCAAGTATTCTCCACGCAGGAGCGATAGTGCGTGTTGTGCTGACATCTGGTCATTCTACCGATAACACGTGCTTTCTTTTGGAGGAAGAATGCTCCATTTCTACCGGCGACATCGTCTTAGGACATGGGGCAACCGTTGTGGAAGATCTAGGCCAGTACATGCAAAGCCTCCACAAGCTGGGGAGCCTGGACTGCCACATTGGATATCCGGGGCATGGGGCGTTGATAACAAATTTAAAACATAGAAGTTAGCAGGAAATTGGGCAGAAACAACGTCGTGAGCAGCAAGTATTACTCGCGTTGGATAAGGCGCGAGATGGAAGGGGCTCTGCCATGCAAGCAGAATTGGTCGAGTCCGTTTTTGGAAGAGTGCCTATGGATATATCAGAGCAGTTCTTCGAGCCGCAGATGAAGGATATACTTATGAAGATGGCACATGAAAAGCGGGCGGGATTTCGTTTCCAGGGAGGGCAGAAGCACTGGTTCGCCAATCTCCGGGTGAAATAATTTCAGATAGGTGATTAATTCATTGCTGCAAGGAGTATCTCTACTAGAATGTATGCGAAGCCATGATCAGATCAGATATAAAAGGCATATCTATTTATTTAACCAAGTCTATTGTCCATACCGAGCCCTAGAGCTATGATAGACCATGATTCATGGACTCGAGGCCAGCAGCTATTCTACAGTGTCTTGTCCCTATAAGTTCCTGGGGCAACTCCCCCTTTTATAATCTTTCCTGATTCTTTTCCTCTCCCCAGACCGCCTGTATGCGCAGGGCTTTCAGGCACAGTGCTCTCCTTGTGTATCGGAGCAAGATGGGTGTGGCCTAGGCTGACTCTCAGCTTAGGCTACCCTCCCTGCTATCGTTCTCCTGTTCTAATTGCCTCCTCAATGCTTCCAGTCCCCATTCGTCATCTCTTTGGGCCCTTTCCGCCATCCGCTGTGGGTGCGCCCGGGGTAGAGCTACACTGGTGCTGGCTAGGAATTGTAGCAGTGCCCTCGTAGCTCTGGGCTCTCCTAAAAGTCGTCCTTGCAGGTGCTCCTCTGCAGTAGTGGGTCTTACAACCCTATCCATCTCCAGATCCCTGTAGAGCTTGTTTCGTTGGTGTCGCCATTTCCGGCACTCAAAGAGAAGATGATGTATTGTCTCCCTTGATGAGCCACAACCTTTACATGTTGCATCTTCTTGGGCTTGGATCCGATGTAGGTGTTCTCCAATTGCTGTATGTCCTGACTTCAGTTGAAAATACCGGCTTGCCAGGTGCTTGGGAGCAACTGCAGCTGTTGGGCCAAGCCACCAGTTTTTCTGCGGCCTGTATATTGACTGACCTTGTTGAGATCGCTGGCCGAGCTCCTTGGCAAGCCATCTCTGCTTCTGTGCTGTAGTGGCCTCCGTCCGGGCTCTGTAGGCAAAAGCCAGAGAGATCTCTCTTGGACCTCTCCCTGGTGGCTTGTTAGCTGCCTGCTTTGCTGCCTAGTCAGCTCTCTCATTTCCTTCTACCCCTGCGTGTCCCGGAACCCACTGGATGGTCGGTTGGCAGCCTCGGGCACGTAGTCTCTTGGCTATAGCATGTGCTTGGATCACTAATGCTTGACCTGGGCCTGGCTGGGTATGTCGCAGCCTCGCGATAGCGGCTTGGGAGTCCGACAAGATAGTGACTGGTCTCTGATCTCCCACTTTCCATGCTGCCTGGAGTGCTTGAACCACTCCAAGAAGCTCTGCATTAAAGACCTCATGTCCCTTGCCCAATGCGATCCCTTGGGTCTTCCAGGCTCCTCCTGGTTCTTGCCATGTGAGTCCTGCTCCGCACCTGCCATTCTCAATTTTGATCCATCTAACCAGATCGCTAGTCCAGGAGAAAGAGATTGTGCCGCTGCTAGGGCCTCTGGGCCTGGTAGTACTCATATTCAGCCTGGGAACTGGCTACTGGTTATCTGTATTGTGCTTTCAGAGCCCTCGGATGGGTCTTCTGGTAGGATATTTGCTAACTGTCGAGCTAGGTGTTGTCCTAGGGACCATGGACCCGGTTGTTGCTCTCCGCCCATTGCCGGTTCCCCCAGTTTGGGCGTGTTGATCCCCTTCTCGGAAGCTCACTGGGAGGATCTTCTTGGCAGGGTGGTTCTCTGGTAAGCTGAGCAGCTGGGTAGTATATTTCGACTGTCCGGCCTCCAGTAGGACCTCTGCCGGTGTTAGGCTTGCCTCGCGAACTAGTGGCCCTATGGGGGTGGTTTTCAGCATTCCGGTAATAGCACGAGCCTGTCGATTGATCATCAGTTGTATACCAGCTAGCCGATCCTTCTGGCCCTGCCACCAGAGCTTTGCTCCATACAGGGCTACTGACTGCACCATCGCAACTTGGACCTGGCGAGCCAGCCCTGGAGCAAACCCATGACTCTGGCATAGGCGTTGTACCCGGTTTTCTGCAGCCCTTGCCTTGCGCATGCAGGTCTGATAATGGGCCTTGAGATTCAGCCCAGAACCAAGCCAGACACCAAGCCATCGGGTTGTCTCTCGGTTGAAGGGCACACAGGGACTATCTACTTCCAGTCGCGCTCGCTGAATCTGATCTTTCAGCTCCCGGCCCCGTTTACGAGTAAGCAGGACTGCTTCTGTTTTCCCTGCATCAAACTGGACCACATTATCATGTCCCCATTCAATAGCCGCCTTGGCCGCTTTTTGCAGTTTGTCACAGACTTCTTTGACAGAATGTCTTGAGGCAATATAAAAAGCATACATATCAGCGTATCATCAGGCCTTTCTCACGAAATACATTCCCTCTCGC
Organism: Aspergillus intermedius; assembly: GCA_039880815.1. Lineage (NCBI taxonomy): Eukaryota > Fungi > Ascomycota > Eurotiomycetes > Eurotiales > Aspergillaceae > Aspergillus > Aspergillus intermedius. The sequence continues at coordinate 97,332 of JBDODA010000019.1, read as the reverse complement.
ACACCCAGGCTGTTCAGCATGCTGAATAAAGACCAATTTCATCTCTTCTATTTCGCCAATGGATTCCCGCCGGACAATCTGCAGGACCTCTTCCGACGACTTCGCAACAAGAGTAGAACCGAAAGTGATCCGACTTTGCGGGCATTTGTGGACCGCACAACCGCTGTGTTAAGAGAGGAGATTCGCCGATTGCCAGAGAAAGTGAAGACGCAGTTACCCCCATTTAGTAATGTACTGGATCTGTCCGAGCTACTGAATTCGCAGCGGGGCCCTTTGGCTGGCGCTCTGGAAGGGGTTTTCCTATGCCTTGTAGAAGTAGGGTCCTTTATCGGGTACGTTTCGTTCTATCTAATGGATTGGAGTACGCTTTTTTGCTAACTGACCGTAGGCATTACGAGAGACAACCAGAGCATTTCAAATTCTCGAGAAGTACAGCATGCTTTACCTGTATCGTAATACAGTTGTTGGCTGCTGCTGCCATCGTCTCCTCATCGACACTCGCAGACCTCCCTAAGCTCGGCGCTGAGGCCGTGCGGATAGCATTCAGGTCAGGCATGATGGTAGACGAAATGTCCCAGAATGTTGAGTCACGAAAACCCGACTCCCCACTGATAGTTGGACGGCTTTTGTGATGAACCTCGATGAAGATACTGTACGGAAGGAACTAGACGCCTTCGACACATCCACAGTAGGTAATTTTGATGTCTGGACTGGCCGAATTAAAGGGTTAACTTCCACGCAAGCACAATCCACTACCCAGCCATTTATTCGTCAGCGCCGGTGGTGATGACAACTTAACTATCTCTGGTCCCCATCGAAGCTGCTTAGAGTCTTCAAGTGGTCAAGGACAAGATTGTGATCTGGCGCAAATTCCTCCCAAGCATCAAGAAGATCAAAGTCAGAGCCAGCACCAACGTCATCAAGGACCAGAAGCCAATTTCGGTAAATGTCACGGCTGAATACGACAGCAAGACTTGGACTTTGATTGCTGTGGAATGGACACCGAACATGAGGTTCAAGCCATTTGACCTGTACCAGGCTGTTGGTGATAATGCTAAGAATTTCCCACCTTTGCAACAATGAATTTCAAGATCAACTGTATATCTCATGATACAATGACATGATGTTAGCTGTGACAGCCATGGCAGCCCAACACCTGCAAATGATATTCTATGGACAAACAAAGGAGGCTAACCCTTCGGCACGTGGCCACACATCCAGTAGATAGCTTCCTTTACTTGCTTCCATGGCTTCTTCTTCTTCTCCTTTTTTCTCTCCGGATTCGACATCCTCGTCTTCTGGCTACCTAGTTTAGATGTAGAATATTATTCGTTTATCTACTAGTACCGAGCCGTGACACAAAATAATCAGCTGCAAGAACGAATACTAAGGTCGTTTCTCTCTCAATGTTATGGGCCGAGTCCATACTGCAGTGATGAACACAGGGACATATGGATTGTGATTGGTTGAATTACGGGGCATGCCCACCTTGATTAGTATAGCTACGTTTGTCTAGGTTGCCTGCATGGCATCGACGCGGCCCTGAACCGTCACACAATCCCTGGTAAGTGACTCAGACTCAGCATGAGCACAGTGGACTCTTCTTGCCCTTACGTCTCATGGACTTTCTAAATTTAGAATGTGTTAACTACAATGGCATGGTATGATGTCTTGAGCACTTTTCAGATTTATAGACAATCTAGCGCCCATAAATAAAATCAGGCAAAAAAAAAATGGAAATGCATAAATAACATGTTAGGGCTAGGCCGGCAGTGCTAATAATTAGCTATCATACAAGAGATTTTCGTTGAAGAGAAGGACAAATGCCTGATCAGGCGGTTCTATTACATGTGCACGATGGGGGGTAGTGACCCCATCAATAGTCCGCTTATCATATCCTCTATTGATCATGTTTTTTATGCGACAGGCGCAGCCTGTGACAACAACCAGCCAAACGAAACTTGTCTCCAGCAATGGCAAGAGAGCACAACAGGGATATGTGTGTTTACAATCTGCCGCTGGGGAGTCGAGTCCCATCAAACTTGGCGATTGTGCGAGGATAGCATACCGCAGGGTCCAGCCATGGCACAGCATCAACCTCTTTACGATATCGGTCCATTTCGATCAAGAATCAAAAACACAGACACACAGTTGAATGTGTATGTATCCGACAAAAATTTCAAAATTGATCTGTTTACCGCCAACTTCGAAAGCTCCCCTGCCCTGCTCGCAGAATATCTTCAGCAGGTCCAGCGTCAAGAACCAGAATATATCCCTGATGAGAATGAAGATAGAGAGTTCGAAGACCCCCTTGATGAAATGCATGATTGGATCTTGCAACCATTCTGTTTATCTTGGTAACACTAAGGGCAAGGAGCATCACCTTATTGGAGCTCGTTGCCATCTTCAACACATGTTAACTATTCATTATTCCTTGTCTACCACCCCGATGAGATTCTGGTTCCAATCAATGTGAATTCAACTTCCTTGCCAGCGGCGCCTCATAAGGTGTTCATCCATGGGCGACCACAGCCCAGCTTCTTCAAGATAGTCTATGGAGGTGACGCAGGGATCACCTTGAAAGAACTTCTTGCATATTCAAAGATTCATACAGCTCAATTTGATGCCAACATCCGCACATCACGCCTTGATGGCCTGGTCCAAGATGATGATGGACACGTCTTAGGGCTACTTTTATCATACATTGATTGTCGTGGAACTACACTCTGTTGCATTGACAGACGCGATCCCAAGTATTTCTGAATCCCGGCAGAAATGGATCAATCAGATTTCCCATACACTGAAACACCTTCATTCACACCATATTGTCTGGGGAGATGCAAAAGCGGCCAATATGCTAGTAGATGCCAATTTCGATGCAGATTTGATTGATGTCGGAGGAGGTTATACTGAAGGCTGGGTTGAGAAGAACTTATCCAGTTCAATTAACGGAGACCTCCAGGGACTTAAAAACATTAAACGGTATATTTTTGAATGAACTACGCAGGATAAGGGAGAACAAGGACTTGCTGGTGCACGTACTCATTGGCTCACTTATTCTCCTGCATGATAGACCAGGGCTAGGGCGTATTCCACAAGCTAGTGTGCCTTGAAGATATTCTTCGAGTGGCAATTTCACAACTAAATCGAATGTTTCTGCAAGGATCCCCAAAGCAACATCTATCTTTAGACCGGAGTAATTCACAAATGCAATTTCAAAAAGAAAAGATCAAAACAATTATTCCTCAGTGAGGAGCCCAAAAAAAAAAAAAAAAACATACAACAGCCGGGATTCGCTGGTGGTCACCCACCCAACTACTAACCGGCCGGCGTGTGGCTTAAGTACGGCTGAGCGGACGGGAAGCCCTGTTCTCCACACCCTATGGTCGTATGTACTAGAACATTAGTTAGAAAATTACATATACTATATCTTTTAGCATAATGTATACGGCTTCAGTGGTGATAGTACATGCAGATGGACGAGCAGCTTGTCACTGGCATTCCCCGGTCTCGAGAGCTTTCCTCCGCCTCAACGTCGACCATTCAGACATCCGCTAGTTATTACCGCTGCACTGATGAATCAGCAAGGTCCGGAAAATAGTCATGTCCAGGTCCCAGAGTCTCGGCTGTTGTGGAGAAGGTAAAACACTTCCATGCCCAGGGCCTGTCGAGACTACTGTCATGCAACATAACCGCTCCAACCACCGGTCCACCCGACTTATAAGGGTTCCGACCCAAGTGTCATGATGGTCTTGGCTAGTCCTAGTTAATAAAGTGCTAACTAGCGCCGGCTGTGAACGGCGCATCTACCTGAAACACGGTTAATCCGGATATAGTGGCTAGTTATGTGAAACGCACTATCCACTTATACAATACTCCTTGGGATCGGTACTGGCTCTGTAGGTGGTATAAATGCGTTCTATTCAACCCATCTAGTCGATCCTTTCCTTGTATTTACTACTATACCATAAGTCATTCTTTCACTTCCGACCATGTTACTTCCATTCGCTCTTTTGTTTCTCTCTGCTGTGCGGAGTACTGCGTCCTTGACGGACTCTAATCTTAAGAAACATGTTGATGTTTTGACTCTGGAGAACTCTTTTAATCCGATCAAGGCGGCGTACTGGACGAATTATCCTCATCACCGTCGGACTCCGTTTGCTGTCTCTCCGAATGGAAAATCGGCTTATCTCGCCTATCTGGATAGTAGTGAGACGGATGTTCATGTGCAGCAGCTGGATCCTGCTACGTTCGAGGCGACTGGGACGTCTGTTACTGTTAGTGGTGGGAAGGAGGGTAAGTGCTCTATCCTTGGTATGCTGGTGAGCATTTGCTAATGTGACAAAAGCCGGCGGTCTCGTCGCCCATGATGACGGTTTCGCGCTGCTGGTCAACGAGGAAATGCCCACGGGAACGTCCAATGCGCCAGCTAGTGGAACTCCAGTCCCCGTGTTGTACCGGTATACCGATGGCAAGCAGTCCTGGAAAACCTGGCTCGGTGGTCCGGGCGTCCACGAGTCTGAGGGATTGGCAGCATCGCCTGACATGAACGGCGACCTAGCTTATTCCCAAGAATCCGGCTACTACGGCGCCTACTTCGTCGTCACTGATTACTCCGGTGACGCCTCGGGTCACTACGGAGACAGTATCGAGTATGTCGCTGATAATGGCACACTGCTGGACATCCCCGGTGCCAGTAGCGTGTGGGGATGCAGCCATAACACGGGCATCGCTTTTGAAGCCGCAGACGAGGCCCCGTTCGCGAGTATCTGCGCCGAAGACCAGGGTGCCATCTGGCTCAACACCAGGACACAGGGCATGGACAACACCGGCGTTAAAATTTCCAACGAGAATACCACAAATGGCGCGTCTGGTGAGCCCATGGGCGGCATGTCCGGTAGCTACAGTGCTCTCGCCCGGTTCGCGGATTCATCCCGATATATCTTCTCCTGGGTCTCGCGTGGCGCCATCGATCTTAGCGAGAACACCTGGATGGGCGACGGATACACGCATTCCCTCAACCGGACCAACAACCGCAACGTCGCCATCTCGCTCTTCTCAGACAAGTACACCAAGATCGGCGTACAGGCGAGCTCGGAAGTCGGTGCCGAAGATGGAGACAGCCAGGTAAACTGGATCACCTCGGGAAGTGGAAATGACCGTTCAAACGCACATGCTGCCACATTCGGACCTAACAACGCTCTCGTCACCTGGGAGGAGATCTCGGATCCGACCTGCGACTACATCGCCATGGGCTGTCGGGGACAATTCGCCGGGTCGTTCTTCCAGCAGGTAAACTCGGATGGTGAGAAGGTCGGCAAAGCATTTAAATCAAATGATGTGTATGTCGCGGGCGACATGGTGACCATGAACGATGGTCGGATCTGCTGGCCGTATGTGAGCATGGAATGGGATCTGTCTTCGCCTGTAGATACACATTTCGGGACGGGCTCGAGCACCACCAAGAAGATGAGCTTTGCTTGTATGAGACTGGATGCTGGTAGCACTGCACAGACGACTGGTGCCGCTTCCGAAACTACTTCGCTGGTTGGACAGACTACCAGCAGCGCGACTCCGACGACTATGAAGACTGTGTCGCATACTGCGGAAGCGACGGGTACGTCTTCCACTGCTGAGGCCGAGACCCCTAAGCCATCGCCGCAGGAGGGACCCATGTTTCCAAGTTCGTGGTGGGAATAATTGTATCGGTTAGTATGAGAGTCGGATAGATTACAGGGGTGCGGTCCAGAATCGAGTCGGTGTCGTTTAATTATCCTGTCTTGTGTTTTGTATAGTTAGTTAATCCTAGTATTTGGTTATGTAAACTTGAAAGGCGAGCACATCATACAACAGCCCGGGTGGTCTAGTGGTATGATTCTCGCTTAGGGATTTAACCCAAGCATATCTGCGAGAGGTCCCGCGTTCGATCCGCGGCTCGGGCCGTTTCTTTTTTTCTTTTTGATTTTTTTGCTTCCTATATATATCCATTCTTTTTTTATGTTCATTGCTGCTTTATAATTTTTTTCACATTTTCAATGTTATCGTTTGTCATAGTTCCGTGGTTATGGTGTCATTCATACACGCAAACAATGCATTGTGATAGGGGTTCAATTGAATTGAACCGCAGGTTCAGATTCCCGATCGGGTTGCGTTCCGAAGACTTGGATGCATTAATTGAGATCTCTTCACTAGCTTGTAGCGTATCGACAGAGGCATTAATAGTTATCTATAGTAATATGCTTTCGAGGATTAGCAAGATTTCTGGTATTCTGCGTTCCTGGTAATGTATACCTGTAGTAACGTCGAGCCCTAATCAGCACCTGTGAGATATATATCTCTATGAGTTTGGTACATGCACCTTCCTGGAAGCACCAGATAACCAAACCTACCGAAAAGAAAATAAGTCCATAGAAACTCAACACCGAGAATGGCAGGTACATTCGACCAGCCATTCGCAGGACTACGCATATGCAATACAACCCCGGGACCCCGACCCGACAAACGGGACGCCTTCCGAAGTGTCCTTGCAGTATCAGAACAACTCAGAAGCAGATTAAGAAGGTTCCCCGCATTTGAATGTCACTTGACATGGACCTTAGATAGAGATGTAGGGTGCATTAGTCGATATTTAAAACATGGGTATAGAACTGCCGACGGTGCACCTTGCATCCAACCGCACACACAGAAGAAGCAATGAGATTATCTTATCCAAGAGTGAAGCTTCCCAGTATCAAAACGCGATATCAATATGGGATCGTCGGTGTTCATTCCCAGACACTGCCATATCAGTCTCCGGCGCAGGGGCATAAGCCCCATGTCCAATCTCAACCGCCCCTCGCTATGATGCCAACAGGACCTCTCCTTCGATCCCTGCTTTTCACCTCGATCATGTCATCACCGCTCCTCAATCCTTGTCTCTCTATGTTGACGCGTGTGGTCAACTCCACTTCTCCGTTGTTGGATCCCTCGCAGAACCCACTGATGAACTACCTCCTCCGGACGACCATATACAACCACTTCTGCGCGGGCGAGAACGAACATAGCGTGCAGCAGACGGTGCACGGTATCAAGACACTAGGATTCAAGGGTGTTATTATGGGCTATGCCAAGGAGACGGTCGTCAAAGAAGACGAAAGTACAACATCGTCGACAAGCCATGAAGAGGCGTCTCTCCGGTCTGTTGAGGAATGGAAGCGGGGAAATCTAAGAACTCTTGGTATGATTAGTGCGGGTGATTATCTTGCTGTCAAGTATGTCTCAGATCACTGCATTGGCCGTTGATCACTGCTAATATAGTGAAAGATTCACCGGCGCTGGTCCAGTCGCCCTCAATGCGCTGGCTAGTGGAGACGCAATGCCGCAGTGCATATACCAGGCCATGCATGAAATATGCCAGACAGCTGCAGCTCAGAACTCGAGACTGTGGATCGATGCAGAGCAGCAGGTTTTCCAGTCTGCTATTGACGCTTGGACAATTGACCTTATGCGCGAGTTTAACCACGGTGCCACTCCTGTGGTCTTCAATACCATACAGGCATATCTGAAGGACTCCAAGGCTAATGTACAACGCCATCTACTTCTGTCCAAGCAGGAAGGATGGAAACTGGGCATCAAGCTGGTCCGCGGAGCGTACATCGCGCACGATCGCCGAGATCGCATCCATGACACCAAACCCGAAACAGACGCAAACTACAACTCCATCGTCGAGAACCTCCTACAACGCAAATACCCACTCCCAACCAACCAACAGCAAAGCGAATTCCCCGACGTCCGCCTATTCGTCGCCTCACACAACTCCGAAACCGTCCGCAAAGCATACACCCTTCACCGACAGCTTGTAAAATCCGGAGCCCCCACAATCCCAGTCGAATTCGGCCAGCTGCAGGGAATGGCAGATGAGATTGGCTGCGGACTTGTACAGCAGAATCGGATGGACTCCCGAGATGATGTTCCCGGCGTGTTCAAGTATTTGGCATGGGGGACGACGGAGGAGTGTTTGCACTATTTGTTAAGGAGGGCGGTTGAAAATAAGGGTGCTGTGCAGCGGACGAGGGATATGGCGGTGGCGTTGAGGAGGGAGTTGTGGAGGAGATTGTCGTTTTCTTTTTGATCAATTGGCATGATTGTTTGTTGTGCGTTTGTATGGAATCTAATGGAACCTCGTCGCTGGGATCAAGGTAGATATTCCCCTCCCTGGTTTTGTATTCACCTATCGCGCTATATATACACCATACATCTCTGATACTATCCGGTATATATCACATTCACTACTAGGTGTCTTTCCCACCATACATTCACTGTTCCTACGGTATAGTTCAAAAAGGGAATCCTTTACCTCTGCCAGGGGGTTCCTCTCGTTGCCTTTTTCTATATACGGTCACTCTAGACTGCGCTTCGCTATACCGGGATATTTTACTATCCACACGAAATTATACCACGACACTTATGCTGGTTTGAGTCGTTCCTTATTTCCACCTTCTCTTGGAGTGATATTTGCCAGGAGAACGCGACGCCTAGCCTGTCTACCATCTGGTATGCCTTGAGCCCACTCTACGACAAAGTGATTTCGGCAATGTTCGTCTGGAGTCGCTCAGAACAGGAAAATCACCCCAAAATCGGACGACTGCCATTTTTCACATTGCTGCAATATGATTCGACGTAAACTGTTCATTTTGACTTTGGTCATCTCAGAATCTGACTAACAAGATAGCATTGATGTAGGAAACCCTGGCGAATGTCGGCAATAGACCCGCTTTAGGACCAGGAGGAAGCTCCTGTATACGGACGGGGCTTTGTCACTTTGTGATGGCCTTTAGATATACTACAACCGCAGTGGCGCTCAGCAACACCTGTGAGGCTTGAAGACCGTAGGAACTTTTTTTCAGCCAGCAACGAGTTACCCAATCTATCACCAAGTTCGGCCCCCACTCCTGTGGGTTGGGAACATATCTGTGGTTGCATTACCGCCTGGGCCTCGGGCCAGATGGTATATACGAATATTATGCCATTGACACGACCTTCTGGAGAGATCTAAGAGACATGATGTCAACAGATGGCCAAAATTGTCTGCACAATGTGTGTGACAAGGTTATCAGAAACAAAACGCCCGATAACCTTTTGTTCCAATTGCCGCTCCAATTAGCTCTAGGGTGCGCCGACCATGTGTTCCTGAACGTTGGTACGTTGTTCCTTTTTTTTTGCTCGCGAATCCATCTGATGACTACGCATCTCTTTAGTGTACGATTCTCTTGATACTCGTACCCTACATGTCATCTTCTATATGAAGCCACGTACATATACCCAACTGCCTGAAAATCCGTCATATTAGCAGGTGCCATCAGAAACCGGCTCCGTTCTCTCCGAGCCTGAAATAGCTGAAAACATCACACAACTGCCTGAGAGCCCATTGGATCTGACTGATACAGAACTGTTCATTTACAGCTTAAGATGGGCGAGAAACACGTACATACTTTTCATTGTCTTTATAGAGCGATTCCTGCTTGAATATTACTAAACTCCTTACACAATACAGTTCATAGTTTCCGCATCTACACAACTGATTGGAAGAATATTCTGGCGACCTTGGGGGTCTCACTGTCCTCGATTTGACAGTCGGGCCGAAGACGCTTTTTGGCATAACGCAGTTTTCCCTTACCGACGTGATCTTCGTACACGGGTTATGTTTTGCCGTGACCTCATCAAAACCACCTCACGGCTTGAGATTCGAGATATGAGAGCGAAGAAAAGTGGCGCGAGAGATTTTTCTCTACGTTCGGTAACGGATGCAGCAATCTATCTTGTCTCAGGTATTCAGAAATAAGCGTCCTTGACAGGAGCAGGAATTCCTGCACTATCAAGAATGATAATAGATACAAACGTGCACCCTTTACTTCTGATCATTGAATCCATCATTCATCGAGCCGGGACATCCCGAGAGAGACCATCGCAAATTCGAACCCTCATGAAACACGGGCTGTTAGTGCAAGCTCAAGTTAAACGACGCAAATAATATCACCAGAAATCTGGAATCGATCTTGAGAGAAGGATTCTCGAGTTCAGGAACATTCGTCTTGCTCGCTGACTATCCCTCCCGCAATGCCATTCAGAGAGGTCGCCCCGAAAGAGCCAGCTTCTTGTGTTGTGGTTGCGGAACTCTCAAGCTCTGGAACAATCGGGTCTGTGGAAAAAGCGATGATCTTCCACCCTTGGAAGATACCCGCTTGATTTCGAGGGCGAGTGTGACTCAAGTCACAAATCTATAATTGCTCAATCCCGTTAATATCATTTCCACCCTCTTGCATCGAAGAGGTATATTGAAATGACCAGGGATTACATCAAAAGGGCAGTCGTTTCGATGTTGCCTGGTATTTTGTACCAGAGGGCTCACAGGCTCGCATAGCCTTTGTCACCCCAACATGTAATAGAAATATGTCTTCAATGAAGCACAATTTGTTTTCAGCAAAACGAGACAGCACCACGCGATGGTCCACCTCTCGAGCCGAAGCAGGGTGTATCAAGCGGAAAACGCTCGGAAGCTTGGCAATGATGAGCTTAACAAACCTTGTATACCAGAAAAGCAGCCTTTGTCACAGAAGCAGGAACTGTTGGGTTTCCTGATTATAGGAGTTCTTTTCCATAGGACCCTCGGTCATCACAAAGCGGTGATGCAGATCCTGTCAGCGGTCTTTAGCTCGAAACCTAGAGAAACCCACCAACATGCCTTGCCATACGGTTGGGTCATTTGTACAGATGCGAAATGGAATTGGCGATACTAAATTGCGAATTCCTGCGGGACTCACTATGATGCGCATCTTGAGGACGTATTGTTGGGAGTTGGTATGTAAGCGCATGTCATACGTTAACAAAACAGAAACTAACATTTGAAAGAGCCACCTGACGAGCATCAACTGCACTCAGTCCGACACATACATCACTAGAGCCAGATTTTTTAACCGCAAAACAACAAACCCTTATGAACAATGAACTGGTACAGGAGCTAGGGAAGATACCATATGCCTGAACAGAACCGTATTTCCTCCATTGAGGACTCTAAATCAGAGAGCTCATGCTACCAGATGATTCCCCGCAGAGCTCATCACAATGTGAAATATATTCTCGTACAGCATCATCTTTTCTTCGTGCCAGGCAGTGAATATCATGCTTTGTTGACAGAGTTTTCTCTTCAAGGTATTGTTGTGCTTTGTATCGGTTGTCAAGAAGCGCGTCGTCTCATCGCGTATTTTTCTGCTTCGTTTTGTTGCCGCTGGTCCTCCGCCTCGTGGCCGAGCAGGAAAGACTAAGCTTGGGTACCCGCAGCAATGGTATTGCCGTTGCATCTGTCATTTTGGTTCTTTAAGGTGGCATCGCAAAATAAGAACTTCCAGTGCCGCCACGGACAGGGCCATTCGGCCTGTGTGCGATGATCAAATTGGGACTGTACAATGATCATTTGAGTCAAGTTCCAACGCTCGTGGGGATCGAAGTGAAGAGGAATTGTGGGATCTTGAGGATGCTTTCAAATTGTGGTGTGTGTATCTGCCCATCTACAGAAGGAAGAGCAGCTGGTTGAACATGGCCAGAGATACGACGATATGATTGCTACGAAGTTGAGCAGTCATCACCAGAAATTTTCATCCCGGAAGCATCCTTGCTGTCAAGATATACGATTGTGTAACGGGTTCATCACAGTGTGGATGCTGGCCAGAGTACTCGAGTACTCGATACACAGTGAGCGACTGGCAGTTACACGGCCGTTTCCAAGCTTTCTTCTGAGCAACAACGACAACCTTGTGTTACGGGAACTACCGACGACTGAGTTCAGGGTCCGGTACAATACATAAAGTGAACCAGTGCCATGCACTTTGTTTCCTTCTTGACAACGGTGCCATGCAACCCGGTTGTGTTTGAATACTACATACGATATAGGTGGATTTCTAGGGAATTGAAAACGACTTTGGATCTACTTTGAGAGCAATTTTTCGTACTTTGGAAGTTCGTCATTTTATACTTCCTATCCTACCACAATTACTTTTCGCTATTTGCTGGTTCTGCGTGAAACGGTATTTCAATGCCTGGTTTTCTGAATCAGAGCCCAGCACTGGACAATAACAATTGAAAGGTGTGACGCTGTTTTCCAGACTGTCCAATTGAACGGATATCCGGAGAGTGTGGACAAAGAAGCTCAACTTCAGTCTTCGCTAATAGCTCGGAGCAGTGGATCTACGGATCGAAATAGACCGGGAGCGTCGGGTCCTCATGAGATTGATACGGACTGAGTTCAACTATTTAGTACTGCATGTACTTCAATTGGCAATGCTTGTGCACATTAGAATTGTACCTTGCAATTGAGTACACATAAACATCTTGTCTCTAGAAAAAACCATTCGTCCTGTGCGTCGGTTGTAGGAAACGCACGTGCGGTTATTGTGGCTGGTGGTGGCTGTCGTGGCTATGAGTGAATTCAATTGTGTCTGTAATTCATGCAGTGTACCCCGTAGTTTGCACCGTACTCAATAGAGCATTCTCTGCTTGAAATACCGCAATAGAAGGCCAATTGATCTCATCACATCAAAGGTCGCATCTTGGTGAGACTGGAGCTATTTGTATAGCTGGTGACGATGACGGCATGACGGCGTAGGGACGGACCGAAAACCGGAGGATTGAGTATTTGGATGTAAGTGACGCGGGATATATAGCCATCTGATATGTCAGTACAGATGAGGGAGTACAAGTACCACTGCACTCTTGAACCATATAGAATTTTTCTCTACAATGTCAGAATACTTATAGTACAGAATAGCTAGTCAATTGGACTCTATGCTATATATATACTGAACTGACCAGGTGTTAACTTCAAACGTTACAACGTATTTGCAGATCTCGATACAGTACTGTAAGTAATGTCAGGCCAGGGGAAAGAGGATTCTCCGGGCAGTTGCCATGGCAGATGTATTTATACTGTATGGTAAATTGACCGCCAGATTCCGCGCTTTCCCGGTCGGTCACCGGTGGGGTGATAGCACATATACGGCATCTACAAGTCGAGTAGTTGTACACAATTGGCAAGATATATACAGACTATATAGAAAAATAGAGTATAATACAAGTATATATATAAGTACCAGTACTGAGTACTGCGTACTCAGTACTGGTTGTACTTGTAGCTTCCCTCTGGCCGAATCGGGTTGTGACGGACCAACGTATCCGATTGGTGGGGGTATCAGCCGTATTGTATAGTACTGAAAGCAATACCGTACCATACTGTAAACCTCACTCTAAAACACACAGAACTGTGTGTATTACGGTATAGGGCTTGCACCCCGTGACGACACTAGGCCCGACACGGCCAAAGGGGCTATGGATGACCCGAGGGCCGGCAGTCCGCCCTCAAAAACTCTTCCTCCCCAGTTTTCCTCTCTCTCTCTTCCTTTTTTCCCTCTTCCACCCATTGTTCTCACTTCCTATCCTCAACTCCTCTCCTTCCCCAAAAAACCACCAAAACATCACAATGGCCTCCTCCCGCGTCTTCGCCTCTCGCCTGGCTTCTGCCATGGCCCCCACCACCCGGGTCGCTGCTCGCCCTGCCGTGCGTGCTGCTGTTCCCAAGCGTACCTTCACCGACGCTCGCGCTGCGTTCCGTCCTCAGCCCCTCCAGACCATGAAGCGTCAGCAACCGTCCACCCTCCTCCAGGCCAACGCTCGTCAGGTCTTCGCCAACTACCAGTCTCGCCGCCAGTACTCCTCTGAGATCGCCCAGGCTATGGTCGCCGTCTCCCAGAACGTCGGTATGGGTTCGGCCGCCATTGGTCTCGGTGGTGCCGGTATCGGTATCGGTCTCGTCTTCGCCGCTCTCCTCCTGAGTGTTTCCCGCAACCCTGCCCTGCGTGGTCAGCTCTTCACATACGCCATTCTGGGTTTCGCTTTCGTCGAAGCCATGGGTCTGTTCGACCTGATGGTTGCCATGATGTGCAAGTACGTCTAAACGGTTTCTTGAGAATCGGGGGAAAAATGAGAGATGTCTTTTTTCCACATACTCGGCAATCAATCATGACTCTCCATTGATTTCCTGGAGCGGATATTTTGGATTCCTTTTTGGATTTCTGGAAAAGGTCAATTCGAGATATTCGTTTCTACGTGTGATGGAAAAAATATAATATCATGTACTACTTTTCTTGATCTTCAGAGCATCATCCTCTACATCTCACCTTGTATTGTACATATGGAGTGGAATGGACTTCTCCAGACTCAATTGCGTCGTAGGTGATCTTGATACGCTTGGACCAGTAGATTGAGCTATTTGTAGCTGGTCCACTAGCTGTAGCTAGCTATTTCTTGACGTACCATGTAGATATCGATAGTCTGGTTCATGGCTACTATTCCAATGACTAGAATCCGTGCCATACTGTCCTCAACCCCGCACCTGGTTGTGCGTTCGCATCCCACCTCCAACCGGTCAACGCGTGTTTAGCTTGCTGGTTGTTCTACCACCCTCGCACATAGTCCAACGCATCCATGGACACTAGCATGTTAATTGCCTCCATTGTCCCGTGCGGATACGAATACCTCCTTACCCTGCTGCCCACGAACCGCACCATCACCACCCTCCATGCAGAACCAATACGCTCCATGGGCTACTCATGGTCAGAATGACGAAGACGAATAATGACGGGACCAATTGAGACTCCCTCTGTCGCTATGCGATCACTGCTAAATAGCTCACCCTTAGCACAATTGTCACAATTGACTTGCTTACCACTGACAAGCATTCGCTAACTCCAGGTTCCGGTCCGACCTACGCACATCGGTCTCAACGGAACCAGCGATAAACAATTCCTACGAGTGTGAATTGAGTTACAACAGTGCTGTCGATGCTGCTGCTATTGTAATTCTTAGATATTATCTATGATTGAGGAGCGTGGAAGACACTGGCTGGGCTGGTTTAGCACTGAAATGGACGTCTGCTGGTCACCGCGTGGCCATTGGGGTCCCTGGTGTTTACAGAAGTCTCAATTTTTGTCCTGAAACGCGTATTTGTGGTGACCCGCACAACTGAGTGCTAATCAGTTATCTGTGGGCATTCAATATGGAGTAGTTATCGCTGTATATGTGTCATGTAGTAGGCATTGACTTTAATATGCCACGACCTCTGCATTAGGCGCATAATTACTAACATGCACAAAACTGCGCACCAGGCTGTTGCAGTCACCCCTACCTAGCGGACACCGTTTATTGGCCCTAACTCGCCCGATAAAAGGTATGACGACCAGACTTGCCTCAGTGCTTGCCTCAGAAGTCGCAATCCCTGTCGGCACTGTTACTAACCGATTCTTCATGTGAGACGAGTAACCCGCACCATCTCCAACGATCGACTCCAATTTGGCCCAAGCGGCCAAACCTCCGTTAGTCCCGGCCAATAATGGCCGCTCTCAGCTCAGTCTATTCGCTGATTTTCAACTTTCTTCCCCCGCATTTTAGTCGGCGGTTCTCCACGTCCCCGGATTGGGTACGATATACAGGGATATCTCCTTTTACTTCTTACTTTGAGCTGTAGATTCGAATGCCGTGGTGATGTAGTCGTAGATTCAATTGTGGTTCTCCCCGGTCGATCCCCCTCCTGGGCTTATCCCCTGGGGTTAGAGTTAGTCGGGGTTGGGGGTATTTAGAACCCCCCCCCCCCAGCTCCTGTTGAATTTCCTCTGCTCCATTCCTTTCTCCAGGCTAGTCAAGTCCACCGATACACTACCCAACTAGTCCCATATACACCGGCCACCGCCAACCGTAACCGCCGAAATGACCGATACAATTGACAAAGAACAAACCAACAACACCAATCCCTCCAACACCACCGACAACACCAACAACACCGGCCCCCAGTACTACTACATAGACCCTCGCTATGGCCCTCTCGCTCGTGTCAACACAGCAGAGACCCAGCTCCCGGCCTTCGCCAGTGAACTGCAGCCCGGCCTGCATCGCCCTGGGCCCGTTGAGACGCAGAAGATTGGGAATCCCGCGCCATTGGGGCTTGCGGCTTTCGCGTTGACGACTTTTATTCTCGGGTGTATCAATATGGGGGCGAGGGACATTACGGAGCCGAATATTGTGGTTGGACCGGCATTTGCGTATGGTGGGTTGGTGCAGCTTTGTGCGGGGATGTGGTATGTTTCTTCCCCAAAGACAGTTGATTGAGTAGAAGGATGGTCTAATGAATGAAGGGAAATGGCCGCTGGAAACACATTCGGTGCCACGGCTTTGTCCTCATACGGCGGTTTCTGGATCTCCCTCGCCATCGTCTTCACCCCCGGTGGATTTAATATCATGTCTGCCCTAGAAAAAGCCGGAGGCGGCACCACGGACATGTTCTACGATTCTCTCGGTTTATTCCTCATGGTACTTTCCGTCCCCCTTTTTCTACCATTCAATCGAATTCAAGGTTACTGACAAATGCAGGGCTGGTTCATCTTCACCTTCCTCCTCGTCCTTTGCACGCTAAAATCCACCTTCGTCTTCTGCGGCATCTTCGTCACCGTCGACCTCGCCTTCCTGCTCCTGGGAATCGGATATATCCACCGCAACGGCTCTTCATCGCCCAATGAGCCTGTTATCAAGGCCGGTGGGCTATTTGCATTGCTCGCGGCGTTCCAGGCGTGGTATGTTTGCTTGGCTGGGTTGGCGAATGATAGTAATAGTTTTGTGCGGATTCCGGCGACGCACTTCCCTTGGTCGGAGAAGGGGAGGGAGTCGAGAAAGAATAACTAGATTGGCTGAAATGAAGTGGGATAGAGTTGCAATAGATATACCCAGGTGTGGATATGGGCGTTTGGATAGAATTGTCTGTCTCGTGACGCGCTGTCTTCACTATATGTTGATGGCAGTTTCTTTTTCTTATGTTTGTCTGCCGGCGTGGTAGGCTATTTTTCCTTTATAGTATATAATCTATTCTTAATTATGATTGACCTTATTGGAAATCTGCAATGACTACTTCGAAGTATTCTACGCGTATTCATCTGAATAAATCAGACCCTGCTCGGCCACTATCAAGAAAACATCGAACTCAAGCACGGCCTAAGCCGGCAGTTATATTGTAATATCATATTAAGTGAGGGCGAGTTGTAATTCTCGGAAGTATCTCACTAGGGCTACTGGTAGTACAAGAAAAACTATTTTCCTCTCACGGCTATTGCACTTATTAATGATAAAACTGTAACCAACTAACTTGGCTGTAGACCTTCATGTTTGACTCTTCTGCAAACATTTATTTGCCGGCCAGTAGGCAAGCATCAAACACCAGAACTTCCCCTTTATTTTCCCATCATGAATCGACTTGATGTATCGTCTGCGCGTATCGTTATGGAACATAACAAAGGGAACATGGATTTGCTGGAGCAGGCTGAAGTGACTGGCATATCAAGAATAAACAGATTGTTTTTATGAAAGCTGACAAACAGGTACCAAACACAGGACACTGCAAACCCACAGAGACTAATAGTCAATTGAAACCAGTTATAAAATCCGCAAAAGAACGACAGAGGATCCGAACCCATTGGCCAGAGTGCAAATACCTACACGCCTTGAACGAACTTGCGCGTTCCCCTTCTGCGCCATTCAGGTCAAAAACCGCAACCATGACGCCTTCACTACATCAGTCAAAGAAACAGCTATGACAGATCTTGAGAAGGCGACAGACGAGTTGGATAGGTCTCCGAACCATATCGCTACAATAAGATCTAGTCGCCACGAGTTTCCATGCAGCAGGCTCCCACTGTCATTCCGGCAGGCTTGTGGAAGCAGTCTTTGAGGGTGGTATTGAGTAGATACTTCCAACAGAAGAATCCACTGATGTAAGCCCACTATGGCATTTATATCATACAGGATAAATTGCCACATCGCTATTTACAGTTTCATATAGACATGCCGGGAGAGACTTCTCAAGTCCCTGCTAGATTAAAATGCTGCGTTCAGAGCCAATCCTCAGATTCAGTGAGCCACCGATTCCTGAAATACACCCAGGCGTGACTCGTCGCTACGGTAGCGCTGGAAAAAAGTAGTCCTCGGGAAAATTGGTGAGAATGTTGCTTCATTAATCCTCTTGTTCACATTTGACCAAGTCCACGGTCAGGGAGCGCCACAACCAACCAGGTTCTCGGATTTCACCACCATGCTCTTGCCACCATGGTCAAAGAGCAGATGTTTCTAAGAACAAAAGAAAGAAACTCCATCAAACACATCCAGAAAGACGGCTTCGTCTTCCTGGGCCACTTTGCGCCACTTTCACAGGCACCAACTGATGAAACCCTCGTGAAGGTTTACGGTAGTGCATGGCTTCTTTCCGCGCAGAGTTTTAAGGGCGGCGAATATCACTCCCATCCGGACGAGGAAAATAATTATGCTCACGTTGGCTCAGGTAAAGAACCGTGGCGACGCTGTGATAGACCTTGCTCTGAAGACTGACGTGCGTGCCTGGCTTGAATCTGGTATTGAGGTATTTGTCACACAGCCTTATTTCAGCCTCCACATCCCCTTTGAGATCCCGCAATGATGGGTTTGCGGCGGGGTCGTCACACCAGAGTTAACCTCTTTCAAAGGTTCCAGGTTCCTGAAGCCCGATAGGGTGTACTGCTGGAACAAGCCAGAGAGAATTTTCATGTGAGGCGATTATGGAATTGTCTGAAGGGTATCGAATTAAATCAGACGTTTCTGGAATAATTGTTGTCACTGTGATTGTCTAAATCTTCTCAAAAAAGGACTTCTGCATGAACACTTCGTACATCCGCGGTTTGATTGTTGATTTCGTATGTGCAAACTCTCTGTCAAGCCAAGGCTGCCATTCCTAATAAATCCAGTCTCCAAATCCAGAGTTTTCCCCCTGCGATTCATGCCAACGCACAAGTGGTGAGATGTAAGTGCCTGAAAAACATTCAAGCTCTTCTCCGAAAGGGACGAAAGCCACCCGATTAAACCGCACGTTTGCAAAATCAACGAAGATGGTATGCATTTGGCCGTCCTCGCAGGCTAGTTTGATATTAATTGGCTGGAAATCCTCAAGAACAACATCTTTAGTATAGACTGTGGATTCAAACTCAATTGCACACTTCATGATGCTTTGACAAGCCTTCTGAGAAAATCCACAGGGGTCAGTCTCTTGCATTGACAACCCAACAACCGGCTCGATCAGGATGAGACGGACATTCCGCCTAGAATCTTTGACGAGGATATCAAGAGAATATGATCCATAGTATTGAGGATAGCAAAGACTTGCAGTTCTGAAAGAGCCTCATAAGCTGCTGTCTCATGAGTGTAATCTTTATCAACAACTAGAAATGAGTTAATAAGAAATCATCATCATCATCAATGTACATTGGGTCATATAGCTTAGCAATCACATGCTGACCTTGCGATAAGCCATTGATGGGTCATCTGGTGAGAACTTCAACTTCAACCTGCTGAGAGTTTTGACAATCACCAATATGTATGGCATTGTATATCCTTAGTTCAAGGCTGGCAGAACCGTGTGATCCATGCAATGGAGGATATTGGAGGCATTGCTCAATGGTTCATCTTATCAGACTCATCCTTAATAATGAACTCGCAGCTGTTGAAAGGAGGTAATGGGATAGGAGGAGGGACATGTTGTATTCTTGGGGCGGTCCAAGGTATGGGCTTCGGGGTGGAAGATCAAACTTGTGAAAAGCTAAGCCAGTAGAATTACAGTAAGCTTGATGGGAAATAAAGCACGAGTATTGAAGAACGAGAATATGAGAATGAAACGAACGTTGTCGGAAAGTCAGTCACATGATCGATATCTGAGGACATGTGATTCGCAAGGAAAATTTAAATCAAAGATAGCACAATTGTATCAGGATTGATTAGTGGAAGACCAGTGTCGTTATACATCTGTCAGTTCCAAGCTCTTACGCTCCTAAATCTACATGCGGGCACATTTTCGACGGAGAGCCGCCTCATGGGGAATTTGCTATTTTTTTGATGAAACATCTTCGTTCTCCGGAGTCTTGACGCAAAGATTATGAATAAACATACACTGTGATGTGACAACAGTATGATGTAGCGCGCATATTGTCTCAAAATAGAAAGAAGTCACAAGCAATCTAGAACCGGAGGATCGGAGTCTGAGGAGTACACAGGAAAGCGAATGATAAATAAAGAGAATAAATAAGAAGTGTCTAATTAGTGGATGTAGCCGGTTGCTCCCTCGAGATGCTGAAGTCCGATTACAGGATAGAAACAGGGAAGACACGGTATGTTGAGCAAGTTAGAATACAACACACCAACCACTGCTTAAGATCTGGAAATTTGTTGAGACCGCTGATGCACGGATTCACTTAGCATAAAGCAGTTATCCAACTTGATATAGACGCCGGCACGGTCGAACTTTGACCGGACCTGTCAGTCTCAAAAGACAAAGAAAGAACCCGGCAAATTGCCTAGCAATGTTCGCCTTCCTTCGTCTAAAAACCACCGAAAGGAGTTTTGATGGGGCAACAAAGCTAAGACTCCATAAGACACGCAGCGCCCATTGTTGATGCAGCCCACTGTTGTCTAGACTTGCGCGGTGGAGATTCCGTCGAGAACCGAGTGTGCGGCACACAACCTGCCTTTCTCCCGAGTACAGGATACCCTGTGCTACCAATTCATAGTATAAGTTGGGACGTTTTCTTGTCAGGCTTGGCCTTTGTATTTTATTCGTTCCTCTTATGGCGTAGGGCAAACGACATTCCACGACTCTTCATCCATGTTCATCCTTTCAGGCGCGCACACACAAACAAAAAGGAACCATGGTTCGGACTCTTTATTTTTCCTATTTCCCT
This sequence comes from Aspergillus intermedius, assembly GCA_039880815.1. Taxonomy (NCBI): domain Eukaryota; kingdom Fungi; phylum Ascomycota; class Eurotiomycetes; order Eurotiales; family Aspergillaceae; genus Aspergillus; species Aspergillus intermedius. The sequence goes on along the minus strand of JBDODA010000019.1, from coordinate 76,507 downwards.
TCGCTTCCAAGTGTGCGTAAGTAGCGGATTGTAGTGCAATTGGCCGAACCAGCAACCCTAGGTCCGCTGAGTCAGCCGACTTTGCCATTCAGAAGGTCGCCTTTTTCTTGTCCCTGGTCCAGGCGTGGCCATCCGTGGATGCGGTTGAAAAAAAGGTACGCAAGAAGGGGGATGGTCCTGTTCATGACCAGAAAGGGATGTTGCTCATTTTTGTGTTGTTGTGTTCTGGTAAATGGTATCTCAAATAAACCCGGACTTGTCGGGCAATGATAGATGTTGCAGAAAGTAGAAAGCATAGCAGACTGTGAATGTAAGCTTATTCAAGTAGTGTACACGCTAATGTGTACTAAATATCATAGTGGAAGTTCGAAGAACGACAAATGCTTGTTAGTATGCACGGCAGTCTGGACTCGACTTTGTGCCTGTGGAGTGGCCCGCAACGACCAGTCGAGAAAACGGGAGCTTTTTTACTCACACAACCGGTGTCCACTCCATTATTGACCCGCTTTGCCAAAGTGAAAAGAACAGAAAAAGCCGAAACATCTCTTGCTTCTTGGCGTGGTAGTGACTCGACATACCAAATCCAACGTTCCATGTGTCAAGGACACGGCGACAAAGACAGCCCAACGACAAGGACGTCCCTGAATATTCCTTTTCTGGAACGAAAGAACATCCCAAGGTCAATGAGCGCTAAAATCCCGATGCCCCCCGTACTTACTCCGGAGAGTATTGACAGAGTTCGTCCCCTGATCAAGTCCCACTTGGCCCAATGAACAACCAGGTACCAACCTTCCTTTACAGTGCTCGTGTGGGGGCAAATGGAGAATAGCCAGCCAATCTGGCTGCTTTCCCAGGCCTCTCCATGTGGCTACTGTCACTTGTTTCCGAGAGTCCAATCATATAGTCGAGCAGCAGTAATTCCAACCATGGTGCTCAGTCAGAACTGCATCATTCCCATGGCTGACGGCGTGCTGACGCATTCCCACTCCGCCGGTCCAAGGGACTTCACATCTTGGATCCCAGAGATGCTGTTCGAGACCATGGATGCGGCACAACAGTGGTGGCCAAGGAGAGCAGTTGGTGTGGCCTCCAGGTGTTCCGGAAATACATAAATAGGGAGGTTGAATCGCACGTCTGGATAGTCCTGTTCATCATCAATCAATCAGTCAATCCTTCCTTTAAAGATTTCCTTCGATACCCATCACTCTCTTTGGGTCATTCTCTTCTTGTCATTCTCTTTGGACATTCTTTTTTTTTTTAAGTCTTCATCTCATCCTTCCAGATCGGAAAGATAGTCAATCGCTCGACGCGACAACTTAAAACAACCTTCTTTTCAAAATGCAACTTACCAAGACTCTCATGCTGCTGGCAGCCCTCACCTCGGGCAGCTTGGCCAACATCAACAAGCGTTCTTCCACGCTTATTCCTGTCGCTTCTCCTACCTCCTCTAGTCCGTCCTCCGCTTCCTCTTCCTCCTCATCCGGAGACAGCAGCGGTGGATCCTGGACGGCTACTCCCTCCAGCGGATCCTACTCCACCGAGGGCTTCGGCAGCCGCACCTCCAGCGGTGGCAGCGGCATCACCTACTCCGGCAACACTGGCAACCCCTGGGGCAGCAACATAATCCAGGTGTCCGAGAGTGACGCCGCAAACTACAAGAACGTCGCTCAGTTCAAGGGCCAGAATGAGGAGACCTGGACTGTCGTTCTCTTCAACAAGTGCGGTCCGGACGGCCAGATGACCGGCTGGTACGGCAACTCCGCTCTCACCTTCGAACTCTCCGCCGGTGACACCAAGTACGTTGCCTTTGACGACGACTCGCGCGGTGGCTGGGCTGCTGCTTCTGGCTCCATCCCTACTGATAACAACGGCGGATATGCCTCGACGTGGGGAGAGTTTGACTTTACCAGTGCTTCGAACGGTGGCTGGTCTGGATTCGATGTCTCTGCTATCATGGCGCAGAATGCTGGTTTGACTGTGCAGGGTATGAGCATCTGTGATGCTCTGGGTAGCACTTGCTCTTCTATCACCCCTGACGCTGCTTCTGTCGACAACGCCTACACTTCTGCTGAGACTGATGTTGGTGGTATTGGTGGTAACCTCTCCGGTGGTGGTGCTGTCCGTCTTGCTGTCACTATTGACTACAAGGGCTAAGCGGACTTTCTTTGACCTTTGGTTTTCCGGGTATCAGATGTTGTATAAAAACTTTAGATCGTGTTGATTAGACTTGTACAGATACCTGGAGTATCTGAATATACCACTTTGTTCTATTTTTTTTTTTTTTTTTTGAATTCGAAACATCGTAAAGTAGAGTGGATGATGAAGTGAAGTGAATCCGAATACCGAAGTCACGTGCTTTGACTGTATACAAAGCGAGAAATTACATAGATCTTTTCTTTAGAATTTAGTTGAATAGTCAGAAGTATCACATACGGAGATGACTCGAATACCCAACTTGTGCTGAAGTATCTCAATCCACGGCTTTGCGGGATCCCGATAGAATGTACTACACTATGCCGAGCACAAGCATTTCAGTCGTGCGGACAAAGTGGTACAGTACCATGCTATCTAATCAACAGTCCCGCATGAGGGCCTAATCGGTTCATCTGTTAACTCTACAATGGTGACTGCCTCTGACCGTTGGGTTCGTATGTAGTAGTACGAAGTACTCTGTGTAGAGCAATCCATGCACCGGAGCAATAATGGACATATTGCCCCTGCCAAGTAACCCCAGGAAATCTGGTTAACCCTCTGATTCCTGCTTCTAACTGGTAGGAAAGCCCGTTATTTCACCTGCTCCGGACAATCCACGGCCGACTGCGCTCCGTGGAAAGCAGGAAACTGAACGATGACGAAACCACATGACATCCCGTACACTCCGTGATCTACCCTGTAGACCGAACAGTAGTCCAGAAGGTTCAACGTCAATTGACAGTTATCGGGACAGAGTAGTCCGTCGGTCTGTCAATGCCCAACCACGGTCATCAACCTGCAGTCATCATCATCAGGACAAACACTCGGTTTGACGGGCAGAATCCCCACAAATGGCATAGATCGACTAATTAAAGTTGCGCGATGCACTGGCGTCTGCGGTAAATATCTCAGTGCGTTATGCGTTGCGTTGGGTGTTATGGTGTTGAGAGCGACGGAGCCACGGGATGCATCATCCATGATAGATGCCATGCGCCGATATAGGCAAAGTAGTCGACTGCCAAGGGAGGCGATACTGAATATGATGTCTGGGCGTTCCGGATTCGGGCCGACGATGACACCGTGAGACGGACATGGCACTCTTTTCTTGACTATTGGATGCGATAGTAATAGATGGAATTATGTCTAATCGAGAAAGAATTTATCTGGATTGATGCCAGTACATGGTATGAATAAAGGGATAAATCAAATCACCCGCATAAGGCAAGGCATCACCGTCATATCTGTATACAACAGCAGCATCGCCCCTATCGCAGAATGCACGATTTGGTTACACCATAGCCACAATCCGGCAGAGAATAATGACACGGCCTGAACCCGAGGCTGTTCCTCCGGCACAACCAAAACTCTCTTTTGCCACTATTCCCCCGCCGCCGCTGTCGCCAGCGTACAGATTTACGGGTCGCCCATTGATGCCTATGCTCAGCAAACCACACACTAGTCTTTAAACTAGTCTCGTCTGGGGTGATTGCGGGGAAAACGTGGAGAAGGCCGTCTTTCATCATATATTCTTTCCGGAAATTTTCCTTTCAGGTCGATCTGGGGAAACACTAGCGGGGTAGACTCTCTCCTAGTGGTTGCTACTGTCAAATCTCCCCCATTCGGCCCGGAGGTGGTTTCACCGTGCGACGCTGGGGATATGGCTCACCGGTGAAGGTCCAAGGAAGTTTCATGGCATATCAGGGCGTGGTGCGCCGTGGTTGTGGTGATGTAACGGCCGATGTTGTTAGCGGCTCCCTATACGGGGGATTCGATTTGGGAAGTATTTAAACATGCGGCTGGTCCGGGATGATTCGAGGGGTCAAGGACGCTTTCTTTGTTTGTTCATCTATTACTTTTGTTAAGTGCCGCCATGAAGTTTGGACCAAGCCAGCCATGGTTTGGGTTAAGGGGAGGATGGTTGACCTTTTGGGTTACCGTCGCGTGTGCGACGGATATGACTCTGTTTGGTTATGATCAGGGTGTTTTTGGTATGTTCACTCCTATATGGTCCTGATAGCAATGCTAACACCATCTAGGTGGTGTTATTGTCACAAGTGACTTCCTGGACACATTACAACTGCGCGATGATCCCAAACTCTTGGGAACAGTGACTGCCATCTACGACGTCGGCTGTCTATTCGGCGCAATCCTCTCCATGTACTTCGGCGAAGTCTGGGGCCGGAAGAAGTCCATCGTGGTGGGCACCACCGTCATGGCCATTGGTGCCTTACTGCAGATCACAGCCTACGGAGTTCCCCAGATGATCGTAGGCCGGATTGTCGCCGGTCTAGGAAACGGTATGAACACGGCTACGGCACCTGTCTGGCAGGGTGAAACCTCGCAGATCAGATGGCGTGGCAAACTGGTCATTATTGAGATGATTCTGAATATTGCTGGCTATTCCCTCTCGAATTGGGTGACATATGCTTTCTCATATGTCCCTGGTCCGGCGTCGTGGCGGTTCCCGTTGGCTTTCCAGTTTGTGTTTATTATTATTCTGTGGACTACGGTGCCTTGGTTGCCTGAGTCTCCTCGTTGGCTTATTGCTCATGGCCGTCCTGATGAGGCGCGCGAGATTATTGCCAACCTGGAGGACATGGATGCAGACGATTCCTATGTTATCACTGCTCACACAGAGATCGTCGACGCCGTCGAGTACGAACGGGAGCACAGCGTGTCCTGGCTCAATCTACTGCGCGGTAAAACAGGCGACCAAGGAGGTACCTGTGCCATCCGCCGGCTACTCCTCGGTGCGGGAGCCCAGGCGATGCAGCAACTATCTGGAATCAACGTCACATCCTACTATCTCCCGACAGTATTAATGGAATCAGTCGGCATGTCCGAAAAGATGTCCCGACTCCTCGCGGCCTGCAATTCAGTCTCATACCTCCTCGCTGGTCTCATTGCAATCCCGCATATCGAACGCTGGGGCCGTCGTCGTCTCTTCATGATCTGTGCCCTGGGACAGGGTCTCTGTTACCTGCTTATCACCGTCTTGATCCGCTTCAGTGAGAAACAGGGCTACGCGTACCAGGAGCAAGTTGCCTCTGCTTCGGTCGCATTCTTCTTCCTGTACTATGTCTTCTTCGGTATCGGTTTCCAGGGTATCCCGTGGCTTCTCCCGGTTGAAATCAACTCGCTTTCCATGCGTACCAAGGGTGCAGCACTGGCCACAGCAACAAACTGGGCTATGAACTTTATGGTCGTCGAGATTACCCCTGTCGGTATCCAGAGCCTCGGATATCGATTCTATATCATTTGGACGGTTTTCAACCTGTCCTTCGTGCCGATTATCTACTTCTTGTACCCGGAGACGGCGAATCGGGCATTGGAGGATATTGATATGTTCTTCCGGGAGAACCACTCCATCTTTGTGCATAACAATAAGGAGGCAATTTCTGCGAAGCGGCCCGCAAGATACGTGGAGATGGAGCAGGATCTGGTGCAGAGGACCGCGGAACAGACTGGGGAGAAGATAGCGACGGAGGAGGCTAAGGGGACGGTGGAGCAGATGGAGAGAGTATAGTTTACGCTTATGTTTCGTTGTGATAATGTTAGAACAATACCCCTGTTTTCGATTTTCCCTTGGAGGTTCTTAGTAACTATAACATTGACAATGGTACAAATTTGAATGACTTTCGATGAATCCGTGAAAACCAACAAGACTGAAATCAGACATGGAAAAACACCATACTACTTTACCAGCCATCCCTCCATACCCAAAACAAGCCAAGCACAATAAACACACAGTCAAAACAAAGCAAAGAAGAGAGAGGGAGCACATACCTGAGCAGTCCAAATATACCTCATCAAACCTTACTAACCCTCCTCTTCGCCAGCCTCTTCTTCAACTCGATCGCCTTCCGCTCTGCCCGATAATGCGGCAACACCCACGTAAGCGTATTCTGCAACTCGTCCAGCAACTCATCAACAGGAACCGGGAACATAAACTCGCGCTTCGTCTGCAGCCCGGGAAGAAGTCTACCATACGGAATGGCTGCCGCGTTGCCAAATGGTTTCCTGGCTATGCCAATGCTGCCGTTACTAGTCGTCGGCAAATCACCTCTGTAGATAGTAACAGTCTCACCCTCCGGATAACAAAAATACACCCCAACACTAAACTCCCCAACGAGCGAGTTCTTGCTGCGCTGGTACCATTTTGTAATAGCATCGGTGACCTGCGATAATTCCAAGGCTTTGATGTCGTCTCCACTGAGGTCGAATTGCTTGAAACTACGGATCGGAGGCGGACGACGTTCTTGGATGTCGACGACTATCACGGCATTTTTTTTGTCTGTAGCGCGCGTGAGGAGGTATTCTGCGTTTTGGAGAAGCTTGTTGGTCGACTCGCAGATGCCGATTTCTAGGGCTAGAAAGGGTATTTTTTGGGCCGGTTTGCGAGTCGTGCTCTGGTGTCTGTTTAGCCCGTACATGAGATCCTGTAGATCTTCGAAGAACTTTTTGAATGTCGCAGTGACAGCATCGTGCAATGGACCCGGTTTCCCCTTGACAATTATGTACTGTTTGAGAGAGTCGTATTCGACAACGTCACGGAGTCGGGGATTGGCCTTGTACCAGTCATGCCATTCCTGGGGGCGCACTTTGAACTTATCGACCACGAACTTGCCCTCGCCTAGGGTTGTTTGGAGTTCGTTGATGAGGTCCTCGGTCACGGTGTGAATGCTTTGCACTTGGCGGAGGATTTGATTGGATTTGAGGCGGGGGGATTCTTCGAAAAAACTGACGTCCATTGTTATGTTTAGTAATTTGGTTATGTTGGAATGGTGGGATTGGGATCGGTTGGGTTAGAGTAGTTGGATGCATGGTGAGGAGTTGCGATGGGCATGGCAGCTTTTTGTATGCGATGAAATCCGATGTCTCAGGATAGTATTACCCGCTAACAAAGCATTGTCGATATCATTATATGTACAAAGAAGCTGTTCATCTGTTGATGGTAGGCCGGGGAGACATCATATGGACAAAGAAAGCTGATCCAGTCACAAAGAGTTCTATCATGGATGATTCCACAAGATAAATGGAGAATGCAATCTACAGTAGTTCTGCAGCTCTCTTCCATCGGTTGATCTCTTTTGTTGAGACTGATCCATATCTCATGGGAACTGCCTGGAACGGCCCGGACAAAGCATGCAGCCAAAGCCCTAGGAAACTGCTGCATGCCCATCCTTGCATGAAGCCCTTTCAGGTCCAAATGAAGGACTACAGATAAGGCGCATTCCAAACTTCAGACAGCTTCCCATCCCAGGTTGTATAATCCTCCACTTGCACAAATGTATACCCCGGCTCCTCCCGTCCAATTCTCTTGGCCCATCTCTCCGCCCCTTCTGAGAAATCCTTGAACCAACTAGCCTGTATACCAATTTCCAGCTTCTCCCAAGTCCGACTCGATGCTAGATCCTGCCATGGTCGGAACCAGGCTTCCTCAAATTCTTCTGGGACGCTCCCGGCGCGCGGGGTACAGGGTTTATTGAGGATATAGATGACCAGACGGAGACGCTGTAGGCCGGTATATGACAGTCGGAGCGTCCGGAATATGGTGTTGTACATTGACCAGTCATCATCTGACATTGTAGACGGGGTTGTCGCTTTGGCGATATGGAGGATGTCGAGCGATGTGATGGCGGTGAGATGCGAAGGGACAATGACCTTGGGGAATCTGCATAGTTTCACAGCCGATGCGATGAGGAAGGTATTCGTTCCGTAGAGGATTGGGAGGGCTTCTTGGTAGCTGTTCTCGTTAGCTCAGTCTTACCACCCAACGGTTGCAATGGAAACTCACCCAATCCTGCACGTTCGCAACCACTCAACCCCCTTGAGTTTATACTTCAGCAGCTCTCGCTTCCCCTTTCTCTTCAAATCGTCCAAGTCATCCGACCGACACATATCCCCCGGCTTGGCCTCCTCTTCCTCGCACACCCGATGCCACCACCGCCATTGATCCGGTGGCTTCTTCTCTCGCCCCCGATATCCGGGCGCAAATCCATAATCATACTCCACATGGACCGCCCTCTCCCCAAATAACTCAATATAGATCCTTTCCCGGATATTCCGGGGTAACCGTGCAAACAACGCGCTCTGGGTCTGAGTGTCGACAGCGCCCGGGCTTTCTTCGGGGTCCGCAGATTCTGGCGGCGGGGTCAGTGGGCGTCGTGGTGGAGGGAGGGGCATCGCTGTGTAGTCGCGGTAGTCGCGTAGGGAGGCATTGGAATTGCAGGTGTCATAGTCGATGCCCGTCTTGCTGAGGATGAGGGGCAGGTCTGTTGAGGTGGCATCTTGATTCTTTGGTCTGCGGCGGAAACGTTGGAAGAACTGTGGCATGTTGAAGTTGAGATATGAAAGCGGAGATTGCGAGTCAGCCGTTAACTGTCAGAATACTCAACAGAGTTGAGGATCTTCTACTAAGGATATTTGTTCGTTTTCAATCCTGCCTTTCAGGCACTGTGTTCCATCTGGATCGACAGGGGCTGTGGATCGAGGTCCGTTACTCCGAACGATTGGGCCTTGCTTCATATTAAGTGTGCTATTCTTGACACGGGGAATTGCACAAATAATCAATAGTCCGAACATTCGACTGGGATATTGTACAGAAGTACTCCGTGGTAATCCATATGCATTGTGTTTTCATTGCTTCACTGTTAATTGTAAAAGATCGTTTTGTAACAATATAATTCGCTGATCACGACTTTGAACTTGCCTCTCCATCTGCTGCTTCTGATGCTGAAGTTGTTTTTGCGTCTGCTCCTTTCGCTTAAGCGTTAGCTTCCAACACGCCCGCATTACATCCTTCACGAGAGGTCCCCCATCTTCCATAAGAGCAACGAATTCGGGGTCAACAAGGGTTTCCTCAAAGGCCATCCGTTTGCATTTCATCATCACGCAAAATCGCCGTAGAGGGTCATTCTGGCTGATTGTGTTCTCATACGCATACCGAACGTGGTTTGCAGTGAGGCTGGCCGGGTCACAGACTTCCCCATGGCACCGAATTTCGTCCATGATGTGACGCTTGAATCCACGCGCTTGCAGCTTATCAGCCAACACATAGCACGAGAATTGTAGCATAAAGTCGTAATTGTCATCAGCCATTCTGATCTCATCTTCCTCTTCTTCCCCTTCTTCCCCTTCTTCCCCTTCTTCCCCTTCCTCCCCTTCCTCTCCTTCTTCTTCTTCCTCTGCTTCCTCTGCTTCCCCTTCTTCCCCTTCTTCATCTTCTCTACCTTCCTCCCCCTCTCCCCTCGCTTCCTCCTCTTGCTCTTCCTCCTCGTTTTCATTATCATTCTCCGCATCATTGCCACCATCATCCTCAGTCATATAAAAACCATTGCCATCTTCTTCTGCTTCATTTTTCACGTTTGATTCTGAGAAGTTCTCGGGGTGAAAGTCTCTGTAGACTGCGCCCGTGTCGCATTCGTCTTCCACGTACAAGTATTCCGCAAAGACAGCAAAGCTCATAGCATCATCTTCTGGAAGCCTGGCCACATTTTCTTTGCTTTCGGAAAAACCCTCGCTGCGCAGCATGTGATGGAAATAGAGGGAATGGCGGCATAACAGATCGCGGTGAATATGAAATTGATGCTGGGAAGGGCCAACAAGAACAGTAATAAGTGGACTGCAAAGCAATCTGCGATGGCTATGAGTACCTCAACAGGAAAGTAAGTCAAAAATAGAGGAGGCTACCTCCAAAGCCTAGGACGATCAGTCTCTTCCTCTGAGCCCTCGTCGTCATAGTCGTCATCATAGCTATCGGATTCGTCGCCTGATAGCATTCGCTCCCGCTCAACAGCAATCCTTTGCCCGGCTAGCACCCTAGTTAGGTACTCCAGGTCATCCACCGGTGTTTCCTGTGCCAATTGCTGCACCAGTCGCTGCGCCTGAGTTTGAGTCATTTCCGGTCGATTTCGTGCATTCGAACGAGGGTACGGAGAGCTCTTATCATAATATTTGCATTTAACAAGTAACAACCATTCAACAAGTCAAAATATGATGAATATTGAATACAAACCCCAATTTGGAAATATGTGTGCATGCAGAGGCAAATACGGAAAATAGCTGTTCCGCGATGACTTCATCCCACCACTCGTTTCGCCAGCTTCGTCCAGTCCTTCTAAGCAAAAACGAACAAGAATGACGGCAAGAGCAGAAGCTATGCAGCAGGTCCCAGCAGCCGAAGTTGCTGCCTCCATAAATGATGGGAAGGCCCATCTTTTGCTCGCAGCGACTGGCTCGGTAGCCACAATAAAACTTCCCCTCATCATCTCCTCGTTCGAAAGGCACCCTAACCTCTCCATTCGCGTCATTGTCACTAAATCCGCAGCTCACTTTCTCGCCGGACAGTCCCCCGAACAGCCCACCGTCAAATCTCTATCCTCCCTCCCTAATGTCGACGGCGTTCACCGAGACGAAGATGAATGGGTGGTCCCGTGGACAAGAGAGGCCAATATTTTGCATATCGAGCTGCGGCGCTGGGCTCATTTGCTTGCTATTGTGCCGCTGTCTGCAAATGTGTTGGCGAAGATGACGGGGGGTCTGTGCGATGACCTTTTGAGCACAGTGATCCGGGCTTGGGACACCGGTACTCCGGAGTCAAGGGGACCGCCGATTCTTGTGGCGCCGGCTATGAATAGCATGATGTGGATCCATCCATTGACTTCGAAGCAATTATCGATCCTTGAGAATGAATGGTGGTGGGTGGAGATCTTGCCGGCGCAGTCGAAGACGCTGGCGTGTGGCGATACCGGGCAGGGTGGAATGTGCGAGTGGAAAAAGATTGTTAGTGTGATTGAACAACGGCTTGGGCTTGCTAGAGTATACCATCGGAGGAATTTGATTAGCACAGACGCCGTCTGACCCAGGTCTGAGCTATATACTCCGGAGTACTCAGATAATCTCGGTCACCATGTGGGTAGCCGTTGCGGAGTGTTCCCATTGCTGTGAGTGTTTTGTACATTCTTCATAACTTTCTTGTTCTTATTCCAGTGTCAGAGACAGTCTGCATCAATGTATGTACGATAGTAGCAGTTTTAGCGTAGACATCAGAATGTACAACGCATGACATGTACTCCGTACGATGACCTCCTGTCCCAACGCCTGACACCAAGGCAGTCTAGCCCAACTACTTCTATACTACATACTGCTTTACTCTGTACTCTATTCAGTAATTACTGCACACCGTTTCTAAACTCGGCATCCCGATCGGCGGTTCCTGCATGCCGATCCCCCGGGGAGTATGATATCAGCCCGAAATCCGGTTCTGGCAGTCGCTCCACGAATGGCATCATCGTTTTCCCCGATTCGGTAAAAAGGAATCCCAATGTTCCCCGTTAACGTCATGCAACGGATCCGGCCTTGGGGGTTCGGCTTGGTCTGCGTATTTCAGTGCCTGTCTTTCTCCATTTCTTCATTTCTTCATCTCTCCATCATTTCAGCATCATTAAGTTGTGCTTTAGTATCCCATCCATTCACCATGCCGAACCAGAAAAGTCCCTCGAATCCTACGAGAAAGATTAACATCTTCTCAGGTACTCCTTTCCCCTTTGTGGCGTATGCGTATTCTATCTAATTTCTAATACGTACAGACTTCGATGGCACAATCTTCATGCAAGACACCGGTCACGTCCTAGTCTCAAACCTGGGCGGTGGCAACGAATTCCTCAAAAAGATCCAAGAACAAATCAAAACCGGCGAGCGCTCCTTCCGTGAAGCCTCAGAAGATATGTGGGGGTCTTTGACTATCCCTATCGAAGATGGCTTCGATACCATGAGGAATAACATGTCCATGGACCCGAAGTTTAAGGAGTTTCATGAATTCTGCATGGAGAATAACATTTCGTTTAATGTTATTAGTGCCGGATTGAGGCCTATTCTGAGAAAAGTGTTGGATGCATTTTTGGGGGCGCAGGAGGTGAGTTTACGTCTGCCCCGTTCCGATATGGTGGCGAATGCTAACAAATTGCGCGCAGTCTTCTAATATCAACATTGTGGCAAACGACGCTGATATCGACGGTTCTACACCCTGGAAACCCATCTGGTTGCACGAGACAGAATTAGGACACGATAAGGCCCTCTCCGTCAACCAAGGACGTGCCGAAGCCGCTAAAGCTTGTGTCGAGGGTGAAATCCCGCTTATCATCTTCATCGGCGATGGTGTCTCGGATCTCACGGCAGCCCGGGAAGCAGATATCCTGTTTGCGCGGAAGGGCCTAAAGCTCGAGGAATACTGCAATCAAAACCAGATCCCATATATCCCGTTCGAAACGTTCGCGGATATCAAGAGGGAAGTCCAGCATATCATGAAAGAGGACCTCGAAAAGACTGGTGGTACTGGTATCCCGGCACGATTCAATCCTCGCGCCAACATGTGGCGTCGGATTTCGAGCAAGCAGGCTGTATGTCCTTTTCCCTCGTATTTACAATGTCCTGTTTAGGAGAGGTGCTGACTATTCCAGGTGCCGAAATTCGCGGCTGCTACTCCGTCTAACGAAGAAAAGATGTTCCTGTGGCCAGAGGCCTTCTCAGACTACCAGCCCAAGGCCGTTCCTCAGGATGGTTCCGTATAATTTCATGATGCTGGCGTCATGAAAATAGGATGTTATGCGTAGATGCGAGACGATTCCCAATGTACATAGTGTAGAATACAATTATATCTAAACACTCTTGGTAATTTTGATCCACTTTCATTCAAAGCTCAAACAGAGCTTCAATATAAGCCTAGTTGGCAGCAAGAACTGCAACCGACCACGCTGGCAACGTAAAGCTAAACGACCCATCCTCGCCAGTGACATCCTTCTCAGAAGGCGTAACAAGAGTCTGAGTATCTGTGTTGGACGCCTCTGGGTCATTATCCGCAAGCACAGTCAGCTTTCCGCTGCTCAATCCTGGGATCGACACGGTCACATCCTGCGGCTCGGATCCATAGTTGGCCAGCTTGACATAGTAGTTGTCTCCAGCGCTGGAAGCAACCCAGTAAACGGGGCCAAATGCGGAGTCGGACGTGACCTCCTTGATGGTATCGCCACGGTTGACGGAGAACATTTGTTGCACGTAGTAGCTGACCGTTTCGATGACCATGTCTGTTGGGTTCTGTGTGAAGGGGATCAGGTCGGGCTATATCGTTATTAGTGTGACGTTTCAATGTTTAAAGGCAAAGTTAGCATACCGTCCATTGCGTCGAGTTAACCAGCTGCAGCAACGGCGCATAAGCCGCCATCTTCACGACATCGCTGTTTCTCTCCAATCCGATCATGTACACTGCTTCCGCGACGGAGTTCTTCATAGAGGACCATTCGATCTCCCATCGAGAGTACTCGCCAATGAAATACGGTACCGACCGGTCCTTGTTATCGAACAGGTTGAACTCGCTCACAAGGCCGTCGGCTGTGTTGTAGTCGTGGAAGTCCACCCATGCGCCCTCAGGCAAGGTGCTCGGAAGGCAGGATGCATTGTCTGTGCTGGCGATGAGAGTGAGATCGGGATAGGCTGCGTGGATTGCGTCGTAGAATGCAGTGAAGCGTTCCGCGTAGCTCTCGCAGCCTCCGCCTAGGTTATCCTCATTGCCAATCTCTACCAAAGTCAAGCCAAAGGGTTCTTCGTGACCGTATGTTGCTCGGAGAGAGCCGTAGGTCGTGCTGGAGTCACCAAGGACGAACTAGATGTGGTTAGTTTACTCCTTGAGTTTGCTAGGAACGCACGGAACAAACCTCCAACTCATTGAGGACATCATCGATGTAAGGCTGCAGCGCGTCGCCAGTGAAGGGAGTGTTACCACCAGACTCAAGAGAAAAGCCAGCCCACACGCCCAGAATGGGAGTCAGATTCAAGTCTTCGCACCAGTAGAAGTATTCCATGAGGCCTATCACCCGTTAGACAAAGCTGTGCTACCTGACCGTTAAGGGACACATACCTAGACCATCCGTGTTGTAGTAAGTCCAGGTTCCTTGGTGTCCAGGACGGTCCTCTACAGGGCCAATCGTCTCATTCCATTTCCACCGCGTTTCTTCGGTGTCTCCCTCCCTGTAAATAATTAGCTTCTGTGGTAAGCCGCATGTCCAGGGAGAACATACAAGTTGTTACCACCGGGGAACCGCAGGAAAGATCCCTTGACAGATTCCAGGGCATTGGCCAATTGGGGCTTCAGTCCGTTATACCTGCAGACTAATTAGGAATATCAAAACGATTAGACTTGAGGCACAAACCTTGACTTGTAGGTCTCTGGGAAAAGCTGGAGAAGACCAAAGTTGAGCGACTTGCCAGCAACCAACTCGCCATCGACAGTCAGCTCATACAAAACGTCTCCATCTGGAGCCTTGGTCGTAGGGAACGAAGTAGTGACATAGGTGAATTCATCCGCATTGGATGAGACTTCGACAGATGTCGACGCATATTCTGTGCCACTATTGGTACCGACCAGACGGATAGTGACACTGTTGGAGAAGTCTCCTTTGATCCAGAAATAACTCTGGAATGTACTGCCATCCACGGGAATACCCCAATAACCCTCGTTGGTGAACCCAACCTGGCCCGTGGTGCCCTCGGGAACATCCAGTTTCAAGCTGTGGGGGATGGCTGATGTCAAGGGGTTTTCTGCGTCCACGGAGATCGTGGCATCTCCCACGCTAGCCCACGCAGTAAGGTTGGGTGAACTGCCCTGAAGGCCGTTGTTTTGAAGCAATTGGCCGTAGATGCCTCCATCGTTTGAATAATTGATATCCTATTCGGAATACTGTGAGAATCGTCTTCGGTGATGCAAAGTGCTGATAACATGAACCTACCTCAAACATGAATCCATAGAGGAGAGGACTGGATGAGTTTCCACCCTCAGTAGAGACCTCTAACGACACACCATGAACATGTTGGACGAGGGAGAACAACAAGGAAAGAGCACTAAGGCCCGAGAGAGTCGAGAAGGCGACCATGGTGTAATTTGTGCCTTGACGGATACATATTTTCGAGAGTGATCTGGTCGCTCTTTTTATATTGAGACCTCAACAATTAACCGGCGAGTGGTCGTTGAAAGAAACAACAGAGCTTCGATTTCAACCGACGGACCATAGCTTATGCCCACATGCCGTGCTTACTGAGAGGGGACATTGGCTCTCCGTTCAACCTGCGGAAACAATCAATTCAACCGACTGGCTGACTGAATTGGCTGACGGTCTTGGTAATGCTAATTCTCTGTATACTCACGTGGGGATCCCCGCGAAGCGAGAGACAGGGGCGAGCCAACTGGAAATTCTTCGGCGAGAACAGACAAACTCCAGCTCTTTCAATTAACCGGGGACCCCGCAAAGAGTTCCTGTCCATATCGCGCTCTGTACTCTGTGCTCGAATACGGTTCAGGAAATTCTCAGCACTGATCATCACGCGGTGGGACATTTCGGGATGGGCCGATATAGCGGAAATCGTACTATGTATCGGGGTAATTGCATATGTATTCCTTTATTAGGCCAAGAATAAGACATGGGTTGTTCGGTCTTTTTCAAGAAACATACCACGATCTTGCCATTGTCAAGCGTAAGTCGTAAGTACTTAGTATGAGGAAGAAAATCATAAGTTAACAATGAGGCCGGACACAGTCGTTATTGCCAAGGTTTGAATTAATATCGCTGAGACCTCATGCCCGTTCCCCTCATTTTGCTCCGGATATTCTCCGTGTGGTTGATAGACGGATGAATTAGAGTGTCAATCGCCGAGGAGAATCGGCGATGAGATCAATATGGAGAGATTGCGGAGTTATGGGGATTGCATGCAGCCATTTACGCCATTAGGTGATTCTTTTCTAGCTCAATGAGACGAAGTACAGGGCAGTCTTGGTATCTAACTAGTTATTCGTAATTCAGCCTTGTTAATCAGGCATGATATAGTTACCCCATGTTTGGTTACTAATCTCTGGCAGTACATAACATAGTTAACTGACCGCTAGATTGGCCGCATACACACGTTTCCTAATTGGGAAGATCACAACCAACACTGCTCTTTCTGGTCCAGAGCATTCGAATCCGTAATTTACAACCTCAAGAGCACTTGTAACCGACTCATCAGTCTTCATTTGAGACTTCGAAGCTATTGGCATCTTAAGACCAGCCAACTACTCCACACACTGTCTGAAAGTAGTTCGGAAACTGACCAGCGGCACTTTTTTGAAGGCGACGTGGTCCTCGACGAAGCGAGGAAGAATTTCTGGGCAGAAAACTATGCTGATTATGACAAAGTCCTAGAAGCTGGACTTTACAGCTTCACGAAACAAGGCCCATCTAGGTAGTTTCCACTCCGTCCGTAGATCCAGCTTTCCTTGACGTGCTAAACGCGATTTACAAGTTACTCTGTACTCGCGCCATCACCGTCCTTGTGGGATTCTCGGAGCATTGGTTCCCTGTTCACCGTAGTCTTCTGCGACTCCATTCCCTCTTCTGTCATATGCTGCAAAGCTCTCACTTCGCTGAAGGAAAATGTGGTCAAGCCTCCTGAAGATGATGTGACGAGCTTCTCCGTTTTCGCACGGTACCTATATGCTGAGGATCGGTGTGATATGGACACCATTCTGAAAGAGTCTCGTCCTGAGGACTGGGATTCCGGTAATGAGGACGACCTCGATGTTCCCCAGAAAGAAGCGGATACGCTCAATACCAAAGTGGAGTCAGACGAGATTCGAATTCGGTCCCTAGTACTGAAAAATGAGAACAGCTCTACCGGCGACCACTGTGCTTCGCTCTCAATTCCCATACTATGTTCTGGCTGATAAGCTGCAAGCGCCCAAGTTCAAAACCTTTATCATGGATGAGATTTTAGGTCATGGACTCTATTGCAAGTCTTCAAACCTAACAACTGGACACATTCATTATGCTTATGACAACACAATCCGGAACAATGATCCCTTGAGGCGGTTCTGTATGATGACAGAGTTTGGACTGTCACCCACAGAAGACACCCTTGTTAATCCTGAGTTTTCTACTCTGATGGAGAGCAGAAGGCCGTTGGTGAAAGATATGGTGCATGCATGTGGAAAGCAGGCTCTCAGGCAAAAACAAACGATTGAAATTCGCGAACGAGAAATTCGCGAGAAATTCGGGATTGTAACGAAAAGATCTGAGAGTTGGAAAGAACAATCAACAAATCTGGTGTTGTGATCAGTATAGAGAAACCGGTGCGAGCGACCACCGCTAGTCGCGCAAATAAAATGGGAAATTCCAGGCCTCGACATCCAGCTACAACTCTCTTTGGATCTCCAGAACCACGAGCATCAACGGATATTGGCAGTCTGCTTGAAAGTCCGGGGCCTCAATCTTCGACTACAAGTTTTGCTCTAGATTTCGCGGCTACACAAACTACAACAAACACTGGAAACATATTTGGAAATGTCGGGACTCAACCTCCATGAATCTTGATGGAAGCGTCAGAATTCTCATGGAAGTTGATTGCGACTAGGCTGTGACCAAGGCACAGGCAAGCTCTGTCGAGAACTTACAGCGAGTTATATGTCAATGATCACCGTCGCTGGTCCCTATGTGTAACTAAAGCATCAGACAATAGCTAATTATGAAGCTCATGAAACATTTTTTAGATCGAAACCATAACACAGCACAAACAGTCAGATTAGCAGCATGCAAAGTATTGACGCAGCTGGCGCCCTTGCTCGAAAGCCGCGAAACCACTTCTTTACTCTGTCAACTTGACCTACGTGCATGAGAATATTCTTATTTAGCCCTGGCCCAAGCAACCCAAGTTCAAATGTAGCAATTAATTTGAAACTCTGCCCATTCGCTCAAAGGAACTATTAACGTCCCAGGGCTTCGCCTGAAAGGTGGTGCAGGATCAGTGTCATCTATAAAGGACGTGCATCATAGCGATCAACAAATTTGAACTGAAGGTCCAGCAGATGTTTGCTCGCAGAGATATATAACAGCCGGTAGTTGCTAATGACTACTAACGGCTTTCAAGCTATTTGCTGTTTGCTTCAGCTCACCCAATTCGAATTTTCTTTCGATATTAATCTAGACCCATGTGCAATACTCGTTGTAGCATCAAAGCATAGCAGTTATACTACCAGTGTCATCCCATTTTTTTCGACGACATTCCATCTTCCATGTAAGTTTACCCGTTCAGACATTCTATCTCCGTATATAGGGCATGTTCGCTCCAGTTCCAAGTCCCTCTTCGCCATATCACTCAACAACTTGTGATCAACCTTCGAATGCCCGCCCTATACCAGATTAGCAAGCATCAATGAAATCGGATACGGCCAAACATACTTCTGTAATCGGAATTTGGTCAATAAATGCAGCACCGCCATGGAGCTTAGTCATAGGCGAACATTCCTTATCCATCCAATCCAAGAACGTCTGGATGGTGAGCTTGCTTCCGGGCTTTTTGACAAGATAGGCGCGTGGTACAAATTCTTCATCATGACTTCTGTACAACGACGTTAGATTGAGTCTCAAACAATCACAAACGTTGGTATTGAGACCTACACGCTGACTGGAATGACGCAACATCTGCAATTTCCGGATGGCGCGACATACTAGATTCGATTTCGAATGTGGATATATTATTCCCATCAGTTGATCCTGGCTTATCTTAGCAGATTGCATATCTGGCAAAACATGGCATAACACATACCTTTGGTACGACCAACAATATACCGGTGACCCTCATATTCACCCAGCCAATGTCCGTAGCTTTCAACCATCCGTCTTGAGTCAAAGTTGCGGCTGTGGTCTCTGGATCCTTGTAGTAGCCTTCCGCTGTCATATTAAACGGAGATCTAAACAGAAGTTCGCCGGACTGGTTTGCCTCCAGATGCTGGCCTTTCTCACTCACCACTATTGTCTCGACGTTCGGCTGAAGCTTTCCTATACTGGTGCCTGTGACAGGCTCATTTGGGTCAAAGCTAGTATTATACCACCTCTGAAGTAGCCATCAGTCGCAAGAACTTGGATCGAGGGTACAAAGCAATCTCACTCGCTCATCCCATACAAATTGTACACAGGGACATTATGGCGCTTCTTCCACGCCGCAATCACCTCATATGGCATATGACAACAACCTGCCATCAAGCTCGCGAGGCAAGAAAAGTCTGCTTCTACTCCATGCTTGATCAACTCTTGGATGGCAAATTTGGCTAACGTCAATCGGGTAGGTCTGGACTTGTCGATGAGATGGAGAGCACTGCGCGTCTCATACTTCGAGAGAAAAACGGCTTTAAAACGGCCCTTCAGGGGTGCTAACAGGCCGGAGACAATGTATCCCATGCCGCAGAATTTGAGACCGGAGTATGTTACCTCTTTGCTCTGTGGGCGGAGATTGAACCAGTGGAGTCTCTGTGCAATGTTTCCAATAATGCCATAGTGTTCTTTGCACTAACTTGGGTACACCCGTTGTCCTGGACATGTGTTAGTTGGAATCCAGTAACAAAAGGGTAAAAATCAGCTAACCCCGAAGTCTGAAAAAGCACCGCTGTTGTCTCTTTCGACTCCTGCGCCGACAACCGCGGCCATTGATACAAATCACCGCCAGGAGTGTCCATACGATAACTGCAATGGCGGATCCCATCTGGTATACTTTCTCCGGTGCGACTATCGTCCACAAACAGATGACCTGTCGGGATATTCAACTCTTTTGCGGCCTTTCGAACCCCATCAAGCATCGGAGGCGCGAACAGCACAAAAGCAGAATCCGACCTTCTCCAGGTAGAACGCCAGTCCGGATGGCGACCGGGTTGATGGGAGTCTACAGGATGCTCCTGCTGCGAAAATGCCCAAGAACGCTATAGGGAAGTGGAGACTGGGGTCTCCGTGTATGGTGATTTTTGACCTTGCGCTCCCAGGCAATTGAGGCCACAGCCTACATGTTTCGCCGCATTTTTTTTTTTCCTCCAGGGTGTATCAGGGATAACCGGAGCCTTGGGCTGATTGTAAGAGGTAATTATTGGGTCCCCACGACTCGGGAGCGTGGTATGGATAGGGAGAGTCGAAGATATAGGACAGGAGATCTGTTTTGGGAACATGGATGTTGGCTTCGGACCGAAAGATGGTCATGTTGCTTCCTTTTTCTCAACGGATTTTGAGATGCTTTCCCTCCTATTATGAGGAAACCTTGGTCATATAACAACATCGTGAATCATTGCACATGAAGCTACCTACTTTGCAATACGAAAGCAAGAACCGATAAGCAGATCGTACATTTTCTATATCGGGACAGTGGTCAAGCCCTATTCGCTTTCTTCTTCCGGCTACTATTGATCGGATATCAAAGCCTATGTGGATACGATATTCAATTGGCCTTGATGGAGCACTCTCAGCTCTATGGCGGATCTCGGTGTACATAGTACCTCGCACATCTACACATTTGCATCATATCTTAAACCTCATCGGTGTAGATTACGATGTGTCCATTGTTGGGAAAGAGCAGAAGTAAGGAGAAACGCGCCTCCATGAGATAGAAAGTTTTCAAAATGCCGATCAGGATAACGGAGCAACGTCAATCATAGATAGATCATCATCAAGAAACACATAACTATCTAGAAAGACCAAATCAAGAAGCTATGTCATTACAAGACTAGTTTGAAGTCTGGGTTTCTGTCGTCGTTGTACCCAGCATATTGAGCATATTTTCCCCGCTTTTTATCTCGATTGACTTTGGCGCAATATAGGACATTGAACAGAATCCTGGTGGAATATGTTAGCAGTCTATCCACCGTGATCACCGGTGACTTAGATCTAACTCACATGAACCATGAAAACACAAGGAGACCAAGAACGACTGTATGGCCCCGGTGATACTGCGGTTTGTCTTGACTGGGATAGATAAATGCTGGTGAGAAATAGTCAACTCATGATCTTCAGACCAAAAAAAAAAAAAAAAAAAAAAACGGAGAGACCCTTACTGGCAACAAAACCACCGCAATTCGCGATAGTCAACTGCATCGCAGAGGTAGTAGCCCGTTTGTAGTGTCCTGCAGAGTTATTGGAGTTCCACACCAGAATGCACGGAATACTGCCATACATCCCCATAGCCATGATGAACGTCATTCCATACTTTAGGCGTGCACCTTGGACATTGGCGATTGCTGCATATCCCGCGATTGCCAGCGGCATCGTGATGAGCATAAGAGTGCCTCGAAGTTGCAGCCGATCAGAAACGAAAGATACCATTACTAGTCATGCGTTAGACAGGTTTCCTAATCTCGAACGAGGGTAATCTTACCGGTAAAAACAGCTGCTACTGCATACGGAATTACGGACCACAACTGTACCTGATCCTCGTTTGCTGCATAGCCACTATCATTGATTATTGTTGGGAGAAATAACCCAAATGAGTACATCCCAGACAGTAGAGAGAAATAGGCCGCTGCTGAGAGCCACATTCGAGGATCCAGAAGACCTCTGCGTACTTCGGACCATTGGAAGCTCTCTTGTTCACTTGTGATGGTGCTATTTTATCTTAGCATGCTACTTATAACGGCACACGGGTTAAAACGGGCTTACCCTGCTGGCGCGCATGGATTATCACCCGATAGTCGGTAACGAACAAGCTCACGCTCTTCATGGGTCAAGAATGACGCTGCCGTTGGATTATTTGGGAGGCCAAAGTAACTAAGAGCAGCACAAGTGATAGTCTGAGTGTTGAGTTAGACAGTCTTCTGATTGCGCTAACAACACTTACCAATAACCCTTCAATGATGAAGATCCAACGCCAACCTTCCAGTCCTCCTCGAGGACCAATTTCAGCCAGTCCACGGGCAAGAAGTCCTATTAGCATCAGTTTAGCGTTTCTTTGTGCCAATTCTAGGAGACAGAAGGGTCTCTTACCTCCAAAAGCGCCAGATAACGATGCCGCAGTATAAAAAAGACCAATACGCAAGGCCAAGTCACTTCGTCTGTAAAAAAAGGACAAATACAATACCATCCCAGGTAGCAATCCGCCTTCAAAAGCACCAAGCAGACAGCGTACGGCAACGAATCCTGCAAAGTTGCGTACGAAGCCCAAGCACATGGTCATCACGCCCCATAGTGCTGTGATTAGGGGCAGCCAGATTCTGGGCGATGCTTTCTTGAGGATGAGATTACTTGGGAGCTCACTGTCGGCAGGAGACGGTTAGCAATTTATGTTTAGGTGCTTGGAGGATCTTGACTCACCTAAGAACATAAGTGAGATAGTAAACTGCCAGGCCAATATCATATTGGTGATCCGTAATACCAAGGTCTTCCTCGAGGCCGATAATCTTCGCGTTCCCGACATTGGTCCGGTCCAAAAAGGAGAGAAGAAAGAGTATTGCCAGAATGGGAAGAATTCTGCATACGCAGTCATTAGCCGTCTTGTATGAAGCAATTTTGGCCGTGATTTGTCTACCTTGTGTCCAGCTTCAACAGAACTCGCCGGGTAAGCTTCTGCTGGTATGCCAGGTCCTGCACTGAATCGATTGACCTATGCGAGGTGTCCGGCTTCTCATCATCAATTCCAACTGTATTCATGTTCACTGACCCTATCATTGTCAATTCCAAAATGAAAAAGAAAGCAATGCGAAGGGAGCATTCCGAACACACCATTGCTCTATCTAAGAACCCCATCCTGACTCTGACCGTCAATTCGGCCACCAATTCTGCGGCCGACTGCCGCAAGTGCGCACAGGCCGACCATATGTCATCTGGGGTTTTAGCCGCTAAGCAACAAGCAACACAAAGCCAATGTACTAAGTACCCCGGATTCCCCGGATTTTCTTCAGGCTTGGGCAAAAAGCTTGGCGATCGTTGTAAAAATACGGTCATTACGCTGTAATAAGACCGTCTCGGCATCAGAAGCCCGCCGGCTCATAGATCTCCCGTTCGGAGTGTATTTCTGGGTACCGAGGCAAATATAATCGCTCAGTTCTCCGACACTCCTAACATGAGGACATACGGAGGGAAGATTGACAGGAAGAAAGTCATTATGTCAAAGTTGTCGAACAGTCTCAAGGCGCTGATTAACAACCCCAGTGCCCGTCCAGGTACTGCGCCTGCTCCGCGCAACATTCAATCTGTCTTTCACAAGATCCAACAAGATGCCGAATCTAATTATGTCTCGCAGCCTTCCTGGGTGGCTCTTTCAGTCAGTTATATCTTTTCTGCTATCGCAAAACATGCATGAAGCTAATTGATGGCGCAGACAGCAGCCACAATGACCATGAACTCCCCCGACTCCCTCGGCATCCTCTTCAACCAAGCAACCTCGGCATCCCAATCCCCCGAAGAAAGCGTAGCAACCGCAGAACTCATGCGCGAAGTCGGTCTCAAATGCATCAGCTTCAACGGTATTCCGCGCACAATCAACTGCCTCAACGCCTTCAAAGCGGGCCTGCCCGAGTCCGTCGCCGCGAAGCTCTCGAAAACCCCGACCCGCACGCCCACGGTCGAGAATATTGATGAGATCCGCGAGCGCGGAAGGGCTCTCTGGGATTCGATCTATCGGCCATTCGAGAATAAGTTGTATGAGAAGCTTGCAGATGCGCATCCGGATTTGCCTGTGCATATTTTAAATGGGAATTATGGGGCGCTGTTGTCTGATCCTGCGGGGAGGTCGACTGGGGCGAATGCGGGGAGGATGTTGACTTCAATAGTGGCTGTTGCTTGCCTGCGTGCGCAGATGGGTGTCGGGCCGCAGGTTACGTCGCATGTGTTTGGGTTACGGAAGGCGCTTGAGGATGGGACGTGGGAGACTGATGTTGAGGGTGAGAAGGGGGCTAGGTGGTTGGCTAGTGATGAGGGTAATACCTGGATTTTGAACAGCGTTGATCGGATTGTCGAGTCGATTAGCCAGGGTGAGGGAACGAATTTTGCCCCTGGTAGAACCTCCAAACTGTAAACAAGAGGCACCGTCTTTGTATATACGTGATCTTGTGTATTTTGTTGTCAATATAAACTGAAGGATATCTCATATGTACACCGTCTTTATACACTACCTAAATATATCCATGAAATACTATGTTACAATGCTTATGCTTATTCCATGACTTTCAAATTGTCCGCGACAGCAAACTCAGCACCTGTCTTGCTCCGGACTTCCTCAACTTCCGCACCAGGGGCCAGCTCTGTCAACAGGAGTGTCCCTTGGGTCCGGTCAACTTGGAAGACGCACTAAATCCCACTTGTCAGCATGCTTTCTTGTTTCTCATCAATCGCATATACTTACCAGATCCGTGATGATCGTGCTAACGCAGTTAGCACCGGTCAAAGGCAGACTACAATCTGCCACAACCTTTGGAGAGCCGTCCTTAGCCGTGTGGCTGGTGGCCACCACAATCTTGGTTTGATCGGGGTTCGAGATCAGGTCCATGGCGCCTCCCATACCCTTGAAGACCTTTCCGGGAATCATGTAATTGGCAAGGTCACCCTTTGCGCTGACTTGCAGAGCCTGTCATAAATTGTCAGCTTGAAATCATCTTGCACCAGCAATGAAGAGACGAACCCCCAAGATCGACACGTCGACGTGCCCACCCCGAATCATACCGAATGACTCGGAGCTGTCAAATGTAGAGGCTCCGTCAACGAGGGTAACGGTTTCCTTTCCGGCGTTGATAATGTCGCTGAAACCTGGTTAGAAGTATATAATCACAAGGATGGTACAGTAACTTACGCATCGACTTCATCCTCCGTAGGGTACGGTCCCTGGTCATTATGTTAGCTACCGAGCATGGCTGTAGCCAAAGATCAATACACTTACCATTCCCAGAAGACCATTCTCTGACTGAACCCAAACCTTTACATCCTCCGGAAGGAATGACGGAGCTAGTGTGGGGATACCTGTAAAGTATTAGACTACAGCGATATAAACTGAAGATACATCCTTTGCTTACCAACACCCAGATTGACATAGTACCCCTGCTTAAGCTCCTTCGCAGCTCTCTTGGCAATCCGGTTCCTCTGAGCCAGAGCAGCACTCTTCTCTGATTTCACTGCGCTCTCATTATCGGCCGAGCGCAGCTTCTTGATCTCGATGCTCTTCGGATCGGTAGCAGGAATAATCCTGTTCACGAAGATTCCGGGCAGGTCGACGTCGTTGGGGTTGATTGAGCCGACGGGGACAATGTTTTCCGCTTCCACAATGGTAAGATCCGCTGCTTTGGCCATAATTGGGCCAAATGCCTTGGTAGTGTAACTGATCCTACTTAGTTCTTGAAACCAGCAAAACCGGGGCGCACAAGACTTACCGGAAAACACAGTTACCAGCTTCGTCTGCTTTCCATGCACGGAGGATCGCAACATCACCTGTGATAGCAGTTTCCATCAAGTATGTCTTGTTGTTAAATTCTCTGGTTTCACGAGGCTTGCCATGCTCCACGACCTTGCCGGAGGCATCCATGCGAACGGGAATTCGTCCATCCTGAAGGAAGGTGTCTAAATAGCAATCAAGTCAGATATCTTTATGTGCGAAGCGCAATCTTTGGTATACTCACGAGCTCCTGTTGGGGTGAAGAATGCCGGGATCCCAGCGCCTCCTGCACGCATGCGCTCCGCTAACGTGCCTTGCGGACACAGCTCGATGGAAATCTCCCCTGTCAAATACTTCTGCTCAAGAGGTTTGTTATTGCCCAGGTATGAAAGGATTAGCTTGTTAACCTGGCCCGCTTGTGTGAGCGTCGCAAGTCCACCTTTACCAGGAGCGCCAGCATTGTTCGAAATCGCGGTTAAAGAGTGCAAGCTCTTTGATCCCCGACGGTGTATAGCGGAAATGAGGGTTTCTAGCAGCCAGTGCCGTCAGTTACGCCTATTAATTTCCTTCAGTGAGTTAATACTTACCAGCAACACCGCAAAGGCCAAACCCTGAGCTCAGAATAACAGACCCGCTTTTCAGGTCAGCGACTGCCTCGTCTGCATCCTTGAACAATTTTGAAGCGCCGCGCTCAATTTTTGGGGCCAGTCGCTGTCGCGTACTTGGGACGGTTGAGTATGGATTTGCACAGCCAATGGTACCTGGCTGAAATGAAAGTTGCAAATTTGCTCTGCAGCGAACTCCTACTTGAAGCCGGGGCCGACAGACGGAGAGCGACCTCCGTGATAGGGACGATGCTGTAGCCCGTAATGTCGCCATAATTGTTGATTCTTGTGTCCCTATTGAGAATAGAAAGACTTTAAAGGTCAAGATTCAGGAACAAGACAATTCAAAAATAGGAAATCCGCTAAATATGCGAAATGGCGAGATGACGGCATGGCCGGGCTTCGGGGCTATTTCTGGACGCCGACGGAGGCGCAGGTCCGCCCCTCCTCCGAGACTCTCAATGCAGAAAACAACCGAGGAAAGTTGCCTTTACAGATTGAAATCCGAGCCATTGGTAGCAAAATCCAGCCAGTCCCATCGTAGCATATCATCAAATGGGACGTCCGGGACGGTTGTGCCAAATGCTGTACCGGCTCGGTTCACAGCATCGATGATCTGATCGTCAGACATTGCAGAGAACTGCAGAGGCTCCATCCAGAGTAGAGACGGCGAGGCTGATGGCTGAGCGGTTGCGACTATGGGGTCATACCCATCTAAAGATGACATGGGCTGCAGTGCCTCCGTGGATCCCATTGCTCTCCGTTGATCGAAGTGGTTTTGAGAACTCGATCCCACAGGCGCTCGTCGGATAAGCTCTCGTAGGAATCTCCCGTATAAGACAGAAGCGCCATTCCGGTGACTAGGGGTAGCCCCAATGCGCTCCAGCACAGCTGCGGTCTCTTCAATCAGATTTCGCACGCTTGGGGCCAGGCTAGATCTGCTGTCACCTGGTGTGACACTAAGGCTAAGCGCTGAACAAGCAGCGAAGGAGATCATGATCACGGTGTTGTTCGGCATCGACTTCAGGCGCGCCTCTCCCTGGATGGCAGCCCGCAGAACATTCAACGCAGAGGAAAGGGCGGCAGCGCGGAAAAATCGCTTGACTTCTATTGGCGCTGTGGGATGATTGATAACGCCAGCGTATGTCGACAACCGAGTATGGGTGACCAATATGTCAACATACGGCGGAAGCGAGAGTGCTTTACGGTATCAGCTTTTAAACATAGTAGTACAGGAGCTCAGGGTATCTGCTCACATTGACCTTCTCCAATTGCCGGCGCCCATGTTGCATACCAACTGTCATAGAAACTTTCAATCATCGTCTTGATTCTATGTATCGTCAGATGACAGTTTGGCGGCTAGTTTACGTAAACTTACGATTGAGCTGCCTCGGGTCCTGTATCGACAACTTGGTAGTTATCACAGTTGGATTTGACTTTCCGAAATAAATCGTCCTGTTGACAGGCAATTAGATCAATGCTTTTGATAACCACGAATGTTGCTCACCAGATTTCTCCTTAGCACGGCCATTGAGTTCATGGGACCGTCTCGCGAGTCTGCAATGTCTGAGATATGCCAATGATCACAATTTTCAACAAGGGTTGTTGGGGGGACAGTATAGCTTCGTCCACGAGCCAAACATACTCTGTACGTAAATAGTCAATAATAACTGCCAGCACTTTCCAATAGTCCATACATACCCTCGCTCTAAAACGAACAGTGCAATCCAAGCTCTCTCCCGTCGTCGCAGCAGTCGTCGACCCCATTCGGATCCAGCATCCACATCGTCAAAGCCATCCATATGCAGTGCTCTCTTCGCCTCAATGCAATCAGCCTTCGCTAGTCTTTTCAGAATGCTGCTGTCGAAGCTCGATGAAGGAACAACGATTTTATTGAGAGACAAATCCAATGCAACTGTCAAAGCCATCGCAATGTAGGCACAAGCATCATCATCCCCTAAGCAATTCCCCGGGGCCATCCATGGAACGTTGACCATAAATGCCAGGACTATCTCGACGGACCTATGTCGCTGTATGGTAACAGTGTTTGCCAAAGATCTACAATGCCTGAACAGTCTTTTGGATAAAGCTGCAGCGGATGACAAGAAAAGAGTAGTTGCAGCCAGGATCGATGTGAAAAGGAATGCAGACTGAGCGCGTACAAACGACACTGTATGAATTGGAGGATCGAGTCCCCATCGAGTATGTGCTAGGTTCTGGTAAAAGCTGTTACAGCCATAGTCAGTCTCTGTCTGCTAAGAGTAATTTCCGGGATTTAACATACAAAGAAAATAGCGATTCCGCTTCTTCCACTGTGACAAGCCCCAAATCTATGGGATCCAGTTCTGGACCGACATCCCGACTAGCTCGTACAGGAACGAAAAAGGAATTGGCGCCTGAATCATAGTCTTGGGTCCGGGATATTGCCGGCTGTTGCCGTGAAGGCACAGGGGCTTTTTGCGTCTCAGCTGGTGATAGTTGGAGATCAGAAGCTCTCGCGAGCAACTGCAAAGGATTCTCCGCATCATCCAGAGCCAAACTATCTTCCTGTTCGCGAGGGGAAGGAAGGCTGCGGGTTTGGTCTGGATTCTCTGAAAAGTCATCTGTTTCGCTATGCGAGACCTGCTGCTGGTCTTGTGCCTTGCCGAGCAGTTCTTGCAGATTTGAGATGACCTTATGAGCAGCATCAGATGCAGCCGCGTCTTCACTCCTGGGGCGCTTGATGGCTTGTTCTATTTGGTATAGCGCCTTTTCCAGGCCTGTACGCTTACTAAATCCCATACTTTAGTGCCATGTACCAGCCATAAGGGAGATGATGTACTTACTTCTTGACACCTTTCTGCCTCCCCACGTGGTGACTAGGGACTATGCATTCTAGGTTAGATTGCTTGCATCGATCGCAGGGCAGTTCATTCTGATCCCGGTTACATCGGATCTTGCTTCTTCTGCAGTTGAGACATGCAGCCTGCTTTCCATGCGAGATCCTGCCGGATTTTGATACCGCAGCGTGTGCATGGTCCATTACTTGTAAATATAAATAACGCTTATGAAAGAGCCGCCATGCAATACAACTGCCCGGAGCACAATCTGACTTGATAAGTGATAAAATGGAGTGAAGCGGTAAAAGTCCGATGTTGTTTAAGCAGGGATCGCCAAAGAGTCAGATGCAATGGGCTGTCGGCAGTTGGTTTTCAAAAAGCAAAAGTTCTCCAATTGAGTGCAGACGAATGAGGAGAAATTGGAGACAAAGATAAGCCAACGAATAAAAAACGCAAAAAAAGTGATCAATCGTGATCGTCTTCTGAAGAAGCCGAACGCGGGGGTCGAACCCGCAACCTTGAGATTAAGAGTCTCACGCTCTACCGATTGAGCTAGCCCGGCCGGGCTCTTGAGTTTCCGGTTTCTTATTATGATTCACTAGGTCATCCAGTCATCCTTATGTCACGACCATGACCAAGTACAGTCAAATCTCTTTAATTCGATACTCAATAAATCGATATCTGGCTAATTCGATAGAAACCGACTGGAATAATTATTTTTTTCATACAAAACCACACAAATTTCGATATTTTCGATTATCGCCTGAATTCTTGGAATCATCGAATTATCAAATAAACCACCCACTCCGCTTGGAGGAGTCAAAAATACCTTATCAGTCTATTTCAAATGACCAGAGAAAAGCTCTAAGGCGCTGGTTTCAATCCCAGTATCCAAAGCCCTGCCAGGCAGATTGCAGCTTATGATTCGAAAGGCAATATAAGCACCGTCTTAGCCAGTCTACTTTAGCGAGATCCTTTCTGCGAAATACAAGCATCTGGACAACGAGAATCTGTCTTCTACCTCTTTATTCCGTGAACGATCTGCAAACTGGCCGATTCTTGAGAGTATACTCTCTGATTGGGAGCGATCCATTAGTCAACAAGGTGGTTTCTTGAACAGCCAGATACTGGTTGAGAAAGCAAGACAAATCCGGCCTCAAATTCCCAATATCGGCATCTGCCAACCCCAGAGTTTAGCGTGGGCTGGCTTGCCAACTTCAAAAAGCGTCATCATATACAAAAAAGGGCTCACCACGGTGAAGCTTCATCCACGCCCCTTTCAGCTGCTGAAGAAATGAAGAATATTCGAACATTATGTGGGGAATATAACGAAGAGGATGTCTATAATATGGATGAGACAGGATTGTTTTGGAGGAGAGCACTCTCAACTGGACTTTCAAGCAATAGTCTGCCCAGTATTAAGAAAGACAAGACAAGGATCACACTTGTTGCCTGTGTCAATTGGACAGGAGCAGATCGCCTTTATGGATCATTGGCAACTCAAAGGTGCCTCGGTCTCTACGTGGATTGAATATTCAAGCCCTTGGCGGTGTCTGGACATCAAACAAGAAGTCTTGGATGACATCTCTTATTATGAAAGATTGGCTTCTTGCTTTCTATGCTCATATTGGACGCCAGCGTTCAGTCCTTCTCATAATGGACAACTTCCCAGCTCATATTGGCGGTGTTGAATTAGCACCACCAGCAACCAACATTAGGGTCCAATGGTTGCCTTCAAACTCTACAAGTATTTATCAACCACTTGATCAAGGCATTCTCCAGAACATGAAAATGTATTACAAGCGCAGATTGTTGCACTACATGATTGAGCAATATGAGATGCAACTTGATCCACTATCAACTATTACATTAAATGACGCTGTCCACTGGATCCTTTCTGCGTGGAAGCATGAAGTGACAAATACTACAATCTATAACTGCTTTCGAAAAAGTACGGTTATCCAGCCACAGCTTCCAAATATACCAACTGACCCTATTCCAGATTTGTCAACTCTATACCGTGAAGTTCAGCGAACAGGCCATATTCATGAGGCAATATCACTGGAAAACTTCCTTGATCCTGTGGAGGAGAATATAGTTGATATGGGGGAGCCTGTTGATTTTGATTCTATTATTGCACTGCATACGCAAGATACTACGAACTTCCCTGTTGAAGAGGGTCGAGGAGATGAAGAAGATGGTATCATAATCCAGCCACCACCAACAGTTTTCCAGGCACTTCAGACAATCCGTACAGTGCTAAGGTTCCAAGAATACGCACCAAGTTCTCAGCATGAAGATATCAATGTACTACAGCGGTTAGAGCGCCAGTTGCAGCAACAGGAACTGGATTCGCGGACTCAGCGGACATTAGATTCATGGCTTATGCAACGAATATCAATGCCAAGTTTATTCAATAATTCGATAATTTGTTAATTCGATAATAAATGGTTGGGAAACTTCGATCGAATTAAAGAGACTTGACTGTACATATATCTCAAAATGCAAATCCTTCGCCCCTCAGTCACATTTCCTCAGCCGCCAAAGGCATAAGCGTCATTGAGTCTTGCCTTAACAATCGGCGCAACGTTTGCATTCAGCCTGGTCTGAAATTCCTTATATAATATAGCTAGGCATTCTTTATGCAGTTATACGAAGTTTACAGAGTACTCCATATCCCTTCAGAACTGCTTTAGCGGAGAGAAAGCATGATGGGCACTCCGCTTTGTACCCAGATTGGGTCGCCATAAAATGACGGTGATATTGAAAGATCTGAAAACAGATTTTGTGAAACTGGTGGGCATGGAAATTATATTCGTTTTGGAAAAAAAAGAAAAAAGAAAAAAGAAAGCTATTCGATATTCTGGCAACTGTACAAAAAAAAAAGGATTTGACCGACGCAGGGCTCGAACCTGCAATCTCTTGATCCGAAGTCAAGCGCCTTACCATTAGGCCAGCCGGCCGGTAATCCTTCTTTATCCTGAGCACAATTGTTTACTAGTATCTATTAATAGATAAAGGATAAATTGAGATATTCCTTGATCTAGACATAACACTTAGTTATGCTATTTGCATTGGCATTTAGCTGGCGCTGAAGCACATCAAAATAAATCCATTCAACATACGCCTAACACTGTATCACCAATGCATAAAGAATGCTCAAAGGCAATCGAAGGCAAAGAGGGAAGAAAACATAACAGTAAACAAGGAAACTAAATCAAGGACATAACATCGTAAGAGGTCGATCTACTAAGCCAAAACACCAAAACATAGTCAATCAATTCGCAGCCCGAAGCGCCCGTAGCCTCGCACCCAGCCCATCCTCCAACTCCGTATCAGCCTGCTTCTGCTCCTTAACATCCTCCTTAGGAGCCGCATCTGCATCCAGAGCCATCCGCATATCAACGCCCGCATCATCCGCCAATTGCTCCATCATCCGATCAACCTCAGTCTCGCCCTCGGCACCATACTCCTGCATCGAGACACCCTGCGCCACATCCTCGATCGCACTACTCGCGATCTTAAAGTCCTCCGAACGGGCCAGGAAGTTGTTCGCATGCGAAACGAGATGCTCCAGATTGACGCTCTTCGAGGCCGCGTCCAGACCTCGTGAGGCTAATGCCAGTGTCCGTGATGTGTCCCGGGTGCTCTGGGCGGCTTTCAGTTCGTTGATGATCACGTCTGCTCGGGCGGCTTCGGCGCGGAGGGTGACTTGTCTTCGTTTCTCGCGGACGGCCGAGGCGGCGTGGATGCGGGCGATTTGGAATTCGCGGTTTTTCATGGCCTTGTCGGCCTTGGCTTTTTCAGATTTGAAGGTGGCATCGGCTCGGGCGGCTTCTTTCTTGAGGCGGTTTGAGTGCAGCTGGTTTGCGCAAAAAGAGGGCGTTAGTAGGCAGGAGAGTTTGCGCCACGCAGCGGGGTTATCACTCACTTTGACATTCGTGCGTGCCTCGAAGATAGGATCTTTTCGAACCATTTTGTCTGGGCGTATTGATGAATCAATAAATGGGAAATTTACGGGAGTTGAAAGAGTGTTATTGGATGTGCAGTGGAAGAAGTGCAAGTTCTAGACATGCCTACAGGCGTGGCGAACAGATCGCCGCCGGGTGCGGAGGCGGAGCAACACTGCGATTCCGGCTGAGGCATTGCCTTTTTTACGGATTATAGAAAACAGACACAAAAAACAGGACTACGACATTTTCATACAAAGCACAAAAACCAGGAAGATAATAGTTAATATTGGATTATTATTCGTCGAATTCATATCTGACTAGCCGGATCAACCGCTAGCTATATCTCAGTGACACGTGAGTTAAAAACACATAAAAGTGTAAAGTAATATGATACAAGCAAGAATAAAAGGCGAAAACAACAATGCGTTCACAGAAATTCCTTGCCCATAAGCAGAGACGACAGTGTCTCACCCATAGTATTCGAATTCGAACGCCGTGAAGAACTCCGATTCCCAGTAAGCTTCCCGACCCGCGCTAATCTCAAACCATTGTTATTAGATGTAGAAGTTCGTTGTCTTCGAGGGTGCCCTGGCTTCTTTTGGAGACAGTCAATTACCAAAGCCATGGTCAATAGGGTCTCCCAGTTCTGTCGACCTGCGACGCCATCAATAGCGGCCGCCTGGTGCCCCCGGGGAAGACTGTCGCTAACAGCCAGCTGCAATGCTCTGCCCGTCGCATCGCGAAGTGGACGCGCCAAGGCTGGGCTGCACGCTAGGAGTCTGGCGAGAAGTCTCATCCGGAAGACCGTGGGCCTGCTGGTCGATGTCATCGAAAGAGACAGATTCGGGGTCGAAATTAACCATAGAATCAAAGGGAAATGCTGATAGATCTCCGTGGTCGAAAACTCCAAAGGCGAACCCATCTTCAACGACCGAAGAATCAGGCTCAGCGGACGAATCACCGTGGAATAGGCGGTGGAAGTCATCGTCAGAAAGAGGAGCTGCAACATCACGTGCAGCGTTAGATTCTGCGCCGGAGCCGAGGTCGAAGAGAGGGAGGGCGCTTCCAACTCCTTCGAGTCCAGAGACGGACACTGCAGGTCACACAACATCGCTGCAGGATGTTGTGTCGCGTCGGAGGACTCAGCCAGAGTGGAAGGCTTCAAGGTAGGAGAGTAGTCGGTGACGGATGGGGTGGGGAAAGGAATCCGTCCCATGGGAAGCTCATCGCCCTCCTGCTTGAACAAGGTAGGAGTCAAAGTAGGGGATTGGGCGGCCGGCGAACCGGGCTTGGGAGACACACTGCGAGATCCGCGGACCTCCGCAGACAACTGGGCGACTTGTTGGTTCAGACGGTTGTTCTCAGTCTCCATCTGCGTCAGGCGCGACAGGAGGAACTGGTTCTGTTGTTCCATCTGAATCTTCTCGTTCTCCAGCTTCTCCATCTCGAGTCTCTTGCGCTCGCGGGAGGTTTGGGCCGCGGCGCGGTTGCGAAGAACGCGCTCAATACGACGCTGTTCCTTTTCATCGTCGGTCTTGGCTCGTTTTCTAGTGCTTGTTAGTAAACTGGTCTTGCGTCTGTGTACTTCGGATGGAACATACCTAGGAGGCAAGTTGGTCTTGGGGACTGGGAGTTCCTGGCCCCATGACTTTCTCTTCTTGGCGGGCTTCTTCTCATCTGCCTTCCTGTCATCGCAATCATCGTCGTTCAGAGAGGTATCCGCGGGGGACACGGTGAGGGGCATGTCCGATTCCGGGGTGCCCCGCAACGAGTCGATCGAGGAGAACTGATCGTCTTCCATGATGTACAGTATGTAGACGTTGCTATCGTGACAAGACTAGCTGTAGTATGTGGGTGTCGTTGTTATTGTTGTTGTAGGTGGTCGTGGTGACTTAATAGTGGGGAGGGTCTTGTCAAGTATAACTGATGGAGACAGAGATCGTTGTCCAGGCCCGGGTTCAATAAGAGTTAACCAGAGGCCACGGTGGCATAACTGACAAACCGGAGTCACAGCCCCGGAGAAACACGATGGAAGGCAGAAGACAGGAGGGAGAAGACGTCAATGGGACCAGAATAGGAAAGAGGTAGAGAAAAGGACACAGTGTTCAGATCACATATAAAAAGCGACTTGAGGAACAACGAAAAGAGAATCAGACCAGAGGGAAACGTCGCCTCTTTAAGAGGCCAGCGTGGTCAGTTCCAGGCCGCAAGGGGGGCGCAGTACTGGGTATGACGGTATCTTACGCGTGCCCCTTTGATGGAGTCTTTGTTGGTGGAGGCGGGGGGTGAATCATACGGTAATTACGTGTAAGATGGAGCCAGTGATGGTCTGGCCACGCACTGCGCCCCTGAGAGGCTGAAACGGAGTGCGTCAGATCTCCGAATCTTCCGCCACTCGCGTTGGGTCTCTTTTGGGTCCCTACGCAGACCGCTGGAATCTCCACCGAAGCCCATCGAAGCTGGTTGGCGGTGAATGATGCGTACTCCATACTCTGTTACTTCTATGTTTAGGTTGTCACTCAGGCACTTCTGTAAGGCACCTTTGGTAGCACCCTGGTGTCTTACTCGTATAGCACAATTAGTGATCAAATACGTACCCTGAATGCAATGAAGCAATCCCATGGTATAGGCATCACAATAATATTACGCTCGATTATTCTCAATATGTACTCTGTACGTAGTACTCATCTGATAGATCAGGGGCTTCTTCGGGCGGTCTGGAAAGGAACCACCGGTCAGGGATAGTGGCTGGAGTGGACTACCACTACATCCCGTCCAGCGCTGCCATTCGACCAAATCATCTCATAGTGCTCTGGAGTCGTCTATCAGTGGGCATTCCCATCTTCCGGGTACTCAACAGGACTGGGGACTTAGTTACAGAGTATACTCCGTACTCTCCGTGTGTCTATACAAAACAACCATAAACAAAAAACACATATTGTAGCACCAAAAACAGATACGCCATGTACTGTATTCACAGAAATAATCATAGATCCATAATCATGCCATAATTTTTTATTTCCCCTACTCCATATCCATCGTGTCGTCGCCCGCCTCCAGGGCACTCAGCTTCTCCGGATCGGGCACCACTACGCCCCGACCCCGGCCGGCCAACAGCTCCCGTCGCACTTCCGGCCCAATGTCCTTGTGGCCCCGCACCAACAGAAGATCCAGAAGCGCTTCCCGCTGATCTTCTGTAATATCGTTGCGGTATCGCTGCGCAAACACTAACAGGCATTGGTGCCACAACACTGGCAGCTTGTAGTGCTTGGCCCCGCTTCCCGATGGCCCGTCGGTCATCATCGCGTCCTCGCCATTGTCACTGGCCCGGAACCGTAGGAAATGGAACACTAGCGCGTCAATCACCTTGTACGGAAGTGCGTACTTCTTCTCCAAAAAGACACGGATGAACATGTTCACCGCTCCCGTGCTCTCCAGCGACTTGAGCGATTGTTCCGCCGCCAAATCACACATTCGGAGAAGGGCCGCGGCAGAGTGCAGGACCGGAATTGACACTCGTGCAATCACAGACGACACAATGTGTGCCTCCCGCAGCGTACAGGTCCCGCCCGACACGAGTGGGAACAGCAAGCCCTTGAAAAAGCATGCCGGTTTGTACAGTGCCTTCCGCAGTGCGTTGTAAGTGTGAACATTGAGTTTTTTGGTCTCGCGGATCTCATCGCGGACCCGGTCAAGCAGCACCATCGAGATGAATTCTTGAGCAACAACCGCTTTGGACGAAATGAAAAGTCTTGTGGCTGCATACACGGCGTTGGCCGTCCATGACTCCGGTCGCGTGATGTCGAGGAGGGTCTCCCAGTTGGGCACCGACGGGAGCACCTTGAAAGGTTTCGGAAGAGGGCCGGACTTGTAGCGAGAAAGAATCATGCCAACCCTAACTTTCATCAGCACCGACTACTCCGAGAGGGATCATCAACTGTAGAGAGGTGCCTCACTTTTCATATACTTCAACTGCCTTGGCCGGAATTTGGACTGCATCCTCCGGTAGACCACCACCTTGAATGAAATCGCTGTCACCAGATTGCTTTGCTTCGTGCTCCGCAATCTTCTCGAGGATCAGATCTGCTAAATTCGTAGTCTGGCCGCCGGCGCCGGGGTTGAATATGGGGTCTTCGTCGCCAGCCGGAATGAATTTGTTGAACATATCAAGGTCATTCGGGTCGACCTCCTGTGATAGCATTAGACATATTCCCCAACCAATCATTCAATCAAAAAAATAGCATACCGCTTCCTCAACTTCCTCGTCCTCGTCGCCCCATTCGTCCTCTCCGAACTTGTCCTCGTCATCCGACACAGGCTCTTCACCTTCCAACCGCGACTCGAAATCGAAAGCGTGGTTGACCTTCCCGCCCGTCTCTCCTCGTGCGGCCTTCTGCTCAGAGGCATCTTCATCGGCTAGCTCCTGTCCGATCTGCAGAATCTTGCGCGACTGTTTCGCATCGACAAAGCGCTCGCCATCCTCTCCATCTTCGTCCGTCCGCGACTTGCGCTTGTTCTTCTTGCTGGGTTGAGTCCGGATATGGCCCACGGATGTCATATCATCCGCCAGAGGGTTATGTCTGCGGGCAGCTGCAGCGCTGCGCGAGGGTGTCGTCGCTTTAGGCATGGCGAACGATTTTTGCTCGGATATCTCGTAACGGTTCTGGGTGGGAATCGGTGGATAAGTGGAAAGACCCTGCTTCATACGAGGTCGCCGTATGCTGCCTGGCCAGTCGATTGACAGGAAACCGGACTAGATACCGGTGAAAGGTAGATATTATCCTAATCTCTCGACTTTTCTTCCACCCGCATTGGGAAATTGTGTGTAAATTTTAGATCACGTGCGATTAGACCGGGCGGTCTGTAAATTTTTTCTGCGATACCCACTTCTAAGGACCTTGCCGCCTTTGAATACGTCACCATCATTGGTGAGAATATATTCACCGCCCTCATGCCCCTTGACTCAAACCCGATTTTCAGCCAAACAGATCCACGGAGGGGATAATTTTCTGCTGGGGTAACTTTCACTGACCGCCCTTGAACTGCTCGTCTTCCGCCTTTGCGCGTTAGATATGGACATCATAGGGACTGAGTCTTGACTGTTCGCTTTTATTATGAATATTGTGGAAATATCCAATTAACAATTCTCTCGATTTTGCACATTGCTCTTTATCGGCTCTGTAGAAGCAGAAGCGGATTTTTGATACGAATACAGGTCCTTCGGAGATCCTTGTTGCGCGACTCTTTCACTCAGTTAATAATAATTGAATCTGTGGTATGTCATGTCGGATGAAGTGATTGATGAAATGCGACATGATGGTACATCTGTCATGGATGTGTTAGGGCTTGGTTTATCTCCTTATAACCAGGCGTCCACCACGCCTTCCTGCCCAGGCCTATCTCTTCGACTACTACCAGTATCTCGGACCTTGCTGACAAGTTTCCCTTCGCAGTTCGTTTACAACTTCCATCTCTCCTTGAGACTTCTGCTTTTGTCCTTTTGTACCCCGCGATAGCGCATGTCCTGTTTTATATCCGGTGATCCCGCCCCATTGTCGCAATCGCACATCAGACGAGCAATAATCCGAGATCTTGGTCATTGAGACGGCATCTATATTAGCGGGAGACGTATCTTGCTGTAGCAAGTAAGGCGCAATGGCGTCCGGACAGCCAACAGGTGTTTCTGCGCCAACCTCGAATGTCAATTCGCCAGGGGGGACGCCATCCTTTAATGGTGCAAGTCTAGACTTAAACCCAGGTTCCTCACCAGCTCCTCCCAGCAATGCGTCGGTGCAGCTCGACACGAAATCGAAGCGCAACAAGCGTGATAGCCGCAAGAAGCGAGAAGCCAAGGGCCTAGACCAGGAAAGCGCACCACCACCAAAGAAGAAAAGTGCTGTCGTACAGAACATTGCGCTCCCGAGCTCTGATCTCAGTATACTGAGGCCTCTACTCCTTGCCGAACCCAAACATTCAGACTTATTACCGCCGCAGCCACGGCAGATGAATCCCGTCACCCGAAAGTCATCAAGCGCAAACCATCAGCAATGGGACTTTTATGAAGTGGTGGACAAACTTACAAATAAGAATGGTTTCCGCTATAGCTATGCCATAGCTGACCCAGGGTTCCCGCATATCAAGTACCGTCAGACCGATCTTCACCCATATCATGCACGTTTCAGCTTTGAAGATTCTCCGGCGGCGATTCAATTCTCCAAGGATGCCCTTGCCGTTACCACCCCCGAGCCATGGCATACTGCACGAGCAAATGTATGCGCGCGTGAGGGGACATATTATTACGAAGCACGTATCATAAGCGGTGTGGTCAATGACCCTCAAGCGCCACCAACGAATGGAAATGCCAAGCCGCCGTCAAGGGGTCATGTTCGCCTTGGGTTTGCACGGCGAGAAGCTGATCTTGACGTGAACGTCGGCGTTGATTGCTATGGGTATGGGATTCGCGATGTGAACGGGGAAGTGGTCAATCGAATGCGCTGCGAGCACCTCTTCCCCAAAGGCGAGTCCATCCGTGAAGGCGATGTCATTGGCATGCTCATCACCCTCCCACCATTGTCCCTCCACAAGAAGATCGTGGAGGGCACATACGACCCTGCAGTCGACAGCAACGCTTTTGCGCAAAACTCAGAGCATCCCTACAGTTCCAACATCATCCGTGATCGTATACCCTTTCATTACAAAAACGACTTCTGCTGGCAGCAATCAAACGTATTCCCAACAAAACACCTCCGCGACTATGCCTATAACCTGAAAGATACACCCAGCCAGGGACCCCCATCACCATTAAACAGTGAGGATGCTTCCATGCGCACACTACCAGGATCCAGCATCACAATATTCAAAAACGGCGTCAAAATGGGCACGCCGTTCAAGGAACTATACGCATTCCTCCCACCTGCTAGTCGTCTCGCAAACGGCACCAACAACCTGGGTCTAGGGGAGCGGGAAAACGCAGACGATGGGATGATCGGCTACTATCCCGCGGTTAGCTGCTACGGCGGAGGTGCGGTCGAATGTCGCTTCGAGGGTCCGTGGTGGTTTGGTCCACCGTCTGAGACCGAGAACGGTGAGTCCGTGCGGCCCATGGGCGACCGCTTCAACGACCAGATAGTCGAGGATGTCATGGCGGACATTGTTGACGAGGTCGAGGCTATGATGGTCTGGGGTGGCGTGGATGGTGATGTCGTTGGGAATGCACAGATGGATAGCACTGAGTCCGGTGCTGTTGGTGGTTCGGAGGTTCTGAAGGGCGGAGTTGGGGCAGCTTTTGAATCGGTAGGGTCTACAGGAGGTAATAATACTCCTACAACGGGGGCGGCTGATGGAGCGGGGCATACTGAATTTGAAGACGCTGGTACGCCGAATGTGGAGGCGTCAGACGTGAAGGTTGAGGATACTGCTGTTGATCAGGACGTTGAGATGTCTTGAATTCTTAGACATTGCATTTACTTTGGATCCGACTGTGTTTTATATAGCTCAAGATACCGCAGAATACAAATATCTGAATTAATGGTTCAGACTGCAGGTCTTTTCTAACTGTACTACGTACAAGCCCGTTAGACTAGAAGTAAAGATTTATAAGATCATCAAGCTAAATCGTAATACTGTACAGGTATATCTGATGTATAATTTTATCTATGACATCTCGAGCAACTTATTTTCGCTCGATCAGCTCGCCTACTTTCAAGACAAGCTCATCATTGCCGTATTGTCCAACAACCTGAATTCCTGCCAAATCTCCCTTCGCCGAGTCCTGAGCTGAGACAGGAACAGAGATGGCTGGAAGCCCAGCCAAGCTCGCAGGAACAGTGAAGACATCGTTCGTATACGAATCCAACAGAGAAGTCACCGGGTCACTATCCAAGAGCTTGGACAGCTGCGGAGGTGAGGAGGGAGCAGTAGGACAAACAAGGACGTCAACATCGGCAGACTTAGATGCCGGCTCTGCAAGCGAGTCACGATAAGAGTTAAACGGGTTTTTTGTGCTGAAAACGGCGTTGAAGTCTCGTTGGACAAGACGCCGGACGCGCTGTGCTTGGATGAAGTAGTTGTCTATGGCGTCTGCGCTTAAGCTGAATGCGCCTAGTAGGATTCGTCTCTTCACTTCTGATCCGAAGCCTTCGCCCCTGGTGCTGGCGTATAGCACATTTTCCGTTTTCCCGTCACTGTCGGGGCCTTCCGCGCGGGTTCCATATCTGACGCCGTCGTACTTGGCTAGGTTGGATGATGCTTCGGCGGGTGCGAGGACGTAATAAGCCGATAAGGCCTGCTGTGTCGACGGTAGGGAGACCGGTTGGATTGTATGACCTTTTTGCTGTAAAAGTGACAAGGTACGGGACCATGCGTTTCGAACAGATGAGGCGAGTTCGGAGATGTTGTATTCGAGGGGTACACCGATCCTAAGGCCGGAGGTCATGCGGGATGCGAGATTCGATGATTCTAGGAGTGAACGAATCCGGTTGCGAGATGCTAGGGAGATATTAGTCGGATCCCGGGGGTCGTGCTTGTTCATGATATCTGTAATGGAGATGCTATGTTAGCAACGACATGCAACTTGTGGGTGGGATTAAGGCATACCGAATACATGACGGACACTGGAGGTATCTCTCCCCATTATCCCAACTGTGTCCAATGAATTGGCATAAGCGACCACACCCCATCGTGAGATCAGTCCGTAGGATGGCTTGAAACCGACAGTGCCCGTGTATGCAGCTGGAAGCCGTACGGAGCCGCCAGTGTCTGTACCCAATGCTCTGTATGGAGGAATAACAGTTCAGCTCATGCGGAAAAGTTGAGAAAACCAAGTTACTCACGCATAACACTGGTCTGTAGCGACAGCCACAGCACTCCCTCCGGAACTGCCACCGACAGACAAAGTTCCTCCATCGTGGTCCTGACGGGAACTTGCGACAGGCCCAAACCGCGAATTTACCGAGTGCGACCCCATGCCAAATTCATCTAGATTGGTCTTCCCAGCGACCACGGCCCCCGCATCTTCCAATTGCTCGACGACCGTGGCGTTGAACGGGCTGGTGAATTTGTTCAGGATTCCGGATGCGCATGTTGTGGGGAGATCGCGCGTGCAGATATTATCTTTAACGGAGATCAGGCGGCCGTCCAGGTTCGATCGGGGCATACCTATACAAGGAACAATCAGTATAAATAACTATATCTTAGTCGGATCGGATACCCTTCTATATGAACATACCTTGCTCTCTGCGACGGTCCGCATCTTTCACCTGCTCCAACCACGGGCCGGAGCTTCGCAGAGGGGTAATGAAGGCATTGAGGGCAGCATGAGCCTTCTGGTTAGCTATGCATCTCTCAGCTTCCCGCAGAAGGGACATTTAGGCCTCTCTGAGCAAGTTGGCGAGAGAAGAGAGAAAAAGGTAGAAATCGTTGTTGATGTCAAAGATTCGCGCAGTGTGGTCCGTGCATTCCAGTGTCTCTGGAGAAAGCAGTGTCCTGACTTGCGTTGAAGCTTTTTTTTGGAATCGAACGAATCTTTATTGGTTTGGTATCAGGATATAATTGTTTTGTAATAAATTGATATTGCTACTCCAGAGGTATATAGTATGTGCTACCTCACACTATATATATATCTCTCTCTCTATGCCCGCTACAAACCATCAGCTTCAATTGAAAACTAAACCCACCGATTCCATGTACATAGGCCATTTCTAGGCATTCCCAATGCACAGCTAGACCGTATAGCAGCACTGAAACAGGAAACAACTTCGAGATGATTGAAGCTGAAGCTATACAAATGTAGACGCTTTTATATCCGTCGGCCCGAAGAAGAAGCGAGAACGACGTCATTCGGAATCTCTCCTCCAAAAACATCATCCATCTTCTCTTCAATACCCCCTTTGTACGGAGTAACAATTGATCTATCCAATATAATTGTACAATATGTTCTCTCGCGCAGTTCTACGATCCTCTACTGTGCATGCCTCTCGCAGCAATGGCGCCGCTCTGGCGTTGAAAGCTAGAGCTTCGACTCCTCTGGCTGCGAACCCATGCCGGTCACATTTTATCAACTCGCTAGAAGCAAGAAGATATATCTCGGTATATGGCTACACACAGGCCAAGGCGCTGGTGTACTCGAAACACGGCGAGCCGAAGGATGTCCTCAAGTACGTGACCCGGGATCTTGCGGAGCTGCCATAGCTTTGCGCTCGCATCTATCGCCATGCGATTGCCAATGCTGATTGGGATTTTCTCTCCAGACTTCACAAGCACTCCATCTCGGCACCCCACGGTACACAAGTCAACCTCCGTCTCCTCACGGCCCCGCTGAACCCGGCCGACATCAACCAGATTCAAGGCGTCTACCCGAGCAAACCAGCTTTCGAAACCAGCCTGGGCACCGGGGAGCCCTCCGCCGTGGCCGGAAATGAAGGCGCCTTTGAGGTCATTTCGACCGGGTCGGGCGTCCAGAAGCTCAACAAAGGCGACTGGGTGATCATGAAGCGCACAAATCAAGGCACCTGGCGGACGCACGCCCAGCTGGACGAGTCGCAATTGATCAAAATTGAGAACAAGGAAGGCCTGACGCCGCTCCAGGTTGGAACTGTTAGCGTTAACCCCGTCACCGCTTACCGGATGATTAAAGATTTCTGTGAATGGGATTGGTTGCGCGCTGGGGAGGAATGGCTCATCCAGAACGGAGCCAACAGCGGTGTTGGTCGAGCTGCTATCCAGCTTGCGCGAGAGTGGGGAATCAAGACCCTCAACGTGATTCGTGACAGAAA
The DNA here is from genome assembly GCA_039880815.1 of Aspergillus intermedius. Classification (NCBI taxonomy): domain Eukaryota; kingdom Fungi; phylum Ascomycota; class Eurotiomycetes; order Eurotiales; family Aspergillaceae; genus Aspergillus; species Aspergillus intermedius. Next base: position 32,972 of record JBDODA010000019.1, on the reverse strand, counting down.
GACCCCCGAGGAAACCGATTCGATGAAAAAGGAGCTTCTCGACCTTGGCGCTACCGCTGTGATCACCGAATCCGAATTGCTCTCGGCTGAGTTCAAGAACACGGTCAAGAAACTTACCCATGAGGGTAAGGAGCCTATTCGTCTGGCTCTTAACTGCGTTGGAGGCAAGAATGCCACCGCATTGGCCAAGGTTTTGGCCCCTGGTTCGCACCTGGTCACATACGGAGCCATGTCCAAGCAGCCCGTCGCACTGCCGTCTGGTCTTCTAATTTTCAAGAACCTTGCGTTTGATGGTTTCTGGGTGAGCAAATGGGGCGACAAGAACCCCCAGCTCAAGGAGAACACCATCAAGGACGTGCTTGAGCTGACTCGCGCCGGGAAATTCAAGGACATCCCTTCGGAAGATGTCAAGTGGACCTGGGATACTCAGGGCCCTGAGCTCGCAGATAGTGTTCAGGGAACTCTCTCCGGATTCCGCAGTGGAAAGGGCGTGCTTAAATTCGAGGGCGGTGATGAATAAAAAGGAAGCAAAAAGAAAAGTGTACAACTGATGTCATCTGAACTATCCAACTGTAGATTCATTGTGCAAATGCTAATAATGCTTTCCAACTTCACCTGTACCAAGTTTGTACCCTAATAGTAGGATCTACAAATAAGATTGTAGTCTAAGCCCTGACTATGAAAACGCCCATAAGTATGCCATGCTGCCTTATGCGCATTTCCAGTTATCCTTAATCCAATCTAAAATGAGATTGGTCATGCTCATAGAAGGCATATACACATCGCTATTTCGCGGAACATCGATATCAAGACTTGCAAACTTGGCCGCGAGAGTTATGTACCGTTCGATGAAATCGATATAAACCAAATCTACAGTTTCTGGTGCCACAGATGAATTGGCCGACACCAATGCTTGAATGCAATTGGGAACACGGTAGAAAGAGATAGGCGAGTGGATAGTGTCATCGCCGTCAGAGCCCCCGTCGTCTTTGGTGGTGTATCCTGGAAGTGATTTAGGCTTGGAATGACTCTGGCTTGACCATGACAATAGAGCCTGTCCGACTTTAGAGGCAAAAGACGTACGGGTGTCATCATCAGAAACCACTCTGTCATGGGGGTATGCGGACTGCTCTGGTGGTGCGAGAGCCCATGTAGGATAATGGGCGGACTGCTGCGACGTGGCCAGAATCTGGGGTTGCTTGTTTAAAACCTCAACAATCAACTGTGCTTTATCGTAAGGTACGTCTTTCAAGTAACGGAACCCGCTTGTGAAGGGAGACAATATGTAAAGGGAGTCTTGGGTAAAAGGACCCTTGAATAAGTCAAACCGAATGGCCCCGGTATTAACAATGGCGATGGCTGGCTTGCCGCTACGCCTGTCATCCTTCAAAGCATCGGGAAGTACTTCTTTCTCGAGCCAAGTATAGATGTTGTTCTCACTGGGGTACTTGACGCTGGACATCCAGAGGTTTCGGGGGGCGCAGCCATACACTTGGTCTAGTTGTAGTGCGTTTCGCGATTCCTGAATGAGCTGAGAAGTGTTATGTCCATGTTCCGTAGGGAAAGTCTGCTCATCAAGACCTGTGTGATGATAGAACGAGAAGAGATTGTTGTCAATGTATTTCCGGCTGAAGCGGGGAGTGCTGGTGGAAAGACCATCAATTGACGCGAAGCCAATGGTCTCCATAAACCGGCCACTTGCCAAGCCATAGGCCTTGTCATCATAGCGTGCATAATCACGAACATGATAGTGGCCACCAAATATTTGGATGGGTATGTCCCATCGAACAGCCCGAATTGCTTTGAATATGGTTTCTGCTTCCTTAGAATGAACGGGCACATGCCCGGCCACCAGGAAGAGATCGACATCCGTGTCCCGGATGGCTTCCTGGAACCATTCCTCCTCGACGGTATCTTGCACGCGCTGGACGATCGTGTTATTATAGTTCATGGTGAAGTCGAATAGGAAGCCAAACGCAACAATGCGGATCCCCTGCTTTTCGGTAGTAAATTTCTTGTACCGAGGGGCAAACGGCACGGCATCTTTGGTGATAGGATGGATGATATCGACATTGGAGGCTAGGTAATGGCCCCGGAAGTTATGCACGGTGGTGTAGAATTCGGCCTCGGACGTATATTGCTTGTACAGCTCGTGGTTTCCGAGTGTGAGCACATCGATAGGTTGCTGGCGCAGAATCTCAGAAACATAGACACCCTTGGGCTCTGATGAGTCCCAGAGACCGTTCCCTTCGACCCTGTCGCCTGTATCGATCACCAACAGATCCTGACTTTGCGCCTCTGCCTTTTCTCGCATCCGTGTAGTGAAGGAGACATAGTCACCCCAATCCGCGGAATACAATGGTTCCTGCAAATGACCGGCCAGCCAGCCATGAGTATCTGTTGTATGGAGGAAGTTCAACTGACCCCATTCCAAATCGCGCAGCTGAGCTGGGATGGGCTTGGGAGCAGAGGGTTGAGCAGCGAAGACATGTTGGGGAATAGAAGTAAGCAGAAATAGCAGAGACAAGGTAAACACAACCATCATCACCGCCAGCACCATCGACAATACTACTACTCCGCACACAGATGGGAGTAAATCGGACGGTTACGTAGACGGAAGCAGAAGCCGGTGAGGGCACGGCTGAGTCAGCACAGGCCCAACAAGCGCCCTCACCAAAAATAACGTCCGAGAAAAAACAGAACGAGGAAGAATAACCCCGGAAGACAGTCTGCTTTTGATAGCTCGATCTCAGGTCTTTCCCTTCTTCTTTTGATCTGTTCCATTCGTCCGAACCGCTCTTCCTTCCATCTTATCTATATCCTTCCCTCAGCCCGGCCATGGCTGCTCCCCGTCTCTTCCGTCCGGCAGCTCGCCTGCTCTCTTCGCGCCTTTCCTCGACTCCTCTCCGCCCTGCGTTCCAGAAGACCGCCTGCGCACCCTCGATCTTGCGCTCGCGGGGTTATGCTACGGAGACCGGTGGCACCAAGGAGGTCACTGTTCGTGATGCATTGAACGAAGCTCTCGCCGAAGAATTGGAAAGCAACCCCAAGACTTACATCCTGGGTGAGGAAGTTGCGCAGTACAATGGAGCGTATGTCATATCGTCCCCATCAATGCTTGGCAATATATATGGAGATATGGGATGTTATATGGATCGCCTTTGACTGACATGCTTGGGGGTTGATAGTTACAAAGTAACACGAGGTCTGCTGGACCGCTTCGGTCCTAAGCGGGTTATCGACACTCCCATCACGGAAGCTGGTTTCTGTGGTCTGGCAGTTGGTTCTGCTCTGGCCGGCTTGCACCCCATTGTACGTTTTTGCATATGCACCGATATATAACATGGAATGCCTGAAGATAAGGAATTGCGACGGACTAATGAATCATTTGTACAGTGCGAGTTCATGACTTTCAACTTCGCCATGCAGGCCATTGACCAGATTATCAACTCTGCCGCCAAGACACACTACATGTCTGGTGGTATCCAGCCTTGCAACATCACCTTCCGTGGTCCCAATGGTTTCGCCGCCGGTGTTGCTGCCCAGCACTCGCAAGATTACTCTGCCTGGTACGGTAGCATTCCCGGTCTGAAGGTTGTTTCGCCCTGGAGCTCGGAGGATGCCAAGGGTCTCTTGAAGGCCGCTATCCGTGACCCTAACCCGGTCTGTGTTCTGGAGAACGAGTATGTGGTGACATCATGTGCATCGCTATCGGACCTGTGAACTGACGACTTGTCTAGACTTATGTACGGCCAGGCTTTCCCGATGAGCGAGGCGGCCCAGAAAGACGACTTTGTTCTTCCCATTGGCAAGGCCAAGATCGAACGTCCTGGAAAGGATGTTACCATTGTTTCCGTTTCCCGCTGCGTTGGTCAGTCGCTCAACGCTGCGGCTGAGCTAAAGCAGAAGTATGGTGTTGATGCGGAGGTTGTCAACCTCCGCTCCATCAAGCCCCTTGACGTGGAGACTGTTATCCAATCCCTGAAGAAGACTGGCCGCCTGATGGTTGTTGAGTCTGGATTCCCCATGTTCGGCGTTTCTTCCGAAATCCTGGCCCTTGCCATGGAGTACGGGTTTGACTACCTGACCGCCCCGGCTCTTCGTGTCACCGGTGCTGAGGTCCCTACCCCCTACGCTGTCGGTCTTGAGAACATGAGTTTCCCTCAGGAGGACACCATCGTTGGCCAGGCTGCCAAGCTTCTGCGTCTGTAAATCAGGCGGGATTCTTATTTTTTTTTTTTTTTTTTTTGAGATGTAACGTTGAACGAACTCCAGGGAGCCTTGGAAAACTCAGTAGTAAGATCATGTGATTAGTACCCTTCATTGTTTTGTTCTTTCTTTTCATTTAGCCCAACGTTGTTCATTTGTGTACCATTATCAGAGGATAAATCGTTTTTTTTCCCCTTTCTTGATCAAAGGAAATATGCTCCGTCCCTTTGTCTTGTAGAGGCCCTCTATCAAGTAGCAAGACAAGATCGGTACTCGAATTGCGCATTGACCTTGACTACAGAGATGACTTGCATTGCATGCTTGTATTCCAACTAGCGTTATTATGAAGGTGTTTTGGACCATGTCTAAGCATATGTTGATTGATAACCAAAAAAGAATTATTTCGAACCATAAACACCATTCTCCGTTCAACGCCGAGCCACAGCGCATCCACATGTAGAATATCCTCTGGGGTATATGCAAGTTATTTCCGTCACAACATGGCAGAGTGAGCTCCTGCACATTCCGAGAAACAACCAGTCGGTTTGCGCGGGTTATAGTACGCTCTGCCTGATTGATCATTCGAGTACTCATCTTCTGTATCACTTTCCGCCTGGTCGCCCTGAACTATCGTCTCTTTTGCCCGTTGATCTGGGACCTGTCCACCGGCCGGTTTTGCCGCAACCGGCTCGTCATCCTCATCATCGTCCCCGAGGACGTTCTTCTTTACCGCAGGAGCGGGAGGTGCCTTCACGGTGCTGAAAGAGCTCTTGAACCCTCCCTTCTTGAAGCCTCCACCACCGGTTGTGCCCCCGGTAGTTGTACTGGTGGCTTGGTTCGTGTTGATAACCCTTAATCCAGCTTCCGCATCCGCCTTTTTCTCCGCTCTCCGGGCCTTTTCTGCTGCGTTGGGGTCTCGCGATAATTGCTTGAGATCTTGCAGGCGCTTGCGGTGTTGATGATCATAGGACGAGATGTGTGCTTCGTATTCTGGATGGCGCGAATAGGACTTGTTGCAAAGAGTACATGTGAAGGAGCTCAAGGCTGATCGCGCAGATTCGGTCTGTCCGGAGATCTGGTTAGTTGACAATGAGCGACGAAAGGACCTGAGAATCATCCATACCTTGGGTGCTGGGTTGGTAAAACCGCGCTAAATAGCATGACGATGTAAGCCAGCCTATCAGTATTTAACGAGCCTTTTCAATTGGAAGACGGAAGATGGAGGACCAGAATAACCCAGGCGCATTTTGGGCACGTGTCGCCGATGGTAGAGACATACAGGAGCCATTCTGAAATATCGGATTTAAACTGGCGAAGCAAACGTGTTTCTATTCTTCACACCGCGATAAATGGCCTGATACGACCACTTCGTGCAGGAAATTCTACTGGACAAGGAAGTGAAGCGGATGTTGAAGTGAAGCCCGATGGACGTCAGACCGGCCAATCACACCGCTGATATAGAAATGACCATTGATCGTCGAACAAAACAGAAACATATGTACAGCACAACTTGTGCATACACAACGCCAGTGATGACTGTGATGAGTTGACGAGATTAATAGATTTCATGGTTTAACCAGTTTGATTTTTTATTCTACCTTTTTTCTTTTTTCTTTTTTTTTTTTCGTGTTTCTACGAGCGCTGCATACTTTTTTTTTTCTTTTCTTTTTTTTGACGCTTTTCTCTGCGTCACTCGCGCCACTATGAAGCCAGACGATTTCGATACTCGGTCTGTCATCTCCATGCAGGAGTTGGAGCCTTCACCGGTGACAGATGAAGGCCCCGATCTGGAGAATGGCGATTTATTCCCCGATTCCGAAAAGGCTACACCATCACCGCAAGGAAATGGCAGCGGATTTTTCGGCCAAAAGCTCGGGCTGCGGGGGCAAAGCTGGGATTCATGGTGTATGGATATGAAATGAATCCCTAATAGCTGTTCCGACAGGTGTGACTGACCATGGGTATGCCCTGCAGTATCTGCAATCCAGAAGTACTCAACATATCCGCCAACGCTGTTTACCGTGTTGCATTTCGCCAACACTTCCCTAATTCCGTTGGCGACTCGCTCTGTTGCGGACAGTGAGAGCTATCTGCTCCTCACGAGAGAGATCTACCAGTCGCCGTCATTTGAACATCTCGTCCTCACCGCTCCAATCCTCACTCACATTGCTTCGGGAATCGTGCTCCGGAATATTCGTGCGTCTCGTCGGGCCCGGTTATATGGCGCAGAAACGCGGTCTCAAAGATATTCGTTAAAGTTCTGGCCTCGCATGACGCTACAGGCTCGCTTGGGTTATCTTCTGGTCCCTCTCCTCGGTACTCATGTTTTGGTTAACCGCATCACACCGGTTATGGTCGAAGGAGGAAGCTCGGGTGTTGGTTTGGGATATGTCGCACATGGTTTTGCTCGCAGTCCTGTCTTCTGGAACATATATTATGGGCTCTTTGTTGCTGCAGGCGTGTGGCACATTGTTGGAGGCTGGGCTTCATGGATGGGATGGAGAGTCACCACTGTACGGAGAGAACACCGCAGTAAGGGCTCTCTCGAAGGACATTTGGGAGAGGCCGAAGTCATTGCGCAGCGGGATAGAAGACAGAGAAGGACAAGGTGGTCAGTCTATGGCATGGCCGCTATCGGAACCGCCGTCTGGCTTGCTGGTGCCCTGGGGACCATTGGGCGCGCCGGGGCTGGTGGTGGTTGGCAAGCGAAGAGCTGGAACGACATCTATCGCCAGGTCCCTGTGATCGGTGAGTGGCTTTGAGTCGAAATCCTGTAAATACAACGATAAAACAGTATAAAAGTACATCAATCGAATAATCCTAACGTCGTCATGTGAAGTTCTTTTTCTCAGACCGGACATGACTGGTATCAAAGGTTGAAAATCAATCACTGGGTGATGTGAGGGCTAATAGCGTATATGTTGCCATATCTGGGCATTCCATTCCATTTGGAACTGGGAAGTTGGAAATCGGAACATTGGTTAGTAGTTGGGTGAATGACCACCAGCGAATATTCGCTGTCGTTTTTTTTTTTTTTTTTTAATGCGACATTCTCCACGGACACTCTCTCTCGTCCCCGCGCCACGCCCTGGGAACTTATCCACAGTTTGCTAGAAGAATCAAAGCAATTCCACCACTGGGTGAGCAGGACATTAACCGGGAACAACATGGGCGTTTCCGCGTCATCTATAGAACATCCGTCGCTTTTTTTTTTTTTTTTTTTTTTTTGGAATTGAAGGATAACTGGAAAGACATGACAGGGCATTGCAGACATGGTCCTGGCTCCAGAGGAGCAGCACGACCAGTAGGATGCCTCTTGGCATGAGTTCGACTGATTGTGGCAGGGCGGAAAGCGCCCCTTGCCCTGGAGAAATGTGAAGTCCACTGGGACATTGCAATCCATGGTGATCAAAATTACCATCTTTGCCGATGGGAGCCTGGCTACCGCCACTGATATTGTCATGCCATGGGCGATTTGCCCACTCTCTCATCCATGCGTGAAGCACCACAAACCCTGAAGACCTCATGTATCTCAACTTCACACCTGATGACCGGACCTGTTTGGGCTTACCATTGGAACTGATCAGTAGTCCATCTGCAATGGTCCCAAGTCCACCGGCAAAGAGGCAGCAGAGGGCGCGCTAGCCCAGGTTGCTTCTCATAGAAGCTTATCAATCAAACAGATGGACAAAGAAAGAATTTCTGCCTTCATGATTGCGCTTATCAGTTGAGCTAGGGTTCTTTAAGACCTGCAATTGTTATATATCCAGTAACCGAGCAACTCGAGGTCGCATACTTGGAGTCACCAGCAAATTCTTTACTGTACCCAAGCGTAGAGGTTAGCTGGATTTTGATCATACCGAGCATGCAGTCCGAGAGGATTTAAGAGCAATGAAACATACAACCAGAAGGGACCACAACCCGAAATCCTAATCTAACTTTGGTTTGAATACCAGAAATGTTCATGAAATGAAGCCGACCCTCATCATGGGGGCCAAATGAACCGTGGATCGACTCTGGGTATTGGACCCTTTGTCGTGGTACTTGGCATGCCCCATCGCGTTTGAGTAGATCTTGGCCGCAAGCATAGCAAGAGTTGTCTAATATCGTGGCTAATAGACTTATGGATGGATAGAAGCGCTCCAGCCGACGTATGGGCTCGCTAGTGCGGGCCAATCGCAGCGCAGCATAACGGAGCCGGAGGCCCTTCCATATACTGGATCCCTAATCTTGTATTCAGCCAGCTTCATGTGATACTGAAAGTCCCCGAGACCTTTTGCTCCATTCGAGTTACTGGTTCGAGACCATGAGCTCATTTGGAAAATGATCAAACCTTGGGATATTATTTCTGATTGTACTGTTTTGCTCTTTTGTTACTTTCTCCATGCCCGGGATATGATTCAGTGTCAACGTCAGTAGACTCTGTCTCTGGCACTGGTATCTGGTCTTCCCACACAGATGATGACAAGTACTCAGACATGAAAGTTTTGCTTGGAAAAGAAGTCTATCATTCGAATTTGACCCAGACGGAAAGCGAACGCACGCAATATAAAAGAGCGTTGTTGGCCAAAATGGTCAAAACTGCAAATCGATGAGCAATTGTGTAGACCCTGATATCGTCAAGTGTCCAGATAGTTGGCATGATGCTGAATGGGACAAGGCAGGCTGTGGAGTAAGCCCGATTTTGGGTCAAGAGATTCGTCTCTTTCGCGAGACTGATTTTGCAACAATCTGGCGGAAAGCTCATTTGCTGCTCTGCTGCTACTGTACCTCAAACATGCACCTGTGCCTATGCCATTTTCCAATGGCAAATATGTCGCTGACAGACTTGAAGGGCGTGGAAGCGTCCCTGAATGCAATAGGCAATGTCATGTTGGCGAAGCCACTTTGTTTAAATCATCATGGTGAGTGCAGACCTCACAATATGTATATATAGGACTCCCATTAACCGTTTCTCAATAGTCGTGGTGGATTCGATGCCGAGAGCAGCACTCAGAAAGTGAAGTCGGGGCGCCAAAGTCTTATGCTGCGACGCTAGAGACTGGAAACTGCCACGCAGGGCGGCTACTGGTCCCATTGATTTGACCGCTTCTCTAGAAATCCGCTTTAAACCTGTCAAGTGATAGATACAGCCTGAGTAACTGCAAGGATGGCGAAAAGAGCATTTCCGGGAGCAAAGACTGATATTTGTTAGGTACAAGTAAGCATCTGACCTGGAATGTAAACGGGAAGGCAAGGCGGCTCACAATAATTCAAGGCAAATACTGCTGTCCAAGCGATACTCCCATTCATGATTGTACATGGAGAGGTGGCAGCGGGGTTGTTTCGCATGAGCTGAGAGAGATGCGGACGTCCAAGTCTTGCGGCATCTGAACTTTCAAGGAATGGTAGCAGTGCCCCAAACACGGCTCAAGACGAGCATATTATACCTGTAAGAGCTCTCTTCCCTTAACAAGATCTGCACCGACTGATCTGCGCCGCCTCCCTTATAGTATGAACAGCAAAATCCCTATAGGCAGAGCAACAAGCAATGATCGAATTGAAAATGGATTCTGGCACAATCACTGGAACAATGCTCACGCGCTCCCAACCGGTTCGCGTTAACCCAGGTTCGCCGGATATCTGCAAGCCATCACAACGAATTTACGATGCACTCGGTTCGGACACAAACCCTTCCTTTTATACGCTGCTGCAAGACGCTGCGAATAGAGCAAAAAAATATGTTGGAAAACTTCAAGCGTCCACAATCTGACGATGCTTATGAAAGGCTGCTTCTTCGGGTTTTGAAGGACGACGAAGAAGCCATCCAGCGAATTCTGACCCCCCCCTTTCGTAAGATAAGATGACTGGTCTCTTGCTCGCCCTTCATATTCTGAGTTCCTGACCCGTGGATTATGATTTATAGACCGTGGCCATGTTTCAGTATTTGAACGAAGGGGATGTAGTCACTCGTATGGACCGAATTTTCCGTATATCACCAGCTTCAGCTAATCGAAGAGTACACCGCGGGAGGCGACGGGTGAGCTGCACGCCCTTTACTCCTATACCAAAATGACTTGCTAACTGGTTTCCTCAACAGCTTGGCAGCGCATTGGAATTATGTAAGTTGACTTCCCTTATTGCCCGTTGTAAAGAAATGAGACTCGCTGACATTGCACTCAGATCCGGCCTACTTCTCAAGAGTGTCTCGGACTTCGCACGGACATTCACCACAAATAGAATTGCAGCCATTCAAGGTGATCTCAAAAATTCCACCACTGCCTATCGTAACAGAGTTGAGAAGACATTGTTGGAGATCGAAGACAAGATTCCTAGCATGTATTATCCCTTTGAGGACAAACTAGTTCAAGATTAAAGGGGGTTATATACATTTACCTTCCACAACAGCAGGCGGCGCTTGTAATATGTACGCCAAGACTCATCATCAGTTGTGGTGTGCGCTGCACAGCCATTCCTGCCTGGCATATATATGAGAGAGCAGTGTAGAGCTAGAGGCTATACACTCTAGTCTTTTGCTTTTTGGTGCAGTGGTTAAGCTTCTGAATGTTCCCAGGGGTCGCGCCGTGACACATAGAATTCTGCACGCACATCAACAATGGCTAGCTTAATCTAACTAACATTTTCCTCAATACAGCCCTGAATTCGCTTGAATTGTTACTTGAAATCAAGATCCCTCTTCAGGTTTGGATCAAGGTTCTCAGAATATTCCTCATTCAATGATTTCCAGTAGCCATCCACAAAATTCACATAGCTCCCTTGTGGGAAGCCAGAGGGTTGAGGACCCTTGTTAATAATATGGAGTGCATTGTCATCAATTTGGACGACGTATCGATATCTTTGAAAAGGTGAGTCTCCTGGGAGGCCCTGAATGGCTTGTGGGTTTTCAGCAGGAAATGCATCTGCAGCTCATTGTTGAAAGTGCATGCGAAGCTGATTTTTGGATGCGCCATTAAGTAAATAAATCTTTGTCTTCAAGAATGTCAAACCAAGGCTTTTGCTGAGGCACGCAGTGATTTCAGGTGATTTAGAGTCTTTCAGTTTCTCTTGCATCTCCCGAGTATGTTTTGCCCAAAGACCGTGCTTCATTATCACTGTAAGTACAACCGTAGAATACCCAGCTCCATTTTCTAAGGTCCTCAGTTTTGATACATTTATCAAAGTGCTGCATTTCCTCCATGGTTCTAGAAGTAGATGAAGATCTGAAGCACCGAAATGCGGGTCCAACAAGTCTGCCTTTAAATGACGCAGGGACTGAACAAGGGCGAGTAGAAAAGGCGCTTGAACAAGAAGTAGCGTCCAAATGGATGGACAGGAATGAAAGGCTTCTGCAAAAAACAACATTTAAGAAACTGATAAAGCGTTCCAAATCAGAATAGAGGAGTGTAAAAAGTCATGTTGTTGCAAGGCGCTAAGGATCAATCAGGAGAATTTCATGTGGTCCGTGCGCTTTTTTTTTTTGTTGCGATAAGATCTGCTTAACCAACAGTCCTCTTTTCACATCCAAGCCAATCTACCCCATTGATACGGGCTCGTAGATGCGATCCATCCTGCGGGCATCTTCTTTATATCCCAATATCCTCCAATCTACCTGCAAGTCGAAACCTACTGGCGCCAGCCAGCTCACCCTCGTCCTCGGATTGTCACCCCGCGAGCAGTTCCTGAGGGCTCTCCGCAATCGTATAAACGTCGGATTCGTTAGGAGATTCCATACTTCATCACTGGTCATGGCAGCAGAACCAGCTCAGGCTGCTGACCAGTTGGTGCAGCATGATAGCAAGGAATACAAGGCAGTGAAGGAAGGATTGGCATCTATCTTGACCCCACCAACTCAGAGCAAGACGCAAGCAAAGGACGGCAGGCCAGAAAGGCCAGACCATGAGGTTCAATCGGTTTTCTATAACCCGATCCAGCAGTTCAACCGGGACCTAAGTGTACTCGCGATCCGGGCCTTTGGAGAACACGTGCTAGCGTCGAAGAAACAGAAAGCAGAGAAGCGGAAACAGAGAGCAGCGGGAAATAAGAAAGGCACGAAGCGAAAGAGGGGGGAGGCGAATGGTCAGGATGAGAAGCAAGAAGCAGAAAGTGTGCAGGAAAGTAAAGTCGCCGAAAACAATGAGCCAGTCGCGGAATTGCATCCAGAGCAGAACACTCCGCCATCATTTACTATCCTCGACGCTTTGTCTGCCACGGGGTTGCGTGCTTTACGATATGCCTCGGAAATCCCGTTTTCCACCTGTGTTGTGGCCAACGATCTCTCACCCTCGGCGATTCAGTCGATGAAGTCAAACATCGAGTATAACGGGCTTGGGAAAAAGATTCAACCCAACATAGGCGATGCGCGTGCTTATATGTACAGTTGCCTCAGCCCTGGAAGCAATGACCAGGGAACCCACACGGGGAAGTTTGACGTGATTGATCTGGACCCTTACGGGACGGCTGCACCGTTCCTGGATGCGGCAGTACAGGGTGTCAAGGATGGGGGTCTTCTCTGCGTGACTTGCACCGATGCTGGCGTCTGGGCTTCGAATGGGTATCCCGAGAAATCATTTGCCTTGTATGGAGGTGTTCCAGTCAAGGGGGGTCATTCTCACGAAGGCGGACTGCGTCTTATTCTACACGCACTCGCGACGTCTGCTGCGAAATACGGACTCGCCATCGAACCACTCCTTTCTCTGTCGATTGATTTCTACGCTCGCGTTTTTGTCCGCGTACACCGATCCCCACATGAAGTCAAATTCACATCAGGTAATATGATGCTGGTTTACAATTGCGACGCAGGCTGTGGAGCATGGTCTACACAACCACTGTCAGCGACGAAACAAAGATTGGACAAGAAAGGGAACCCATTCTACCATTATGGATTTGCCCAAGGGCCTACCGCAGGTCCACACTGCTCCCATTGCGGGATCAAGACGCATTTGGCAGGGCCAATGTGGGCTGGACCGCTTCATAACCCCCATTATATCCAGAAGATTCTGGATATGCTCCCAGGAGCAGACAAGGAGATATATCAGACCACGGATCGAATTGAAGGCATGTTGACCACAGCGCTTGAGGAAGACCTGGACCTTGCCTCTTCTTCTTCTACTACCACCACGGAGCAGACCGATGCCGAAGCCGCGAAGAAAGAGAATGGTAACGAGTCTGCTGAGCCGTCAGCTATCATCCCGCGCCTCGACCCCGCAGCTCGGGAACCGTATCCTTTCTACATGAACATCAGCTACTTGTCAAAGGTGCTGCGCACATCGACGATGCCCGTCGACTCGTTTCGCGGGGCTCTTCGTCATCTCGGCTACCGCACAACACGCAGTCATGCAAAGCCGAATACCATCCGCACAGACGCTCCCTGGGAAGTGATTTGGGAAGTCATGAGAGAATGGGTTCGGCAAAAGTCCCCCATCAAAGAGAGTTCTCTCAGCCCCGGGTCTCCGGGGGCAGCCATCATGGCAAAAAGCCGGGAGAACCTCCGCAAGCTTGGTGAACAGGACCAGCTGCTGTCCTCGCTCAAGAATGAAATCCTGTCTGCTGTGGAAAGTGGCAAGGATGCCAGTGATCTGGTGACTAAGGTTGAAGCGGCTTTGTACCGGTCTGGCTCCAGACAGGCGTCAGGTCAAGCTACTGAGCGCCAGGGTGCACCAGTCGCTGTCCAGAAGCTAGCAATGACTTCTTCTACCGCCACACCGCATCCTAGCACCTTGGAGGTCGTATTCGACGAGGCTTTGGGCAGGGAGGCGTCTGCAGCCAACACGAAGAAACGGCTCGTTCGCTATCAGGTAAACCCTCGAGCAAATTGGGGTCCTCTTAGCCGAGCCAGTGCAAGCTAAGGAAATGAGCTGTGCGTTTAATAATTGAGATGAATAGAGGAATATGTAATTATACGAGACATGAAAGTGCACGCATGTATTTTGGATATTTTCACCCACAGAAAGTAGTGTGATATAGTACGGCGTAACGGCTGTCATGCGACTGCCCAGGTGATTTGGATACAAGATCTCATTTAGTCAGGTCGAGGATCAACCATGAAGTCTATTGCAGAATTTCATCAAGGAAAAAAAGAATTAATGTAACGAATCATGTCATAGAAACAGGTTCGAATACAGACATAAATCACACTCATGACACAAAGAATCAGAAAGCTCATTTACTCGTCTATAGATCATGCACATAAATCCTATCCACATTTTCCTCCGTTAACATGATTAGAATTGGGAAACTGCAACTGCAACGGCCTGAGAGTCACTGTGGCTGATGCTGACATTGACACTCTTCACGCCGGCTTGGCTGGCAGCGCTGGCCGCAGCACCGTGCAAGTTGACCACTGGTGCCCCGTTCGCGTCATTTGTAATCTCAATGTCCTTCAAGGGAGCACCAGCACCCTTGCTGGAGACACCGAGAGACTTGAAGACGGCCTCCTTGGCGCTCCACCGTCCTGCAAACGAGGCCTGCGGCAATGCAGCATTGCGACAGTACTCTTGCTCATTGACCGTGAAGTTGCGCTCAACGAACGTCTCGTTGTCGATATTCACGGCTTCGATGTTCTCCACGTCGACTCCGACCTTCGAGTTCTCGGCGGCATTGGCCTTGGCGAGGGACTCAACCACCTGACGAGTGCTTTCAGCTCCCTTATCCTCGGTCTTGGGAGGGACGGCAGGGAACTTGAGCTCGGAGGTCTTCTTGTCGGTCGTCACGCGATAATCGGGGTTGAGGAAGACCTGGCTCTGAATGTCGTCCTCGTAAGGAGCCTTGTTCTTGGCGACGAAGATGCTGTTGTTGATCAGGCCGTTGTGGAAGTAACGGTAAGCCTTCTTCTGTCTGGATTCAACCTTGGCCTTGTATGTCTGGAACTGGGCCTGGTCAAGGGTGGCGTAGAGATACTTGGGGTGGATACCAATGACCTGAGCGCCCTTCTGACCGAATCCGAAGGAGGTGACGGAGAAGGCCTTGATACCATCCGTTTGGATGCTACGGCTGGGGTAGACGATGTAGTCGAACTTCTCCAGCACCTTGTCAACGTTGTCGGCGTTGCGGTTTCCGGGAACAAGACCGGTGTCCAGGACCTGCAAGCAGCCGTTGAACATCCAAGCACCAGCAGCACCCTTCGGGTGACCCGTGAGGTACTTCTGGAAAATACCCATGAGGGCATTGCCCTTCTTGCGGCCAAGGTGCTTCATCTGCTGGCAAATGACGTCGGACTCGTTCTTGTCGTTGGCAACGGTCGAAGTACCGTGGAAGGACGCGACACCAACGTCGTCGATAGTGAGACCCCAGGTGGCCAGGGCACCACGCAGAGGAGCAATGCGAGAATCTTGCTTCCAGAAGTTGTTACCCAGGCTGAACTGTGCATCCTTCTCCTGGCGAACAGCTTCCCGTTCGACGTGGCGGGCACGTTCTTGCATGTATTCGGTTGTGTCGAACTCGGAGTCCTGGGCCTTCATGGCATCCACCTCTTCCTGCAGATAGAGCAGTTCAGACTCCTGCCACTCCTTGATTTGCTTTCGACGCAGGTCGAGCTGTCTCCGACGGTATTTAATGTCCAGGAGCGGGGACGGGAACTTGCCAGGGTTCTCACGGGCCGTAGTTAGGACACCTTGGCCGGGGGCGGGAACAGAACGTCCGATCTTGTCGGTGGCCGTGGTAGTCAAGGCCAGAACACCGTAAATGGGGACACCCATGTCCAAGGCCAGCTGGCCGCTCATGAGGAGTTGCATACCGCAACCCTGGGATTCCATGAAGCCGGCACGGGTGGTAGTGGTGGGACGCGACATCTCCTGCGGGGTGCGGCCATGAGCGAACTCGTCTTCGGCATTACTGGTCGCCTTCATGTTGGCGAATTCGTACGAGCCTTCCTCCTGGAAGTCGTCAAAACCACCGACGAAGCAAACACGCGCCTTGCCTTCAACGATGGTTTCGTAACCGATGTCAACAGACTCGACGGCCGTGGCACAAGCACCGACGGGGGTCTTGATGGGACCGGTCGACGACAGAAGCAGCATGTTGACCCAGGCGCTCATCGTGTTGATGAAGGACTCCTGGAGAATGTCCTTCTGCAGCGGCTTGTCCAGGTAGCGGTCCTTGTACATGCCGCGCAAGGCATGGGTACCACCAATACCGGAACCGATGCAGTTACCAACCTCCGACAAGTGGACATACTTGTAGAACTCGTACGGGTCGGTGACACCAGCCGACAGCATCGCCTCAGCCGTGCAGACCAGAACAAACAGGGTGACCGGGTCAACCTGCTCGATGATATCGTCGGGGATACCGTACCGCTTAGCGTCCCAGCCAGTGGGGATCTGGCCAGCCACAAGACGGTCAAACTGCAGCGCCTTGGGGATGAGGAGCGTAGCGCCCTTCCTGAGACGCACGGTGTATTCGCCAGATTCGAGCTCGAAGATCTCCACCTTGTCGCCATGTTCGCGCTTGAACTCCTCTGCGGTCTCCTTGGACGCCTCAAAGGGGTCGAGGTCGTGCTCGATGACAATCTCCTGGAGCAGCTGCTTCTGCTTGGGGTCATATCCCTTGAACAGCTCGGGCTCGATGAGACGGATACCCGAGTGCTCGAGAATGTGCTTCTCGTACTTGGCCTTGACGTCCTTGTCGTCGACGGGGTCGCCGGTCTTGGCGTCAACCCATCCAGCGTACGCCTTACCCTTGATCGGGCCATTGTGGTGCCGAATGAGACCCATGATCCATGCCATCTCTACGCAACCCTCGAGGGAGAATTTGCCATGAGCCTCCATCTCCCAGCGGGTGCGGGAGTTACCCCATGGTCCGACTTCAGAGAAACCGGTGACGACAACGACCTTGTCCAGATTGACCATGCCCTTGAGATTCTCGTTGAGGGGCTTGACATCCTTCTCCCAGTCGGGGAGGTTAGGGAATTGGAACTTGATGTTGGCACGAGGCTCAGCAACGACCTTCTTGTAGAGCACCGCGCTGTCCTCGCCGTTGACGATCTTGTTCTCGATGGCGGTCTCCTTGATGACGGCCTGGCGCACGTCGCTGGTCTCCATGATGTCGGTACGGAGCTTGGTCATGAGGGCCTTCAGATCGGGGATGAATTGCAGGCCACCGTTGAGGTCAGCCCACACTGGGTCGATCTGGCAGAGGTTGACGACGGCGGGGGCCATGAGACCAAGCAAGTTGAAAGCCATCTCTTGCTGGGAAAAGGTGCGGACGCCAAGCTTCTCGACACCTTCAGCGACCATGTTGTTACCGCTCATCAGGCCAGTGCCACGAGTCCAGCCAATGACAGCACCGCAGATAGTGAGGTAGTTGCTCCAGTTCTCCGAGTGCCAGCGGTTGAACAAGGTCTCCAGGCCCAGTTTGGATTCGGAGTAAAGACCATCATTTCCGAACGTGCCGTGGTTAGGGGACAAGGGAAGAATGACCTGAGCGGGCCGCGTCTCGAAACCACGGGTCTGCTTCTGGGCCTTGACGCTACCCAAGAGGCGCAGAACGTTGGTCAACATGATGCGGTGGGCGAGTTCGGACTTGGAGTCGAGAGAGTCGATTTCACGACCGTTCTCAGGGATGGCGGCGAAGGGAACGACAAAGTCCAGGTCCCATCCAAGACCCTTCTTGGTATCGTAGACGTATTCAATCAGGGCCTCGACATCTTGCTTGCTACCCTGGTTGAAGGGGACGACGACGAGCTGCGAGCCGCGAGCACCGTAGCGAGCGTACATGCCCTGGTAGTACTCAGTGACCTCGCGGGAGTAGCGGCTGGTGGTGACAATGACCTTGGCACCGCCGCTGATCAAGCCCTGGAGGACCTCTGCACCGATGGATCCTGCACCGGCACCGGTCATGAGGACATTCTTGCCCTCGAAGGACAGGCCGTCTCGGGCAGCAGACTCGAGGACGTCGAGGTAGACACCAGTGAGCTTCTTGTTGTAGTCCCAGCCGTGCTCCGACTTCTTCTTAAGGTGCAGGAAGGGAATGGTTTCGACCTTGCCAGCGCGCGGGGGCTTGATGCCGTTGCGGCCCTTCTTCGTCCCGCTGCTGCCATTCTCCTGGGGCATGATCTGGTGTTCGTTCATGTTGAGGGCGCGCAGGACATCCCTGTACAGAGCGTTGAATTGAAGCTCGGTGGCCTTGGACATGCGATGCTGCTTTTTGATCAGCTTGTAGACGCTCCGCAGGTCATTCTGAACCTTGGCGCGGTTGCTGTACTCCGAGATGGGACCAGCCTCGGCCATCTGCTTGACATAGTGCTCCAGTTTGCGAGCGCTGGCGCGGGGGACCTCCTGGTATCCGATGTTTCCGCGCGCGTCGATAGTGGTCTGGGGCGCGGTGGGGACGGCGACATCCTTGTAGACGGGAGACACGCCGAGAACCTCCTTGCAATTCTCGATGAGTTGCTGACCCAGTTCCTTGGCGAGGTGGTAGGTCTCGCCCCGATCCGTGGGGCAATTGTCGATATGGTATTGCATAAAGTCGAGGAGGAGCGGGTTGGAACGGTTCATGATGCGGATGCACTGACTGACGATCTCGCGGTCGACGACCTGGAGGCGTCCAAAGATGATGTCGTAGTACATACTCAAGGCATCCTGACGAGCCCAGTTCCAGGACGAATCGTACACACGGGCCTTGAGCGGGTCGAAGGATGGCTCGATGCCCGATGCGTAGAAGTCACCGTGCTCCGTCTGCCACAAGTCTAGCTGCGCCTGGAGGGTTTTCTGGGTCTCCTGAGAGGTGATGAAAGCCTTGTCACCGGACCGGAGGTCCATTTTCAGATACCGGGCGATGATCTCGAGCTGTTGCTTGAAGAGGGCACGCTGGTCCTTGGTCAAGGCATCAATAGCGGCAGGATCCATGAGCATGCCACCACTGCTAGCTCCGCTGTCACCACCGGCGGCCGGAGTGGACAGACTGATGCCGGCGCTGGCCGCATACTTATTAGCGGTATCGTCAAGGTAAGCCTTGGCATCTGCCTCGGAACCCAGACGGGATGGAGGCTCCATGGTGAGGGCCAGCAGGAGGACACCGTCCTGGCGGCCGGAACCCAGACCCCACCTGGTCTCCAGATACTTGCGAACGGCAGTGATATTGAATCCACCAGGCATCTTGGAGGAAACCAAGCGGGCAATAAGGGAAGACGACTGTTTACCCAATTGCCCGTTGAAGGTAGCCTGCATCGCGGCACCCAACTCATCCAGTGGGGTGTCTTCTGGCTTCTCTGGTGTGGAACCAAATTCCTTGCCCAAATCTCCGAGAATTTCATTTTGCAGAGTAGATTTGCCTAGACAGTCACAAAATCAGTATATTCATATATTAATATCCATGGAAAAAGAAGACATACCTCCCACGAGGTCTTTGATAGCTTTGGTCAGAGGCACATCCGCCAGAGACTTCTTCAATTTCTGAGCAACCAAGGATCTAAGCACATCAACTGCAGTGACAGGAGCATCTTCGACAGCGGCAGCAGGTCCAGCAGGAGCAGCAGCCGGGGCCGCAGGAGCCGCGGCGGGGGCAGCAGCAGCAGCCGGTGCAGAAGCGGCTGGGGTTGAGGCAGGACCAGATTCGGGAGCACCTTCGGGCTCCTCCTCAATAGGGTCGACATCATAATAGATTTCCTTTGCATCCTTGTTGTAGCAGAGAATTTGACGTTGTACGGAAGTGGCAGCATCGTAGGCTTCATATTTGGAGGCTAGTGTACGTCTGGCCATTCCACCCAAGGTGTCTGCGGGACCAATCTCGACGATACGTTCGGTGCGTTGCTCAGCGAGGACGACATCTTGAGTTTCAATCCACCTGACGGGCGAGGCAAACTGATAGGCAAGCAACTCGACCAGCAGGGTGTGCGAGAGCTCTTGCTCAACTTCGGGGCGCATATTTAGGGAAGGGTATCACGGAGGAAGATGGAAGGAAAGGTCGTTCGAGATGGGGCAGAAAGAGGTGAATATGTACAAGTCAGAGAGTCCAGTTGTCTGCTAGCCGGGGGAGAAGAGGATATAAAAAAAGTATTAGGTATAGACAGTTAAAAGGATATAAAGAAGGAGTCCTAGACAAGGGATTAGTATAACAGAGAAATTAATAGGTATATGGAGACATACCCCCAGATAGTGCTAACAATGGAGAAAGAGGGAGAGGGAGATGGAAGACCAGTGGTGGAGGGGAGGAAGAGAGAGTGTGTGTGAGGAGTGTATGGAAAAGACTGTATGCAAAACCCGACTCGGCCGCAATTCGGCGACTGTCAATACACTACAGAGTACTAGTAGTATCTGGCTTTTGGTGAGTGTTGGGGGGTTGACAACAACAGGTGGACCGGAGAAAAAAAAATGTCAGTGTATGGATCTGTATTAATCTGTATTGAGATGTGTTTGTAAGTGATGTTATTGGTCAATGGCTCGGATTAATAACAGGTGGATATGAATCGATACACATACTACACATGTTCAGTATGGTATGGTATGATACATGTATCTTTCTCAAGGCAGTACCCTGTAGCACCATGCTCTACTCTATACTTTCTGGGATATTACCCAGGGTAGAATGGATTATGATGCACAGAGTATGCTAACTATATCACGTCCCAGTGAAACTCGGGATGCCGGTATGGTACTGTAATACCGCCAAAGCTGGAACGGCCCACCAGGTCCAGCCCAACCGTTTGGACCTTTGGGGGGCTATTCCCAATTAGGAGGGACGTGGTCAACCAGAATTTTTATGCCGTTGTATGTGCGGAGGATACATAGCAGTAAAGAGTACTCCGTAGTATACAGAAATATACAGAATAATACTCCGTACTGGAGATTGAATTGTCAGCTGTTGAATTGACTGTGCACCTAGTACAGAGTACTACTACAGGCATAATTGTGCTGGTACTGGCGATCAACAACTGGCTCCGGTCCCCGCCATATCCATCCGTAACTTTTTTTTCCATAGTCTTCCTCGCTCGCTCTCTCTCCTCTCTCTCCCTCCTCCACCTCATATCCTCTCCTCCTCTTCCTCCTATTCTTCTCTTCCCTTCATTGTAATATTCTTTCTTTTTATGATCATTTATTCTTCTATTTGATTCCCTCTTGTGTCATTTTGCATTGCATCCGTTGATCACTGCCGGAGTGCTTGAGGTGAGCCTCACTTGAACTTGGACTTGAATGTTCTTGGTTGGAATAAGGCTAACAACTCAAAGAGCTAGAAGATTATCATCTATTATCCTTTTTTAAACGAATAGACACGACACCATTACCATCATCATGTACGGAACAGCCCCCCAGACGGGCATTAATACCCCCCGGTCCTCTCAGTCTTTGCGTCCTCTCATCTTGAGCCATGGCTCGCTTGAATTCTCTTTTCTCGTCCCGACCTCTATTCACTTCCACGCCTCCCAGTTAAAAGACTCTTTTACGGCTTCGTTACCGGAACCCACAGATGAGTTGGCCCAGGACGATGAGCCTTCGTCCGTTGCCGAGTTGGTCGCTCGCTATATAGGCCACGTCGCCCACGAGGTTGAGGAGGGCGAGGATGACGCCCAAGGGACATACCTGGAAGTTCTGAAGTTGGGTCTCAACGAGTTCGAGCGGGCTTTCATGCGTGGTAATGATGTTCACGCTGTTGCTGCCGCTCTGCCCGGCATCTCTGCAAAGCGTGTCGCTGTTGTTCAGGCCTACTACGCCGGCAGAGCTGCTGCCGGCCGTCCCACCAAGCCCTACGATTCGGCCCTCTTCCGTGCCGCCTCGGAGGAGAAGGCTAGCATCTACTCCGTCTTTGGGGGCCAGGGTAACATCGAAGAGTACTTTGATGAATTGCGGGAGATTTACACCACCTACCCCTCGTTTGTGGAAGAATTGATCAATCCCGCCGCCGAACTGTTGCAGTCGCTCTCCCGCGAACCGGAGGCCAGCAAGCTGTACCCCAAGGGTCTGGACATCCTGCGTTGGCTTCAGGACCGCGACACCCAACCCGACACCGATTACCTAGTCGCCGCCCCCGTCAGCTTGCCGTTGATCGGTTTGGTTCAATTGGCTCACTTTATGGTCACTTGCAAGGTCCTGGGCCGCGAGCCCGGCGAGGTGCTTGAGCGTTTCAGCGGTACTACCGGTCATTCCCAGGGTGTCATCACTGCCGCTGCCATCGCCTCGGCCACCTCCTGGGATTCTTTCCACAAGGCTTCCCGGGATGCTCTGACCATGCTCTTCTGGATCGGTCTCCGCAGCCAGCAGGCCTACCCCCGCACCTCCATCGCGCCCTCCGTGCTGCAGGATTCGATCGAGAACGGCGAGGGCAATCCGACTCCAATGCTGTCCATCCGTGATCTTCCCAAGTCCGCGGTGCAGGAACACATCGATGCTACCAACCAGCATTTGCCCGCTGACCGTCACATCTCTATCTCCCTGGTCAACAGCGCTCGGAACTTTGTCGTCACCGGTCCCCCACTTTCGCTCTATGGTCTGAATCTGCGTCTTCGCAAGGTCAAGGCTCCCACTGGCTTGGACCAGAATCGGGTTCCCTTCACCCAGCGCAAGGTCCGCTTCGTCAACCGCTTCCTTCCCATCACTGCCCCCTTCCACAGTCAGTACTTGTCCTCGGCCTACGACCGCATCCTGGAAGACCTGAGTGCTGCCGCTATTCAAATCTCCGGCAAGTCCCTCGCTATTCCCGTCTACGGCACCCGCACCGGTGAGGACCTCCGGAGCTCCGGTGCCGACAACGACGTCGTTCCGGCCTTGGTTCGCATGATCACTCACGATCCTGTCGATTGGGAACAGGCCACTGTCTTCCCCAATGCCACCCACATTGTCGACTTTGGCCCTGGTGGAATTTCCGGCCTGGGCGTCCTCACCAACCGCAACAAGGACGGAACGGGCGTGCGGGTCATCCTGGCCGGTGCCGTCGATGGTACCAATGGCGAGGTCGGCTACAAGCCTGAGTTGTTTGACCGGGATGAGCATGCCGTTCAGTACGCTATTGACTGGGTCAAGGAATTCGGCCCACGTCTGGTCAAGAACGCCGCCGGCCAGACTTTTGTCGACACCAAGATGAGCCGCTTGCTGGGCATTCCTCCTATCATGGTGGCCGGTATGACTCCCACAACCGTGCCTTGGGACTTTGTGGCGGCCACCATGAAGGCTGGTTATCACGTCGAACTGGCTGGTGGTGGCTACTACAATGCCCAATCCATGACTGCCGCCATCTCCAAGATTGAGAAGGAAATTCCGCCAGGACGAGGTATTACCGTTAACCTGATCTACGTGAACCCCCGCGCCATGGCCTGGCAGATCCCCTTGATCGGGCGGTTACGCGCGGACGGCGTGCCCATTGAAGGTCTCACCATCGGCGCCGGTGTGCCCTCCATCGAGGTTGCCAACGAGTACATCGAAACTCTGGGCATCAAGCATATCGCCTTCAAGCCCGGCTCCGTCGACGCCATTCAGCAGGTCATCAACATCGCCAAGGCCAACCCCAAGTTCCCCATCATCATGCAGTGGACCGGTGGCCGTGGTGGAGGTCATCACTCGTTTGAGGACTTCCACCAGCCCATCCTGCAGATGTACACCCGCATCCGGAGATGTGGGAACATTGTCTTGGTTGCGGGCAGTGGTTTCGGTGGCTCGGAGGACACCTACCCTTACTTGTCCGGAACCTGGTCGTCGCGTTTCGGCTACCCGCCCATGCCGTTTGACGGCTGTTTGTTTGGAAGCCGCATGATGACCGCCAAGGAAGCCCACACTTCCAAGAATGCGAAGAAGGCGATTGCCGACGCCCCCGGTCTCGACGACCAGGACTGGGAGAAGACCTACAAGGGCCCGGCCGGTGGCGTGGTCACTGTCCTGTCCGAAATGGGCGAGCCGATCCACAAGCTGGCCACCCGCGGTGTCTTGTTCTGGCACGAGATGGATCAGAAGATCTTCAAGCTCGACAAGGCGAAGCGCGTGCCGGAGCTGAAGAAGCAGCGGAACTACATCATCAAGAAGTTGAACGACGACTTCCAGAAAGTCTGGTTTGGCCGCAATGCCGACGGCCAGGCCGTCGACCTTGAGGACATGACTTACGCCGAGGTTGTGCACCGGATGGTGGACCTGATGTATGTTAAGCATGAGTCCCGCTGGATCGACGACTCTCTCAAGCGGTTGACAGGCGATTTCATCCGCCGGGTGGAAGAACGCTTCACCTCGGCCAATGGCAAGCCGTCGCTGCTTCAGAGCTACTCGGAACTCGACACCCCCTACCCGGCCGTGGACAACATCCTGGCCGCATACCCCGAGGCGGCGACGCAGCTCATCAACGCCCAAGATGTGCACCACTTTTTGCTGCTTTGTCAACGTCGCGGCCAGAAACCGGTGCCCTTTGTGCCTTCGTTGGATGAGAATTTCGAGTACTGGTTCAAGAAGGACTCGTTGTGGCAGAGTGAAGACCTGGAAGCCGTCGTCGACCAGGACGTCGGCAGAACATGTATCCTGCAAGGCCCGATGGCAGCCCGTTTTTCCACTGTCGTCGACGAACCGGTCCAGGACCTTCTGAACGGCATCCACCAGGGCCACATTGCGGGTCTGGTCAAGGATGTGTACGGCGGTGACGAGGGCCAGGTCCCCGTCATCGAATACCTGGGCGGGCAGCTTCATGACTCGGACGAACCAGACGCTGACGGCCTGACCATTTCGGAAGATGCGGGCAAGATCACATACCGGTTGTCCTCGGCCCCCACGGCCAACCTGCCGGAGCTTGACCACTGGCTGCGTCTCCTGGCAGGCGACTCGTACTCCTGGCGCCATGCCCTTTTCCAGGCAGACGTGTTTGTTCAAGGCCACCGTTTCCAGACGAACCCCATGAAGCGGATCGCTGCTCCCACTCCTGGGATGTACGTTGAGATCACCAGTCCCGCCGATCTGTCCCAGACGACCATCAGTATACAGGAGCCCAACCAGTCAGGCAAGCTCGTCACAACGGTGGAGGCGAGGATGAACGAGCAGAAACAAATCAGCTTGACCTTGCTCGAGCCACGGACGGCTGAGAGCGGCGTGGTGCCTCTTACCTTCCTCTTCACCTACCACCCGGAGGCTGGCTATGCCCCCATCCGTGAGGTCATGGGTGACCGCAACGACCGTATCAAGGAATTCTACTACCGCGTGTGGTTCGGCAACAAAGACGTTCCGTTCGACACTCCCATCACGGCGACCTTCTCTGGTGGTCGCACAACTATCACCTCTCAGGCCGTTGCCGATTTTGTCCATGCCGTGGGCAACACCGGTGAAGCATTCGTCGACCGTCCGGGCAAGGAAGTCTTCGCTCCGATGGACTTTGCCATCGTCGCAGGCTGGCAGGCCATCACGAAGCCCATCTTCCCTCGCACCATTGACGGAGATCTGCTGAAACTGGTCCACCTGTCGAACGGCTTCAAGATGGTGCCTGGCGCGCAACCCCTGAAGGTCGGTGACGTTCTGGACACTACCGCTCAGATAAACGCCGTCATCAACCAAGACTCGGGCAAGATGGTGGAGGTTTGCGGTACTATCATGCGAGACGGCCAGCCGATCATGCATGTCACCAGTCAGTTCCTGTACCGCGGGGCGTATCTGGACTTCGAAAACACCTTCCAGCGCAAGGATGAGGTGCCGATGCAAGTTCACCTGGACACTAGTCGGGATGTCGCCATCCTCCGCTCCAAGGAATGGTTCCGTCTAGACGAGCCAGACGTTGAACTCCTCGGCCAGACGTTGACCTTCCGTCTGCAGAGTCTGATCCGGTTCAAGAACAAGTCTGTCTTCAGTCACGTCCAAACAATCGGTCAGGTGCTTCTGGAGCTTCCGACCAAGGAAGTCATTCAGGTGGCTTCCGTGGACTACGAGGCTGGGGATTCCCACGGGAATCCCGTCATTGACTATCTCGAGCGAAACGGCACGTCTATTGAGCAGCCCGTCTACTTCGAGAACCCTATCCCTCTGAGCGGCAAGACCCCTCTGGTTCTGCGTGCCCCGGCCTCGAACGAGACCTACGCGCGAGTTTCTGGGGATTACAACCCTATCCACGTCTCGCGTGTCTTTGCTAGCTACGCCAACCTGCCCGGTACGATCACGCATGGCATGTACTCCAGTGCTGCTGTCCGTAGCTTCGTGGAAACCTGGGCCGCAGAGAACAACATCGGTCGTGTCCGCGGTTTCCACGTCTCACTGGTCGGCATGGTTCTGCCCAACGACGTGCTTACCGTCAAGCTGCAGCATGTCGGTATGATCGCGGGTCGCAAGATCATCAAGGTCGAGACGAGCAACAAGGAGACCGAGGACAAGGTTCTCCTGGGTGAAGCTGAGGTCGAGCAACCTGCCACCTCGTACGTATTCACTGGCCAGGGTTCGCAGGAGCAGGGAATGGGTATGGAGCTGTACAACAACAGCCCGGTTGCCAGGGAAGTCTGGGACCGCGCGGACCGTCATTTCCTGGAGAACTACGGTCTTTCCATCATTGACATTGTCAAGAATAACCCCAAGGAGCTGACTGTCTACTTTGGCGGTCCCCGTGGTAAGGCAATTCGTCAGAACTACATGGCGATGACCTTCGAATCCGTCAACGCAGACGGCTCCATCAAGTCCGAGAAGATCTTCAAGGGGATTGACGAGAACACCGCCTCTTATACCTACCGTTCGCCTGCTGGTCTCCTCTCGGCCACTCAGTTCACGCAACCTGCCTTGACACTGATGGAGAAGGCAAGCTTTGAAGACATGCGCTCTAAGGGTCTCGTCCAGAGGGACAGCAGCTTTGCTGGCCACTCGCTTGGTGAATACTCTGCGCTTGCTGCCCTTGCTGATGTTATGCCCATTGAGAGCCTGGTTTCCGTGGTGTTCTACCGTGGTTTGACAATGCAGGTGGCTGTCGAGCGTGACGAGCAAGGCCGCTCTAACTATTCAATGTGCGCTGTCAACCCTAGCCGTATCTCCAAGACCTTCACCGAGCAAGCGTTGCAGTATGTGGTGGGAAACATCTCAGAACAGACTGGTTGGCTTCTGGAAATTGTCAACTACAACGTTGCCAACATGCAGTATGTCGCTGCCGGAGATGTAAGTTTTTTTTTTTTTTTTCCGAATACCTCATAAATTAATATTCGCTAATAATTAATCTTAGCTCCGTGCACTCGATTGCCTTACCAATGTTCTCAACTACCTGAAGGCTCAGAACATTGACATCCCGGCTCTTATGCAGAGCATGTCTTTGGAGGATGTCAAGGCTCACTTGGTGAAGATCATCCAAGAATGCCAGAAGCAGACCGAATCCAAGCCCAAGCCGATTGCACTTGAGCGTGGATTTGCTACAATTCCCCTTCGAGGAATTGACGTGCCCTTCCACAGCACCTTCTTGCGTTCGGGTGTTAAGCCCTTCCGCTCCTTCCTCCTCAAGAAGATCAACAAGACCACAATCGACCCCAGCAAGTTGATCGGAAAGTACATCCCAAACGTCACTGCTCGTCCGTTTGAAATCACCAAGGAGTACTTCGAGGATGTTTACCGTCTCACCAACTCCCCCAGGATCGCTCATATCTTGGCGAACTGGGAGAAGTATGAACAGGATACCGAGGGTACCACGACTGCTTAGAGACCATACCCCAATACCCCAATTTAGTTTCTGTACTGTGTTTCTAGGAGAATAGCGCTGCTGGTTTTTATGTGTTGATATGTTCGTCATTTGACTGTCCTCTCATTCAAAATCATGTTAGACTTTTGACGATTATAGATAATGAATCATGTTTTCCTGATTAATGTATGTAATAAGAGCTGGTCATGCCTTGAACCGATCACCAATTGATTTCTTAGAACAATCTTTAATTCTTTGAAATATTCTAGGTAACATGTAGGCTGCGGCAAATCCGCATCCGCAAATTTGCGGATATCTGCAAGATATCCATGGATGTCTCGTTACTATCCGCACTAGCATAATTCTCGCTAGTTTACCTCAGTAGACACTCATACGGCCTTTATGCAGCTGACTAACTACTAGTTCTAGTTAGTTAACTAACAACTATAACTAACTTAACTAGTTAATTGCAACGCAATCCCGAAGCACCCCTCCCACACCTGAGCCTACTAGGAGTCAGGCTCCTCACCCACAAGGAAACAGCCCCAACCATGCTTGATAAGCTCTCCCACCTGCAGATTCTCCAGCTCAATGTTGGACAAAATTGGGAAGCACATGAAACCGCGCTACAACTAGCCTTTGAGACCAAATGTCATGCGATACTGATCCAGGAACCCTGGATTTTCTCAGACCACTCCCGTCGCCTCTCCAAACACCACCCATCCTTTCACCAATTCGCCCCGATAGAAGACTGGAGCACCAGACCTCGAACCCTTACTTATGTACTCAAACACCCATATCTAAAAGCAGAGCCCTTCCCTCTCAGCACTGCAACCAGGGACATTACTGCCGTTCGAATCACCGCCCCAAAGAAGGCTGCCCTCCTCATCAACATATACAATGTACCACCAGGATCAGTTGAGGGCCAAGGCCTGCACAATCTCATGGAGCAGTCACTTCTGGCCCCTGCCTCACAGCTGGGGACTTCAATCTCCGTCACCCCGCGTGGCAATCCTCCGCTCAATGTCCCCGGGAGCGGAGCCCTTCCTAAGATGGACAGAATCTCAGGACCTCACACTCACACTCCCCCCAGATTCACCAACCCGAGGGCCCAACATGATTGATCTAGCTTGGGCCAATAGTGCCCTACTCCGACTCAGAATGACCTCAGAAGTTGCCACAGACCTCCCTCCTCTCGCAGATCACGAACCCATCCTGACCACTATCAAATTGGGCTCTAACAAATTCACCTGGGACCTCCCTCCTCTTCGGTGGTCCACCCTAAATGAGGAACTCCTACAGGAGACGCTCAAAGGGGAGAAAAGACTAGTGGACAAAGAAATAGCTACCCTTCCTCCACAGCCATCCCCCCTTCAGTTGGACAAGCTTGCAGCAGGCATCTCCCAAGCCATCTCTACTGCAATGGAGGCCTCCATCAAACGTGCCTATGCTCGGCCCAGCGGACATAGCTGGTGGAATGATGACTGCACCAAAACAGTCAAGATGCTCCACAGAACAATGAGGGACCCAAATTCCTCCCCTGAAGACATTCAGGATGCCAGACAAGTCTTCAGATGCTCTGTACGGCATAGCAAGCGCAGTTATTGGCGTGCCAAGGTGGATGATTTTGAAGACACACAGGACATCTTTAGAGCAGTAAAGTGGAACCGAACTGAAGGAGCATTACCCATCTCCCCTCTGAGGGAAGGGGAACAAATTCACACATCCACTGATGACAAAGCAGGCTATCTAGTTCGTGCACTCCTGCAAAAGGCATCCTGCTCAGAGGATGTGATGCTCAATCTAGAACCTGTTGGCAATGCCTGCCTACCATTCCCCCAGGCCTCAGAGAGAGAAGTATATGATGCAGTAGTCCGAGCCAAGAACAGCACTCCAGGGAAAGATGGCATCAATACTCTCATTCTCAGGAAAGCCTGGCCCCTTTTGGGCCCGGCCTTCGTGCTACTCTATCAGCAGTGCCTGACTCAAGGCTGGCACCCTACCCCTTTCCGGGATGCTTCACTTGTGGCAATCCCAAAGCCAGGGAAGAGAGACCGAAGCTCCCCCGCAGGCCTACAGGCTCATTGCTCTCCTTTCTGTGCTAGGGAAAGGCCTAGAGCGCCTGGTGGCCCGAAGATTGGCATGGGTAGCCATAAGGCACAAAATCCTCCATCCCCAACAATTTGGAGCCCTCCCACTCCGCTCTGCAACGGACCTCGCTGCAGCACTGACCCATGATGTGGAACAGGCCTGGGAACACAAGAAGGCATCCATGCTCACTACAGATGTGCAAGGTGCCTTTGATGCAGTCTTGCCAGGACGGCTTATCCAACGGCTCCGAAGACAAGGCTGGCCAACCAACGTAGTCCGCTGGGTGGCTAGCTTCACACAGGGCCGCACTGCCAGCCTGAGATTGGGAAACCACACCAGCAAGACCTACGATGTCCCTGCAGGCTGCCACAAGGGTCACCAATCTCTCCAATCCTCTTCATGCTCTTCATTGCACCTCTCTTCAAACAAGGCACTTCACAGGTCAGACGGGGCCGTTTTGGCTATGCTGACGACATCTCTGAGCCACAACACTTCACATGTGGACCCAACCACTCCAACCCCCCCTGCTTCATCCGCACACCACAAGGAACACATGTAGTTGGACCCCCTGGTCCTGGGGGAGCAACACGATGGCTGGGCATCTGGTTTGATCGCAAACTGAGTTTCAACAAACACTGCAGGACCCTGGCTGCAAAAGCTAAGCAAACAACAGCAGGAATCAGATTGCTAGCCAACACAGTTAGAGGAGCCAAGGCTTCCCTACTTCGGCATGCTGCAGTTGCCTGTGTAATTCCAGTCCTCTGCTACGGGGCAGAAGCATGCTGGCTAGGCAGACACAAACTCCGGAATGGCAGGCCCATATCAAACCGAGTAGATTCCTCCCTCTCCTGCCTGGACAGGGTCCTCCGAGAAGCACTCCGGGGTATCCTCCCAGTATACTGCACCACTCCATCTACAGTCCTCCATCGGGAAACCGCGATTCCCCCAATGGAGATTATCCTTGACCAGAAACGTGCCGCCGCCAGACTGCGTATAATCAGGACGGATGACCGCCACCCTGTACATAGGTGCCTTTCCCGAGCTCAATCTTCCCCCACAAACACCCGCCTACTCCGCACCCACCTACCATGGATGGATAGGCTAGAACAAATAGATCCTCTGGCCACTCCCCCCTGGCTGGTAAGGTCCTCCCCAATTCACTACATATGCCCCTCTAGAGAAGGAGCAAGTGCAGCCTTTCAACATTGGGCAGACTCTCGCCCCCCCCACTCTCCATGTTCCTATTCACTGATGGTAGCCGGTTAAATAATACCTCAGTCGGCGCTGGATGGTATGGATGCTGGGGGACAGTGAAGGAAGTGTCAACCTGTGGTCATCTCTCTCTCCCACATCATGAAATCTTTGATGCAGAGGTCACGGCTGCAACTGAGGGGCTAAGGAACGCCCTCAATAGCTTCCAGGCACAATACACACAGAACATATATGTTCTCCTTGATAACCAGGAAGCCGCCCAACAACTGCAGGGATGCCCAAGGGGCTCTAGCCAAAAAGTCATTCAGACCTTCCAGGAGACTGCAGCTGCCTGGCCAAAATGCCCCAACCGCTTCTCAGCAATCCCACCTGGCAAAGTGCAGGTCCACTGGATCCCTGGCCATGCTGGGATTATGGGGAATGAGCAAGCTGATGAACAAGCAAAAAAAGGCGCAAGGTCCCCCACCTCCCTATTAAACCCTCAGCCCATAAGGCATGCATGGGCTCGCCGGACCCTAAAAGAGAAATTCTGGACGCGCTTTGAGTTCTTCTGGGCTGAAAATGCTCCATCACAATACAGAGACCTCTCCATCAGCCTAGATAGGCGACCTCATGAACTCTTCCTCCCCAGAGCCACTCTCGGACGGCTTCTCGCAGCTAGAACAGGCCATGGGGACTTTGCACACTACCATGAGCGTTTTGGGCATGAGGATTCCAGGACAACATGTTCCTGTGGGCGCCTGAAAACTCCTTTTCACTTCTATTACTGCCGCAACGGGCGCAAGGCATCCCCACATCCATGGGGAAACAGGCCAGTGGATGACATCCTACGCTCCAGGTCAGGAACAAGAGATCTCCATGAATGGCTGCAGAGGTCTTACTTTTACCAAACAATCTGCCCACCACACTAACCACTCCCCCTCCCAAAAGCCTTCCCTCCCGAAGGCCACCCTCTCCCCTCCTCTCCTTTCCTCTCCTCTTCTTTAGTTCTCTTTCCCTATTCTTCAGTGGATGCGTACTGTCGCTAATGCGGCCCACAAACCTCAGGCGAGCTCCTGCGCAGGAGCTTCTGTCAATGTGTATGATAGAATTAGTCTAGCTACTGGATAGGCGATCCCACTTCGCCCGTCGTATGTTCCGCTCCGGAATTCTTGGTGCACGTGACCGTGGGCACCGCACGGTCCACCCCCTCTCCGACGTTAAATACTACTACGTACTACTACTACTAACTATCAGCCCCCCGCGCGGGGGGCTACCTGTAAAACCCCGTTATAAGCAACTATTTCGGCAGGCCGCGGAAATTGCTTATAACGGAGTATTGCTTATATTGGATTATAAGAGTTTGCTGTCATAAATATATATATAAACGCCAGCTAATTACAAAAGAAATCTCGTATATCACTCTGCTGCTGTCTGCTAGCCTTCTTTCTCAAAAGAGTCCTCTCATGGAAGAGAAGTTGTTGGATCAAGGCCTTATTTCCATCCACCTGCTGTTCCTCGAAAAGCCGGAGTTTATATAGACTCTCCAAAGCATCTAGTATAGATATCTGTGGAAGAGACTCATAGTTTTCTTCCTCTTCCTCCTCTTCTTCTGGCATGCTTGCAGATGAATACTGGCTTAAAATTAGGTCATCTGCAGTTGCTAAGCTGTCGTCAACCTTTTCTTCTTCTGGATTTAGGAACTGGTGTATATCCATGGCATCCTGGATGTTATTCGACACCTGCAGTTGCTGAATTCCACAAGTTATCTCATTAATAACTGCCTGGCATCGTATTTCTCTCATATCCTCATAATCAAAAGCCTTTTTAAAGCAGTTCTGAATGGTATCCTCTGCCAAATCCAGGTTCCATGCTGAAATAGCCCATCGGACAGCCTGGAGGATTGTCATGGTTGATAATGGATCATATCCTTTATCAAATTGATCCATCATGAAGAGGACCCATTGCCGGCGCCA